>CM035422.1:39745635-40290635 GCA_020310875.1 Ceratopteris richardii
TATGAACAACTCATGTGAAAACTAAAAAGCACAATGAATTCAAAACATCTCAATGTGCATCTCAAGCATGAAGGCTGCAACTTTGAATTGGCTTATACATACTCCATAGCTGATCAAATTTTGATCCCAGATCGCATGTTTACGAGATTCAGTAAATAGAATGGGCAATCAATCTTTTTTAAGAAGCGCTTATGCTCACACCTCGTAATGAATTTTTTCCATCCGTATTTTTTCACTTGAACTCCAATAATAGAAATGCTGTAGGTTTAACGGCCATAGTAGCGGTGACCATGTCAACGAGCTTGCATCTCTAAGTCATTCTAGTTTACAATAGTCCAAATCTAGAGAAAATAGTGTAGAAGAACATGAAAATTACAGTTTACATGCTCAGCTAGAACATGGCCCAAACAAGGAAGAAAAGAACTTCGAAGAAATATTCAGAAGAAGAGATGGGCATGATCACCGATATCCTTGATGCATATAAAAATGGTTTCTACCATTATTGGTCTCCGTACTATGGTGCTGTGTGCCATGAACTTCAACACATAGCTATAAAATTCTCTGTATTTCCTTCATCCCTTTATGCAAGCATATGAATAATAATGGATACAACGGTTTTTCCCCCTCCGATTGATGTTGGATGAACGTTTCAATTAGTTTCTTTTCTTTCGCCCAATGAGCAACTATGCACACCTCACGTGTAATCTTATTCGTGTCCTTTTCGCAAATGGCAAAAGAAGCTGCTGTGCTTGGAAGAACGCTTGAGCATCATACATACAAGCAGATGTACAAGCAGATCTTTGCTGTGGGACTTGAGAGTCCCCACTCTAAGAATAACTTATGTACCCTGAGGATCCATAGGTCTTGAACGTTTTTTTTGTTTTCTTTGAGCATACAACAAATTTGGAAAGACACACACTTGATCTCGTAAGGTAGAGGCACCTATCTTGGGGAACTTTGAGGCATCCAGCCTCAGGTGGGACTTGAACTCTGGCCATCTACCTAGGAGTACAAGGCACATCCGTTAAACCATGCCCATTGGATTAAGATTTGAACGTTGAACCTTGAACTTCGAAAAAAAAGTTGGTATACCTTGGAGAACTCTTGAGCATCATAGAAGCATAGATACAGAGGGCATATGATTCTTTGCTATGGAAAAAGATCACTCGACTTGCATGTCGAAAAATGAAAAACAATGATTCAAATAAATTTGAATAGAAGATATATTAATAAATATATACAAATTAATAAATGTACGGCTAAAATATGCTATATATATATATATATATATATATATATATATATATATATATATATATATATATATATATATATATATATATATATATATATGTGTGTGTGTGTGTGTGTGTGTGTGTGTGTGTTTTTTGAATGGAGGTTCGGCCGAGGTTTACTCCCCTGACTTTAACTTTGAAATTGCAACTATACAAAGAAGGTCATAGTATCCATGTGACCCCCCTTATTCCACAAGAACATGAGTTTACAAGATTGAGTTAAACAGTGGTCACAACTACCACGAGGATGGACAAACACTAGCATCTCAACCACATGCAACATCTTTCCAAGATACACATGTCCCTTACATGTTGCTGCCAGGGGTTGAACCCTTGCCCCCGCCTCAAGAGGCGAGAGGCCCAACCACTAGGCGAGCAAATTGGGATATATATATATATATATATATATATATATATATATATATATATATATATATATATATATATATATATATATATATATATATATATATATATATATATATGATTTAATTATTATTGTTTAGTGATGTTTATGTATTGAATTAAAAGAATATTGCAAGAGACGTATGAAATAAATTCACGTGGAAGTTTCAAGGTCAAGGCCTTTTCGAGGCAGTGTGGTATAGTGGTAACGTTTGGACCTCTCGATTTCTCCGTGGATTCGACGTGAACTCCTCAAATCAAGGAGTTTTCAAAATGTGCGTAGATTCAACCTGAACCGCTGAAACAGGGATGAAGGAGTCAAGAATGTTGTAAAATTTCAAGCCGGGGGAGTAGGTCAAACATCATCGAAGATCCCACTTGCTACAAGAAAAAAGTATGTTATTTTTTTCTTTTGAAGGAGGTTCAACAGGCATTTGTTCCTCCAATTTTAATTTTGAAAGTACAATTGTATAAGTGAATGGGCATAGTATCCGAGGACTCCTCGTATCTCACAAAGTAAGGATCATATTCGGTTATAACTAGTAGGTTAGATTACAACTAGTTTAAATTGTCCAAATCCATTATATGTTCAGGTTGAGGGTTGAACTCTGGACCTCCCTCAAGAGGTCAAAGCTTTACTAAACCATCTATGAGATGTGAACAAAACGCATGTCATTTCTTTGAAAACACCACTACCACATTAACTTCATTTTATGTGTCTCGAATTTTCTTTTTCTTGTTTTTTAAGAAAAAGAGAAAGTTTCGCTGTACTTAGTCTCTCTCCCTAGAATTAATAAAAGAAAAATTAATTTATTACTATTTTTAAGATGTAAAATGATCAAAATGAGCAACATGGCCATCGAAAATCAAGTATGCTTGGGAGGATCCCTCAGCTAGAGGTATGTTAGCATTATGCTTGTGAGGATCCCTCATCTAGAGGTATGTTAGGCCCGGTTCAGATTTGCGGCGACACAGGAGTGCCATGCACATAAACAAATGATTTGAATGCATGTGGCAATAATCTCAGCAAACGATTCACCTAGCATGGTGGAAGACTAATTTAGAGTTCTGATTAAGCAGCACCTTCTCGTCTATTAAGTTCCGATCCTCCCTCTTGACTCCAAGTCACGTTCCATGCTTGTGTGGCATTTTTATGAACAAAAAATTAAAGAGCACAATCACAATAAACTTCTGCTCCTCTCCTCAACTCAGATTTTTCGTTGCAAACTTTTTCTCTGTATTCCAGTTGCTGTGTGAATACAAAGGTGGATGAACTTGCAGATATTCATCATTCGAGGAGGTACTCAATTTTCATTTCTTGATCCGGAGCCCCAGCAATCTTTAGAAGCCTCTTATAGTTGATATTGCATGCTAGAACACAGATTGATTTACAGATTGATAAAGTTACAACTGAATGAAGTAAACACAGAAGTGATGCAGTTAAGAACATGAAGGGTCAAGCAGGAGAGGGACAGTTCTACGTCAGGCAGAAAGTTCTCCGTGCGATTGGCATGTAATAAGAACGTACGTCGTACAGATACGATGCTCATATTGCCAAGAATGCAGACATTATGAGTTTTTCAATCGTCCAAATTCTTTAAGCATAACCTAATACATAGAAGAAAAAAGAGGACGTCCTCAGATTTACAGGCTGGAATATTTACGTATGGCTCAGAAGTACAGAGTGTACGTTATTTCTTTGCTTTGGCAGCATAGAATGATAATGTACAGGATAGCCGAGCTCGCAGGGTTCGGCAAATGATTGTCAAACGTTCACTGCCTAATGTATAACTAAATAGATCGATCGGATCAGATTAAGGTATGTTTGGGTAAATTACACATACCGGATCGACAATCGATTGAGCTTATGATTGATCATTCACAAGAACAAAATAAAAATACCTCCGTTTCGACGCTGATCCACAATGGAGAATGCGAATCGTCGTGACCAGAATGTGTAATAGTTCTGTAGATGACAAGTATCAGTTGACAAACCATCAGCATGTCCAGCTAAGTGTTGATCATTCAGAAATCGCAATTGATGTCGATGCTTTCAGCGAAGCTTCCAGGGAAGAAATTTTGCTCGAGCTTGTGCGAATGCACGCACGATCGTGTCATGATGCTCACTGAGATTGAGTGACAAAAAGCATTGAAGGAGTTCATTCAATTCGTCTGCTTTACGTATCTTTCTCTGTGTGATCATGTCGATCATGGAAGTTCTAAAATCCACAAGGGGGTTATTAGATTGTTTTACAACTGCCACACTGTCTCTTAGGCTGTACTCATTGATATCCCACGCATTTGTTATCGTGCGTTGGCTCAGTCCTTCCCTTTCGCTTTCAGTTTCTAACCCAGAATCAGTAGAAGCAGGAGTTGCTAGACCATCATCTGAAGATTCTCCTGTATCTCTCAATGTATTTACAAATGCTTCCACCTCCATCAACTTTCTTCTAAAGCCACGATTTCGACCATCTAAAATTTTGAAAGTTTGATCACAGGCAACGCCGACGCAGTCATTCCCATCTTTTTCAGCGGTAATTTCAGTTCCCTTCTCTATGGCAGACAGTTTCCAAGGAGTTGGGGCGTTCCTGAGTCTCGGAATGCTTCCCGACCCCGGATGCTTCCGGGGACCACCCACCTCCACAGATTCATGACTCAAGTCCGCAGTAGCTTTCTTCAATAGTCGATCATTTCTGACGGGATGGGCATATACACCACTGAAGTATTTTGAATGAGGTCCAGTGACAAATTCCATATATTCATTACCTTCATCCGTAAATGCGTAATTAGATTCATGTATTTGCCCGCTGTCATAAGCTTCTTTGAATGGCCTACTCTTGAGACTGACTGATGTTTCCTTCTTACAATCATCTAGGTGGACCTTGCAAGCACTTATTGAGGCTTTATCTGTACTAGTTTTTATTAACCGAAAGGATAGTTGAGAAGTACCTATATGATCAAGAAGATTAGGATACTTAATAGGCCTTTCAGAAAGTCCGTGCGCTTGCATTGGAGGACCGTTCGTGGTATTGGACCCCGTGCTTATGGAGCTCTGAGCTAGATTAGCAGAGTTACTCCTTTTCCGATCCATGTGCTCGGAGCTTGAGTTGGAAGACAAACTCACCTGCCTTCTCTCAAAGGAAGAAAAGAAGGTATCGTCGCTGACAAAGGAAGAAGCCTCCTCTGCTCTGAGAATATGCGAGTAATAAGACGTAATACCTGCATTCCTGAAAAAGCCAATTGAAGTAACCGTATCTGAATCTTGTGCTTTCTTGGCATTTTCATAAACATCTTCAAATTCTCCGTTTGTGTTTGTCGAGTTCTGATGATTCTTTTCGCCGATGCCTCCCATATGTAAGTTCAACGAAGGGTTCAAGCAGACAAGTTTCTTGAGCTCTGTGGTCTTTCCAATCAAGGGTTCCCTCTCCCGCTCAGACCTCCTTGAAGGTCGAAACTTCTTCTGGGAAACCTTAGTGTATGTATAATGGCTTTGCTCAGCTAAGTCAATGCAAGTCTCTGGACAGGTGATACAGGTCGCCTTCATAGCTTGAACTCTTGACTTACTAGCACCCCTACGGCAGCTTCGTAAGCCTTTGAAATTAAATACAGAATGCTCATTCTTGCTACCATGAGCGCGAGGGACATCATCGATAATGTGAGTGTTCCAGCCACCGAATCCTTGAAATGATTTTTTTGCCTTTCTGAAAGACGACTGCAGCCTAGATTTGCAAGCACAATCCACTACCAAGGGCCAATGCCCATTTGAGCTCGAATATGTCCATGGGTACTCGGTAAAAGATTTCCTTTTACATTCTTTGTAGCGTCCTTCGCGACCAACGCTTGTTTGATGAGCTCCGACTACTTGGAAAAAGCTGCCAAGGCGCTTTCTCCTGAATGAACCCGGATTTCCTCCATTTTCTCCATAATTTGCTTGAGGCTCCATATGTTGACTCGATCTGTTGAGGCTGCTTGCAGCACTGTTATGTTTGCTGCTATTGACCGAAGTACGGTCCGTTTGATACTTGAAACAATCAAGTGAAGGTCTCATGTGAACTCTATGAGTTCTTCGGGGGCTTTTCATATTTGCCGAAGCAATCTTTGAAGAATTACGCAAAGCATTAACCTCAAAAGTATGGTTTCTAACAGATCTGACAGCCGAAGATCCATCAGCAGCGAAAGTTTCCATCACCTTGGGGTCCATCGGAGAAAGAAGAACCGCAATGGGATGAACAGATTGGGAAATAGATTTTCTGGACGGTCTGCGCTTCCGGCGACGTTTCTCCCTACTCAATGTCCGTGAGCTTACTGAAGGGGAATTAGATAAAGATAAAGATCTAGGAGGCAATGTGTTGCGTCGAGGAGTAGCAAATGCTGGGAATGTGCTTCGCGGTGGACATGATGAGGCGAATGGCAATGCAGAAACGATAGAATGAGATGAGGATGAACTATCATGATCGGAATCAAGCTCGTGATATGCTGAGAAAATAATTCCGTCATGGTCGTGATCAAGCTCATCCTCCGAGGAAGAGAAACATCCGTATAAGCGGGAGGGTGAAACACTATGTTCGTCACATAATGAGACCTTGTGTAAGGCCGTGATGCTGAGCTTGCGGAACCATAACCGAAACCCGGTTTCTTTCTTCACCATTGTGATTGAGTGCGAAATGCTGTTTGTGCATCGCAAGAACAAATAAGTTGTAGGGATCCCGTTGAATTCGACGACAGTAGCGCAGGCTTAATCACAAGGCAAACTCGCCGCACGAGGAGGATAGAGTCTTACACACTACTGGTGTATGCGAGAAGGAAGAGGAACAGCATCGATGGCGATGTGGAAACGCCATATGCTACGATGCGGATAGGCTCATGCAGTGACAGAAGCAGGCCATAAGACGAGACATCCAGAGAAGAACATATAGATCGTCTCCTCAAACTTCGAAGCCATGTGGCTATTATCTGTGGCCTTTGGAATTTCGGACGCCTGAGGAATTTCGGACCCGGGGGCAAAAGGAAAAGAAGAAGCAGACAAATATTAAAATACATCTGATCTTTGCCTTTTGCTTCTTTTGATTCTACTTTTGGGGACTTGCAATCGCATGTGCTTCAGCATACACGAGTGATGAACCCTTTTTCTGTTTCCTTTTTAATTTCCCCTGGAAGAAGTAACCTCTCTCTGTAGGTCTTGGGCGACGCAGCACGGGTCCATGATATCCAGAATGGACATTTTTATTTTAAACGGAAATTCTGGACTCCTCCTCGAGCTTTAGCTTTGAAAGAACAACTCTACAAGTAAATAACATAGCACATGAGGGATCAGTGTTGTATTTTGACGGTCTACCATGCACTTCAATTTTGAAGGCTATCTATCTACACATGATACATGTATTTCAGATTTTTAATGTAATTTTTAATGTAATTTTTTTATTTTTACAGGTGTAATTAAATTTGAGCTTATTTTAAAGTCTAAAATGGCCAAAATGGGCATATGCCTATCAAAAGTCAACAGTATGTGGGACCTCCCATATCCCACAAAGCAAGGGTTAGACAAAGTTACAACTACTTTAAGTTCACCAAAGCCATTACATGTCCAACGTGGGGGTTGAACACAAGACCTATGCCTCAATAAACTAGTGCTTAAGCAACTCACCTACATGACGTGGACAAAATGAACATTTAACTTTCAAGGTGGGATAAAAATGATCAATCTATTTTCACCTTTTCTGAAAACTTGCTAACTGTTCTTGCTTTTGATACTGGATTTCAGAGTAGAATGTTGGCTTGTGATTCCTTCCATGTGAGTTCTCCTTCATCTACTCAACCTGATCTCCTAATGAAAGGAGATTGGTTTTAGCAGATGAAGGACAATCATTCACCATGTCAAGAGCCTTCAAAGTTTCATGTGAAAGGCTAAGATCAAACTTGGCATTTGTATTACATAATATATTCTCCAAGTAAGAGCATGAAAACTGGAAAATCAGTTGGGTTAATGGTTTTGTGCTTTTTTTTTTGTCTTTCATTTAATATTTCTATGTTTGCATTTTACTTTATCTTTATTCTATAAATTATGAGTTGAGTCTCTTTGTTTGGTTAAATGGACATAAAAAACAAACTCCACCCTTTTTGTCATTTTTGTTTTCAAGAATCTATTCACCTCTTCTTTTATTAGATTTTTAATTTCCTTTTCCAAAACTTCTTAGTTGATGATAAGTACTACTTTTCTATTTTTAGGTAAGATCTCTCTTTCCTATGAGTTGTATAAGTGGCTGTTGTGGTTAGCATACTTACATTTTGTCGTTGTTATTGTTGTTGCAGTTGTTTTTGAAAGATTAAAACTTTAAAACATTAAAAAAAGAGAATATTATGAATGTAAAGGATTATGAATATGTGTGAGTACACATGTATTTATGAATGTGTGATATAAATATGTGTGAGTACACATGAATTTATGAATGCATCACATAGTGTTGATTTTTCATGTGCTCCCTTGCTCTTATTAGTTACTTTTCTTAGTTTCATATCCTTTTTTGAATTTACTTTATTTTTTGAGGTCTATTAGAAATTGTACCCATATTTTATAGTCCAAATCACAAAAAATGATCATTATAGCACAAAAATCAACCTTGAGCATACACATACAGATGTGAAGTGCATATCCATGGGTAGATACACATTTATGTACAGATGAATGCCGTGTGTGCATGTATAAAGTACCCACACACATGAAATTTGTTTGATACATTTGTACAAAAATTTTGAAGTAGAAACATTCAGAAGGTGCGTTGGTGTACATGGTTTCTGTTGGATGGATATGAGAATTTCATTTTGTGGTTGCCTTTTTTGAGTGCTTATGTAAAATCCTATCATGAATATGTGCACAATTCTATCTATTTCTCCTCTCTCCCATACCAAACGTGAGAGACTACCTCTTGAACATATGGTAACATTGTACTTATCAAAGCTTTTTACTCATACATGCCAAGCAATAAGGATGGCATGACAGCTGGTGTTGCTGGACTAGAAAACTTGATCCATTCATTCTATCTTGCTATGTTGCTTTTGGAATTTTGTATACTTCGAAGCAAGATGAATGTTCTAATTGTCATCCATAGAAAGCAACTTTCATCTGCCAATCTTTGTTCCTTCTTCCCTTGTCCCTATGCCTGCTCGAGTGTTAACACTTTTCAAATGAAAGAGAGTTAACATCTTTCAAATGAAAAGTACTTATGTAAGGCATGGTGGTAATAAAAGACTAATTGTTGTCCACGGAGTTTGTTGGAATGCTTTTTATATCTCCATATATATGAGAGAAAGAAGTTTTTTCTTATTGTGGGTAAGTACATAATTGATATGGTTATACTACCCTTTATAGAGTTTTGTAAACTTTATGTTTGGGGTACACTCCATTTGGTAACAATGAATTAGTGAGATTTGGATGTAAGATTCGACAGTTTTGATCGAAGTTTGATAATAATTTGGGGATTAAACTTTATAGTCCCTGTATCTATACTTAATCAAGGGTGAGGTGATTAGCCAACCATTCTCACAAAAAGACAAAAAACATTACAAAGGAGATTATTCTTTGAGGTTATCTGTCAATTATGATTATCATGCAAGAATTAGTTTTATTATTTTTTTGGTACATATTTGATGTTCAAGATTGGGGGTTCGGGGGGGGGGGGATTTCTGCATAATTATCTTTATGGATAGGTAGGTTAAATTACTTTAGGAAAAGCAAGGTGTGTAATAGAAAATGCATATTTCTCATGAAAAGTATGACTTTTCTGCCCAAACTTGCAGATCAAATGGCTCAACATATGGTTTTCAAATGCTATATTTCTGCTTCACTTATCAATTTCAATCTTTGGGATACACCCCATCTGTACCTAGATTTATATACGATCTTATATAAAAGAGTGCAACAAACTATCAAGAGGATTTACAAAGTGAGGGGATATTATTGAAAAATATCAAGAAATCAACAAGGAATTCTCATAAATGTAAACTTTTTCCTTGTTATGTGTATGTTGTTCAATAGATACGTTGACTGAATCATTACTTGTCATTGTTTCTAGTTCATAGTACATTGTGTTACAACTAAGATTACAGCTAGCTATACATTGGTATAAATTCACTTGTTTTTGTGCATCTTATGTAGCTGAACAGAGACAAAGACAAAGGTAAGATATCTTCATGTGGGTGACAGTACACAAAAACTGATGGGCATGGTCATATATTTTGGTCAGGATTCAGATGCTTCTGAACATCATTTCATCATATTTCACTCATGATACATACGTTTGATTATTTCTCTCCGCGTATCATGCATTTTCTTTTTGCACGTGCTTTTATGCACTGGTGATAGTTGCAATGCTTTTGCAATTTAATAATTAGTTGAGTTACAGATTTTTCTTTTTTTAATGGTGGTACAGATATAGAGCCTTCATGTTAATCATGGATAAAAAATAGTTGTATATCATATAATAACCATAATTCTCATTACTATATCATATATGTGAGTTTTCTACTGGATGATTTAGAAGGTTTATTGTATGCTTTGACAAATAATCTCAAGCCATAGTTGAAGCTTGATGCAGTTATCACATTACACATCTGAGTCACTTGTCACAACACTTACCTGATTGTTGTGGTGTTGTGTATTTATATTCTCTGTTATATTGGCTGGTAGACATACATAAAGATTATGCTTTAACTTTTCAGGTATTACTTTATGCTAATTCATCCCACAAAGAATTCAATCTGGCAGCCTCTTCTTATTTTACCATTGGTTTATTTGCCAAGATATGGTTGTACTTGTCATCTTGTTTCTTTTTTCTTAGGAATTAAAATTTATATTCAGGAAAAAATGGCAAGTGTTATTTCTATATTTCTGTAGGTCAATCACTTCTCCTTTCTAGTGTTGGATGAGGTTGATTGCATGACAGAAAAGGGCCACTTTCAAGAGCTGCAATCAATCATGAACATGCTTCCAGCTTCACAGTAGTCAATACTCATCACTAACCAAGAGAATGAGTACTAGGGTCTGGACAAATAAGTTATGGATGCACCACGGACACATCAAAGGAAAACTCTTGTCTTCTCTGCTAAATTGGCATTACTAGTGGGATTTTGGAAGAAGCTAAAGAAAGGGCATCTGAATGGAAACCACCTATCAAAGAATGAAGAATATTCAGAGGCTTTGCTTGTAGAGAGAGGACGAGTGAGACGAAATGTTGCAATAATTGATCTAACATCCCAGAATATTGTTTCAACTAAGCTAGAGGAGCCATTTATTCAGTAAGTTCATTTTTACTATTTAGATGTAACCAAAACCTCTAGTATGTTTGCACCTGGTATTGATTTTTATATCATATATTCATTGTGTTTTTTCTTTTGCAACCTCAAGGATGGGTGTATGACTATGAAATTGTGATTTTCCATCAAGGTATTTGAGTTAAATATATTTGGAAAGTTTGTACTTTTGAGGTTACACCTCAATTCCTAGTTTATTTCCAATTTTTGTTAAGTATAGCTAGCTTTTCACTTGATATTTGAGTAAGAAGAGAGAGAGAGAGAGAGAGAGAGAGAGAGAGAGAGAGAGAGAGAGAGATCAACGCTACCATAACGTTTATGCATCTGGGAATCAAAAGATTATTAACGTAGGATTGAAAAGCATGATGATTTTTTACTTTATTTTTTCCCTTTTTGATAATAATATGCACTTGTGAATGTTGCAAGATGTCTAACTTTACACATATTAGACTGGCGAAGGGATATGTGCAGGGATATGTACACATTTATGCATCCATGCATATGGGTGTGCTGACTCACATGTATGTGGATCTCTATGTATATTTATGATGGAATACATATGTGTGTGTATGCATTTATGAATCCATGTGTATGGGTATGTGGATTTGTAGGTATATGTATGTTGGAATATATGTGCATGTGTATATATACGTTGACTGCCATGGGAAAAAGAGTGACAACTAGATTATGTAAGCAGCAGAGGTAGGATTGAAAGTCTAGAAAAGGAGGATCAAGGACTTTGCGTCAGTATTGCTGGTTATTTGATGTTTGACAAGCATCATGGTCGACCAATAGGATGCTTAAGATGAGAAGTTGAGGTAATTCCTAAGAACTGACAGTACAACTCATGTTAGGGCTTGACTTGGAACCCATGCTTACTCTGAAGCAACAAAGTAGTAAGTGGACATGGGATGCCCAAGGTATATGCCTTAGGTATCACGGTTTCTTTAGATTAGTTTTTGTAGGAGTTACTAATTATTCAAATGACACGCCAAATTTTTTATTATCCAAATAACAGTATTATTCCATTGCCAATTTTTGTTTCTTGTAGGATGCAGGCCGATTCGTCCTTTTGTTGTTGATTGTGCTGGAAGCTTCACTAAAATTTTGACTGTTGTATTAGCAATTCTTGTTGATTCACTTGTTGATTCTTATCAATCCTGGTAGTTTTCACTTGTTGATTCTTTGTTCAAGTTTGTCCTATCTTTTGTTTGCATTTTGTGCTGATGGTTGTATGATCTTGTGGTTGACTAACATGAGCTTATAGTTGCGTTTTTGTATGAGGGTGAATTTGGGGTTTGCTTGGATTTCTCATGGTATATATGATTGTTGAAGAACAATTGAGTATCCTGATTTGATTTGAAGATAAGGTGACCACATGTAGGAGATGCAATCACATGAATAAGAAAGCAGGTTTAAAGGAAGGAGGTGGATTTAATCTGGTTGTTCTGTTTGAAAGCTTAAACTTGATGATAGTTCATTGCAAATAGGACACTGTGAATAAGCAAATCACTCAGAGGATATGAAAAGAATGAAATTATTTTGTATGGTTCAATATGTGTCTCACACATTGGTTAGCATATCGCCTTTGAAAGCATTGTTACTCTCTGACGATTTTTGCAAATATGAGGAAATATTGCCACTGTACTTGTACTATTTTGATTTCCACATATACTATCTTAGTTGATAAAGATTCCTAATGGAAACGTCTTTGAGAAATCATCTTTAGATTGTTTTGGGTTAATTGTTTAATCTACAACAATATTAACATCTAGGCATGGTTGAGTTTATGATTTGAACATCATGGAGAGACTAATCCATACTAAGGCTTATATAGGTATTTTTTGACTAACTGAAGTAGTTCATGATAAAAGTGCAATGGTGTTTAAACAAGCCTACAAAATAGAATTCCATTCAATTTAATTGGATTCGTGCTAGGTACCATGTATATGTACGAAAGAGAGTGCAGATCGATTGCATTTTGGGTTTGACAAGCTGCAAAGACATTGCATCAAACCAGATGATGTAACGCTCAAAAACGTCCTCTCATCATGTGGTCATGCTAGATTCATGGATGAACTCAAATTTCACTTTAAAGTCATGTCAATGCATGTGGACTGTGGTATTGGACTAGACATCACGTAATACTAGCTGCATATGTAGAGCATGATCAGGTCGAAGAGTCTTTGCAGTTGTATGTGTAAATGCAAGGAGAATCTATAAGCCCAAACAAGGTAACTTTTTTGTTTGCTTTCCAAGTATGTGGAACCTTAACTAACAGAGAGAATGTTGTTATGCTGAATGGGCGCCCCATCAAAGTGCTCTCTTTAGACATATGTGTATATATCTGTATTGTTGTATACCTTTGTATATATGTGTGTGAAAAAATATGAGTTGAAGAGATCTACGTATGTGAATGGGAAATGAACGAGTATGTGTATGAAAGATACGAAGAGTGAATGAGAGAGTGGTGAGATCTGATGCATGGATGTGCATGTGTGTGTAGAGAGAGAGAGGGAAAGAGGTGTGATGCATTCCATGTATGTATGTGTGTTTAGATGTGCGTATTTGTGAGTGCATGGAAGTGTGCAAGTGAGGGAGTGATAGAAAATGAATGAACCAAGTGTGGATTGTGCGTGAAAGTCAATGGTGAGAGTTGAGGGTTGCGGATTTCAAAAAGTGGGAGAACGTTTAAGATATTGAATTGAGGGAAATTAATGTAGGGTGTGTAGGACTTGGAGTGAGTGTTAACTTGAAGTGCTCTAGCCTGGTTGAGGGTTTGTGTTAGGTCAAGCAGAGAGTGAAGTGAAGTTAGAGGTGGAAGTTCAAGGAATTAGTAATTGGTCCTTCGGTTGACAGTGGGCTATTGGAAGTTTGTAGAGTGGAAGGTGGGTTGTAAAATGCAGTCGGGTGAGAATAAGATTGGCAGTGAGTTGCATAAGATTGGCAGCTGTGTTTTTGTATGTTTGCATGCATTGTTTGTGCATGTCTAGTTGTTGCAATGTATGTGATCAAAGGTGCAGGTATGTATCTCTTAAAAATGTGTGTGAGGACACTGGTACATACATGCATGCATACATAGAGAGAAGGTGTTGAAGGGTATTGTGATTGGTTTTGATGTGCTAATGAAGTTGGAAGTTAGGATGGCTGCTATTGAAAAGATTGGGCAGGCATTTTGGCATCTCTTAGAAACATTTGAAGGGCACTAGTCCAACATGTAACAGAGGTGGAACCCATGCCCTTAAGGCTTGCGGCATATGTTAGTGTCCCTTAGTGAGTTGTGTAAGATTGGCAGGTATGTTTTTGTATGGTTGCATGCATTGTGTGTGCATGTCTAGTTGTTGCAATGGATGTGATCAAATGGGCAACTAGATGTGGAAATGAAATTACTTTTATAATTGTAAGCTTTTCATATCTGTATGTATTGATGTTAGGTAGATTGTGGAATATGTTAAGTTTATGTGTTAGTATACTTTGGTGGTGATGTGTGTGAACAGTAGGATTATTGGGATACTATTGTTGTTACATGAGTACTAGCTTGCATCATTTCTAAGGGGGTGTTGAGGGTTCTGAGGTTCAACACAACATCAAATTAATAACAAAGAGAAATACTTGTTTTCCTATTGGCACTGCTCTACATACGCAGAGATTTCCATCGAAAAATTGCATTTAGTTATCCACCGGAATTTCACCGAAATGTTTCGTTCCGGTGCCTTCTACTGTGTCAGATTTACTCTGTCACTTGTTCAGATACCACCTTCCAAGATTTCTAGCTTCTTACACACTCACAATCATATGAATTACGTTGCACCTCTGTGTAGACTACTTGAATCTCTCATTAAACTTAACAGAGAAGATTTGAAGAAATACAGAGAAAAACTACTGTTTTGTAAAACATCTACTGTTCATTTCCTTGGTAAACATAAGTATCGCGAATACAGATACTTCATAGATTTCATACTGGAGCATTCATCACAAAGTTACATCAGATACGAAAGTCATAGTCATTTCTGTGAAGACAGACTTTCTCCGGTCCTCCCAAATCCTTGTCAGAAGAACTTCTTCTTTTCCACTATAGTGGCGCTGCTTCCTCTCATCAAGTCTGCTTCTCTTCTCAGGACTTCTACCTCCTTCTTGCGGTGGTTGCGCTCTCTCTTCTCGTGACTTCTTTCTCCTTACAGTTTTTCATGAACTCCTTTCTTGTAACTTCTCCCTTTACTTGCGACGTGTCCTTTTTAATCTCATCGTAGCCGTCTTTTTCTTTTTCTTTTTATTTTATTTTATTAGATCTCCCTGCCTTCAACACCTGGCACAGCCCGGTGGGTAATTTTGTCAAAAATTAGACTCGAATTTGACAATCCCTTGATCATATAAGATTATCTCCCGCGATTGTTTGGAAATCTGCTCTTCTTCCGCCCTAATCTTCTCATTTTGCAAATTATCAACATCTTCCGCTGCACCATCCTGCTTTTCTCAAAAATCTGCATCAAATATTTCCACCTTTTCTTCTAATTTCCTTTTCAACAATTGTTCCCGCAATTCTGCAATTATCTGTATCTGCTCCTCGATCTGCCTCTCTTGCTTTGAAATTATACCTACTAAATCTTTTTCATGTTTTGAAACAAAACATGTCTGCACCTGTTCATACTGAAACTTAAACATACCGAGCCACCAATTTTGGAAAACATTCCAAATATCCTGAACATATTTATTCAGTTGTTGCTTCAATAAGCTTATATCCAACTTCGTCATCAACGTAGCCTCTAACTCCACATCTTGCTCTTTTAATATCTGCTTCTCTAATTCCTGCAATACTTGTAATTGCGATTGAATAACTACCTGTTCCGTCTGCAAAGTAGCATTTAACACTGAAAAATCCGTCATTTCTTTTTGAATCTGCGCTTGCAAATACTTATGCCATTCTTCATAATCATGCATAGACTTCTTCGCACTAGACAATTCTATCGCATATTGCAACTTATCATTCTGCAATTCCTCCAACATACATACCTTTTTATCCAATGCTTCCTGAAGTTTGTTAGTCTTCTCCTGCAAAGACTGATAATCATTCTCATTAATAAATACTTTTTTCTGTTCATGCCGAAACAATTTTTCCTCTTGAAAAACTAAAAAGTCCGAAACTTCCTGCAACCTCTTCTTCATGCCAAGCACATCATAATCTAAAGTATTAACATCCTTCAAAATTTTTTCATCCACTGCTTGTAATTGTTCCTCCACTCTTCTTTTTCTAGACAATCTAAAAACAGTTCCGAATGCTTTTGGATGCTCTACACTATCTTGCACCTGCAACAAAATATCTTCCTCTATTCCTGTTTCTCGTATATCAGGTTGAATAATCTGACTAGCTGATTCCTTCTCTTCTGCAATATAACCAGCACGAAGAAGATCTTTAGACGTCTCTGAAGGTCTATCCATTACCTCTTTCGCTTCTAATTGGTCCTGCTCTCGACTCATCACTTGATGACCACAAAAATTGATCTCCTTAGGCCACACGATCTTCTGACCTTCGACTAACTGCACAAACATAAGGCAGCTAAATATGCTGATAATCAAATATTGGTTTGCGTTTTACGCCTATCATCGATGAAGATCTCAATATGTAGTTGAGCATACACCCAATGGGCCCAACTTACTCTTCCACCTGCCTCTGCATAGGCCAGAGGTTCAAAATTCTCCCTGGACATAGAATCATATTTAATGATAAAACATAATCTTTCCAAATACCATTTTAGCTGCTCCCTTCGAATATAGCTTGCATTCTTCATCATATAGTACTTCCGTCTGCCTTCTCGGGGTCCAAAGTCTTTCTTCAAAGCTTCCTGCGAACATTTTGGAATGACTATATCCTCGTATATAGGCAATTGAAATACTTCTGCAAGTAATTCTGGTGAAAATTTTACCTGACATGATAACTGACCCTTCATCTTCCGCATGATTTCCAGCTGGCCCTTTGCCTCATAATTGCATCTCCAGCGCTCCCATGGCAACATAGTGAACTGTAATAATCCAATCCCTCTGAGCCAATTCTCATTCAGAGCAGACTGTGTATCCACTTCGACTTTAAAATCTGTGAATGACCCCATAAGCGTTCGCACACTCTTAGTCGTTGTAGATGGTGTTGATATCTCATCTTCATCCTCCTGCAACGAGCTATCACTCTCCACCGTTGTTGTATCTTCCTTTTGCACTACCACTTCTCTCTTCCTCATACACCCTCTCATGACTCCTAATTCAAGCACTAATACAGAAGACGCAGGAAAAAGTGTTATCCTGGAAACCTTTAAGTAGAACTGAAAATATTCTTTCCGCAAGTGCGACTGCTTGAATTGCCACTTACTGTAATGATGATCGTACTTACGCACGTAACACTTCATGTGACTTAATAATATTGTAGCATGGATTATCATAAAAATCATCCACAATCGATTGCCCCACATATCAATAATCCACTTAACAAATCTTCTACGCGTGCTAGAATAATCATGGAACAAAACAAACATTCGTACTTCAAGAATACGAAATTGATATTTAAATTCCTCAATACTACATCTTATGATGCAAAAGCTTCCAATCATACAATTCTGACAAATTGTACTTTGCAAGATAATCATTGGTCGAACACTAGCTTTCTTTTCATATTCCCCTCGATGCCGCTGCTGCTTCTGGAGCTGTTGACTCAGAATATGAAGTATACTGATTTCTAGCATATTATTACTTACAGACCAAGAATATTCCTTAGTTTGTATACCCTGATTCAACAATACTGCATCATCCATCATTGGTCCTGAGCTAACCCAAAACTCACTGTTGAACTGCAACTGTAAACCTATTTTCCATTGTAATCGTAAAAATTTACTTAATGTAGTTTTAGACCAACACGAGGTCAAAAAACATTGTACCACTGATAAAAATGTAGAGAAATAAACTCTTTTACTGCGATGATCACAAACATTGCTGAAGTGTTGTTCTGGATTATAAACAACTTGCACCATATTAGTAGATAACCAGTCCAAATGTGGCAGCTTCCCTTGAAATAATTTCAGCCTAAATCTATTTATTGGCTTGTCCATCCATGTGCCAAACACATCTGCCACTCGAAAAGTGCCTTGACCCAAATCTTGCACAATCTGGTATGGGCCCTTGTATCTCAATGTAAGCTTTCCTGAATGGGGTCCTAGCTTAGAATTATACACCATCACCCAATCACCTTCTTTAAATAACTTAAACTTCACATTCCGATTTACCCAAGCTTGTCGCCGCTTTTGAATCACCTCTGTAATATATACACTTATCAAACGATCCTCCTCAATCTGTAAAAGGTATTTACTCCTGTGTTTAACCGATGACTTCGTTGACATCTTCTCTGCCGTAATCCGCAAACTAGGGAACTACAAACTCCATAGGTACTACTGCCTCCATTCCATATACCAATCGGAAAGGTGTCATACCTGTTGTCACTTTAAATGCTGTTCTGAATGACCATAAAGCCGAATCAAGAAACAAATCCCAATTTTTCTGATTTTCATGCACTAACTTTTTAAGAATACGCATTAGAGTTTTATTCGTACTTTCTGCCTGCCCATTCGCTTGAGGATGATAAGCTATAGTCTTTTTATGCATGATCAAATGAATCTTTGTTAATTCTGAGATCACCTCATTCAAAAAATGAGTACCTCGGTCACTCACTAACTCAATCAGACACCCAAACCTGGTCATAATCTTATGATAAAGAATTTTTGCCACACTTGCTGCCTTATTATCTTTCAATGCCACTGCCTCCACCCATTTTGTACAATAGTCAGTTGCCACCAATATGTATCTATTACCGCGCTGAGTGGTAGGTTTAATAGGCCCCACAAAATCCGTGCCCCATTTTTGGAAAGGATCCAGTGGTAGTACCGGATGATCAGTCATCCGGTCAGAGTTATTAGGTTGGCCTAACCTTTGGCAAATCACACATCCTTTGGCATACTCATGCGCATCTTTAAACACCGTTGGCCACCACAACCCAGCTTGTAATACTTTCTTTCCTGTAATATCACCTGACAAATGACCTCCTGCAGAACCGGAATGTGCTTCCTGTAAAACAGCTAATTGTTCATAGACTGGTACACATCTCCTGATAACTTGATCCACGCCCTTCTTGTATAATGCCCCTGCTATGACCAAATACGGCCTACTTTTAAGGGAAAACTTCCTCCTGTATCAGGTGTAAAGTACTGTGGTAATGCACCCTCCGTCAGGAAAATTAATAACTGCTCATACCACGAATCTGCCTCCACTACTTGCGTCGTAAACAACTCAGCATCCGGAAATACATCAAGTGCACCGATGGGTGTTTCGCCTGATTCCAATCAACTAAAATAATCTGCCATTGCATGCTCTTTCCTCGGAGTATGCACAATCACAAAATCAAATTCCTGTAACAAAAGCATCCACCTGGCTAATCGGCCTGTTAATAAGGGCTTCTTGATTAAGTAAACCAAAGCCTAATGATCCACATGAAAAACAACTTTATTGCCCAACAAATAATGTCGAAACTTGTTAAGGGCATATACCATCGCCAAAGCTTCTTTTTCCGTCACCGGATAATTTCTTTCAACCGCAGCCAATACCCTACTGGCATAATAGACAGGTCTATACCATCCTTTGTCTTTCTGCTGCATCAAAACTGCTCCTACGGCCACATCCGATGCATCCACAAATATGTGAAAAGGTACTGACCAATCAGGTGGTTGTAATATGGGTGCTACCGATACCATCTTTTTTAACAACTGAAATGCTTTCTCTTGAGCATCAGCCTGCATAAACGGAACATCCTTCTTGGTCAAATGCGTTAGTGGTAAGGAAATGTTTGCTAAATATCTTAAATATCTGGAATGCCACTTGATTTGACCCACAAACCGCATTACTTCTTTTACATTAGTCGGTGCTTTAGCTGTACGTATAGCTTCAATTTTCTTAATATCAATAGCCATTCCTGCTTGTGATATAACATGGCCCAATAAAATACCACTTCTGACCGCAATCACACTTTTAAATGGATTCAATACCATCCTAAACTGCCGATATCTTTCAAAACATGCTTTCAGGTGTAGTAAGTGCTTAATCATTTCACCGAAAACCAAAAAATTGTCGACAAATACCTGCATAAAGTCCTGTAGATAAGGTTCAAACACCTTATGGGCCACATAATTGAACGATGGTGGTCCATTCTTCAAGCCAAAACTCATGACCGTAAACACATAAGCTCCAAATTCTGTAATAAATGCTGTTTTGTGCTGATCGTCCTCAGCCACACTGATCTGATTATAACCAGAAAATCCATCCAAAAAACTATACATTTCATGGCCTGTGACCGCATCCAACACTGCATCACAAAACGGCATAGGAAACGGGTCTGTAATAGTTGCCGCATTTAACTTTCTATAATCAACACAAATTCGGAGCTTCCCATTTTTTTTAGGGACCACTATGATAGGAGATAGCCAAGTGACCTGATTCACCGGTTTGATAAATCCAACTGCCAACAATTTATCAATCTCTTCCTTCACTTGTTTAGCAAAGTTAGGATTCATTCTATATCTTTGTTGTGCCACAAGTACTGCATCCACCTTCAAATTAATCCTGTGTTGATGCAACTGCGGATCTATGCCTTTTACCTGAGTATAATCCCAAGCAAACACATCTACATACTCTTTAAGCAGACAAATAAGATCCTCCTTAAACTATCCTTCCAATGTTTTACCAATCCGCACCATCTTGGGTTTAGCTTCTGTCCCTAAATTAAGCTCTTGAAGCTCCTCCTCCTTCACCCGCATAGAACCTGCATATTTCTGATCATACATCCTTTCCACCCACGTAATTATCTCTTCCTCCTGGTGTTCCATCTGCAGCTGCACCAGAATGTCCATACGTTGGTCAAACATCTTTTGTAAATAGGCACCTGCCACCTGTTCACCCGGAACTGGCTCTTCTACATTCAACCCACCACTATAATCCTTACTTAATACTCCTTCAACATCGACTTCTAATACCGGTACCACCGTTGGGTTTGCTTGCAAAAACTTTTCCTCTTCATCATCTTCAATCTCATCCGCCAAGTTAATGGTCTGAGCCATAAGTGGTTTTTCCTGTACCGACATATTTTTTCATCCACGCATAGGAATCGTCACCTGCTTTTTACCCTTGGTAATCATTACTACATTCAAGCCCCAATCCTGCTTGACTTTGGCGAGCCGAAACCAAGGTCTCCCCAACAACATTTGATACGGATATGCGGACTCAGACATTCGGATGACCACAAAATTAACCATAAATGTCATGCCGGAAATAATAATTTGTTGTTGCTTTAAAATGCCAACTGGTTGTACTCGTGTTTGATCCGCCATTTTTACCTGAAACGGTGCTGGAGCCAATACCCCTCTTCCGATTTCAATGAAAATATGCTCAGGTAATATGTTTACTCCTGATCCTCCATCAAGTAACACTTCTGCAAATCGCCGGTGGTTGTACTGCACCTGAATGACTGGTACTACAAAATCCACGTCTGCTGGATCAATACTGTTAGCCGAGATAGAAGGGATCGATCTAACTTCGGGCTCTGCATGATACCCAAGTAGCTTTTTCAACAATTTCTCTCGAAACACCGGTACCAAGGATAACAGTTGATCCAAGGACAACTGTAGCGGGGAGCTAATGATTTCATCAAACCAATCATTAGCCAAGCTTTGCTGATCCGGTGCCTTATCCCGCTCCTTGATGGGAGGTATCAATTTTACACCCTGTTGTTGCTCAGTCTGACCTCCACCCATTGCCTGATTAGAAGACTCATCTCGAACCTGCTTCAAAACCTTATCTCGAATTCGTCTTTGTTCCTGCCAATACATAGGGCCTTTATTCCTTGATCTTGTCACTGCCAACACTTCGACTTCTTTACCTTTCCCACATTGTTTACAATCACACTGCCATTGGTTAGTCTTCTCAACGTGCATTCGGTCAGAAGTACCGGGTGCATCATGGGCTCTATCCGTTTGCTCTGGCCATTCTATCAGCATTGCATTCGCCTGAGCCGCCTGCTGCCCCTGTTGTTGATGTTGTCCCTGTTGATTATGCTGATTATACCGAATGACAGGTATACCTCTTTCTTCACGATGCTTTACCCACAAAGGACAGTTCGGCCCTATCCAATGATCAGGAGCTGAACAATACCCACAAGGCATTACACTTGGTGGTCGACCTTGGTGATTGCCTTGCTGGTTATTCCCTTGCTGATTGCCTTGATCTCTCCATGGGGGTCTCCCTTGCTGCTGTCTCGAAAAATTACCTCGCCCTGGGATGGGAATAGCCTGATTGGCCGCTATGTCATTTAAATTTCTATTGTCTTACCGAGAACTTTGCCCTCTATGCTTAGGGTTATACCAACACTGAGTTGTTGTATGTCCCTCTTTGTCACAGATATCACAAAATCGTTTCTCCTTTGGAGCTAGTATAGAATTTCCATGTCTCTTTAACTTATTAATCCATTCCTCCTCTTTATTGTGCTTAGCTTTATGCTTACGATGCTTTGTCTTTACTATTTCATCATCATAGTCATCAGTGTCAGAATCACTGGAACTCTTGCCCAACTCCGTAGCTGAATCCGATTCAACCTCTGAACCAGAATTAGACTGCTTCTTTTTGGCTCGTCCAAACCTTCTTTCAACCCACGCTGCTGCTAATACTAACACATCAAAACCATTTGCAATGTCCACACTGGCCACCGCATGTCTTATTGTGCTCCTTAATACTTTCAAAAAAAATCCTGCCAACATCTCATCAGTAGGTCGTTCATTACCTTGCAACCTTTCCATTAAAGTCCGGAACTTTTGGGCATAGTCTTCCACTAGCATGGTCTTTTGTCTGATAGCCCTCAACTTCCTTAATACATCGGAAGGCGTCTTTTCTTTTCTAAATCGTTGCAAGAATGCTATTTTTAAATCATCATATGTGGCAAAATGAGCAATGCCATATTGACTGAACCAGCTCATAGCTCGTCCTTCCAACGTGGCTGCAAACTGTTGAAGTTTAATATCATCACCATACATGGCTGGATATCCATTCGCTGTCCATTTTATTTCGAATTGAGCCACATGGCAATCAGCATCTTCCTTAGAGGTTCCACTGAAATGAGCGGCTTTGAATTTAGGATTAGGAGGTGGTTGAGCCATTGGCTGTGGTTGAGGTGTGCGCCTAGTTTTTTGACCGGTCGCCCCTGCAAGTGGATCGAACTGGAGTCGTCTTCTTACCCCTACAATTGCTTCTGTGAGGAATAACGCTCCAAGTATGCCGCCCACTAACCTTACCTCTGCTTCACCTGTTTCCCCCTGTTCCTCGTCAGTGCCCAGAGCTTCCTGCTCCTCGGCCTCGTACCACTCGTAAAAATCTGAAGATGTCTCCACGTTCGCTCCTCTTGCCTGTGCCCTTGTAAAATATACTTTACCAAAACGGTTGCGCCTGCCCCTCATGCATTTCTTGAGGTTGCGTCAACCGTACAGTAGGATCGCCAATTGTGTTGAGGGTTCTGAGGTTCAACACAACATCAAATTTATAACAAATAGAAATACTTGTTTTCCTATTGGCACTGCTCTACATACGTAAAGATTTCCACCGAAAAATTGCATTTAGTTATCCACCGGAATTTCACCAAAATGTTTCGTTTTGATGCCTTCTATTGTGTCAGATTTACTCTGTCACTTGTTCAGATACCACCTTCCAAGATTTCTAGCTTCTTACACACTCACAGTCATATGAATTACATTGCGCCTCTGTGTAGACTACTTGAATCTCTCATTAAACTTAACAGAGAAGATTTGAAGAAATACAGAGAAGAACTACTGTTTTGTAAAACATCTGCTGTTCATTTCCTTGGTAAACATAAGTATCGCGAATAAAAATTTTTACATGTATAAGAACTGCATAGATTTCATACTGGAGCATTCATCACAAAGTTACATCAGATACGAAAGTCATAGTCATTTCTGTGAAGACAGACTTTCTCCGGTCCTCCCAAATCCTTGTCAGAAGAACTTCTTCTTTTCCACTGTAGTGGCGCTGCTTCCTCTCATCAAGTCTGCTTCTCTTCTCAGGACTTCTACCTCCTTCTTGCGGTGGTTGCGCTCTCTCTTCTCGTGACTTCTTTCTCCTTACGGTTTTTCACGAACTCCTTTCTTGTAACTTCTCCCTTTACTTGCGACGTGTCCTTTTTAATCTCATCGTAGCCGTCTTTTTCTTTTTCTTTTTCTTTTATTTTATCAGATCTCCTTGCCTTCAACAGGGGGGATTGTTAGTATAATTGAATCGTGATGTCTATGAACATACTAAGGATTGCTAGGGTACTTGCTTTGTTTTTATGAGATTTATCCCCCTTCGCTTGTATATACACCCATAATCTTAACAAGATACTATCTTTGAATATTCCACATTTAGCAATACATGGTGTGTTGTGCTCCTAAGCTTCTTCATCCTCTTGTTTGTGTGTGTTCTAGCTTCCCAAATTCCAATACCATTCTAGTGCTAGTTGATGCATTGAGCAATATATTCAGATATTGTTTTTTGCAAATTTAGGATTCTTCTAAGATGAATGGTGATGACCATTGTTGGACTAAAGATTGGATGAAGAGATTCAATCAGATTTTAGAGGACATGTTGAGGGCATACATGTTTCTTCAATCAAAAGTTTTCCTTGTTAGGTACTTGACATTCAAACTACTGGGTCAATGCATTAGGCAATTATATTGATGTTATAGGAGAAGGATTCAGTACATGGAATGAAATCTGTGTACTTTTTGCTTCTTGTGATCAAAAGCCTTGGTTTGATAGTGTGTTGCTTGTTCTTTTTGTTCTCAAAAGTTGCAAAATTTTATTGGAGAGATAAGAGTTGCAATTGTATCTACGTGTGTAGATATGCATATGCTCAAGTGTATGTATGTGTATATATGTGCAAGTGTGCATGTGTATGTGGGTATTTATGTGTGTGCATTATGTGTGCATCTATGAATGCATGTGTCTCTATCCCTATGGTTAACAAAGGTGATAAGAAGTTTTATCAATCAATGGAAGATGAAGGTAGCAAAATTGAAGAATTTTACAAAAGAAAGATAGAAAAATAGGTGATTTAGTGTAGTGAATGATATCAAATACTCAAACAATATCTATGTTCTTAAGCAACATTATTGCAAGAGAACAAGGATTACGACCACCACATACTAGAGAGATGACCTCCTAGTAAGTCTAAACTCGAGATCTTTGGTCATACACACGGATGACCAAACGGTGTCCGATTTCAGATCTGTCTGAACCGGCCAGACCCTTGGATCATAGACTTACTTTATTACATTCTTCCCCCCTTGGAAAAGATTTTCGTCCTCGAAAATAGAGCTATATACATACTGTAGGCAACCCCCGAGCCTCATGTTCTAAAACTGGAAGAACATGGTCATGTTCTAGAACTGGAAGAACATGTCTCATCTCTGTGGTGGCATCCTTGCCCAAATGATTCAAAACACTATCTGGTTTTGCACTTTGATGAACAGGACAAAGTACAAACTAGTGAAGAATAATAAGGGTGGATCTAATGACATCCTTAGCTAATTCACAGTTTCTGGATGTGCGATCTAGGCACAAACATGTGAACTAGGTGGATTCAAATTACTAGTCCATTTCTAGGCATAACTGGTGCATGGGCTTAGTAATGAAGGTGGGATTCTTATCCCTCGCAAGACTTTGAGAATTCTTGATTCACTTGAATTTGTTTTGGAGAACTTGAAGTTTGGTTGTCCCATACATCTAACTTTAGATGTCTGTACAATGGTTTACTTTTATCTAACAGTTACTTGATTTTTTCACCCGACTAGAGGACTACTTTGTCCCAATGAGTTTGAAAAAATCCTATGTAAACTGTAGGAGAAAGTTTACCATTTCGGTGGAATCAACCATACTAACTTCACCAATTCAAATTCAAAATGAAAATTGTCCAACTTAGGACACTTTTCTCAAAGACTTTTAACTGAAAGTTCTTGGGAATTGTCAATCTGATGAGCAATTCCTAACTTCCCTATTCTAGAGTATACTGGACTCATTTATGCTATAACTTGAAGCAAACTCAAATGAATAAGTCCACTTAGACTTATCACCTTTTGAAGATTGAAAAGGTTCTTGTACATAACATCTATCTAGGATGTTCAAGTTAGTTATTTTATTCTAACCGGCTAACCCTGGTCTTTTGCAAAAGAAATCAGATACCATGTCTGAGCCAATTCCAAAAGATTTGGAAAGTGGAAAGAAATAACTAAGACTCTGTACAACCAATTCAAACTTCGAATATACATAAACTTGCTATGAGTCAAAGGCTAGATGACTCAGGACTTTTTACTTTTCAAAGATCTATTTCAACAAGATATTGAAGCATTGTCTTTATCTTTAAGAGAAATAAGTTGGATTCTCAAAAAGATTCAAAGAAAATCAAAAACATCATCCAACCACAAGATACTAGTGTGGTAACCAACATCAGTGTGTCGACCCACTGAGGTTCTGTCGATGAGTTTTAAATATTCAAATAATGCTTCACTTGAGACTAAGTTCAGGTCTCATTCAATCTTTTTGACTCCTAATCGTGAATGCAATTCTTGTGCATTTCTTTGAGTCAAAAGAGTGAATTTTTTCAAGTTACACTAGGAACTGGATGCTTGACTTAGTCAATTAAATCTTAGTTGAAAAGATCAACTCAAAATCAAAGTCCAACTTCTTTCAGAAATTTATCAAATATTTCTGATCAATAACACTTAAACTTGAAGTGTTCTATGAAGATCTTGGAAGTTACTTACTTCATATCTTCAGTTTCCTTAATCTTGAAGTTACCTTGAAGTATCGTAAGATACTACTTTCACATCCTTTATGAATTAAACTTTCCTTGAAGTCTTAATTCCCTTGAGGATGAAACCTAACTTCAAAATCCAAACTAGGACTAAAAGATAATCATCATCCCACGGTCCGATGTCCCATACCATCTTTCCTACATCAATCTGAGTATAAAATCTGGTGTCCCATACCACCCTATTTTATATTCACATTAATGTGTGGGTGATTCTTATCCTAAAGTCTAAACATCTCTTGATAGAGTACCTTATTTCTTCAATTCTTTTACAAGAATTGGAAGTTTCAGGCATTACCTCTAACTAGATTTTCCTAGGTTTTGATTCCTTCGCATGATCACCTCTTAATCATGTGCTTTGCCTTGGAAACTTGAAAACCTCTTGACAGAATATCAATTCTTCTTTACTGGGGTTTTCAAATGAAAACCAATCAGAATTCCAAGTTCTTGAATTTCTCAAATTCAAGTTCAATTGGTTATTCTTGACCAATTTTGTAGTGACAAGAGTTTATGACTTCTTGTCTTTAGATTCCTTTCTATACTGGTGCTTTTAGGTACCTATCCCGGCCGGGGCCTTTTACAGGAATCTTTCTACTGCCTTAGTCTAAGCATCCGCTCATGCTTTCTGGATTTGTACCAAAATCCCTTTAAGGATAGGCAAACACTTATGTTTTACCTTCCACAGACTTAAGTACCGTCTTCACGGTTGCAGACTACATACTTGGAATTACTTCACTTTGTTCAGACTTAGAACAGCTTACTTTTTTTCACAATTTTCCATTGGATAAATGGAACTTGAGTGAATACTTCCTAAAGAAAATTTTTATTGCCAATACTTGGGCAATCTACAGGGTAGTTCCAATCGCATATTACTTGGACAATCATGGCCAAGATTGATCAAGTCTGGTTGATCTTGCGATAAAAATAAAGACTTATAGTCTTTATCTTTAAGATCTCTTAAACTATCTTAAGCTTCTTTGCTTACCTGCAGGATTTTAGAGATCTTTCCCTCAACTTAAGTCCAAGCATTTTCTAATGCTTTTCAGATTCCAAAGCTAAGAATCTTTGATATACCGTTAGGTTATATCACTTATTTGGACTTAAATACCAAAACTGGTGGCTAGGGATTTACTGGGAACTACTTACTATATAACTTTTCTTGAAAGATGCTAGTCTCACGTCTGGGGAGATTTTTCTTTCAAGAACTTTTTGATTCCTATCAAGTAATACTAGGCTATAATTTGAAGCAAATGATTCATCTTGGAATTTTTTGCTTTCCAGTCTAATGATTCATCTTGGAATCGTTTGTAAAAAGAACATTTGAAAGAACTTCTTTCAAATAATATCCAAAAAATTTACTGATTCAATTGTATTCATTTCCTGAGTATCAAACTAGAGACATTTGCCAGTATGAAAGTTTAAGTTGAACTTTCATTTATGTGATATCGACTTCTATTCTTGAGTTTGATACAAAACTCATTATTATTGGTCAATCTTCAGATGTTACTAGAGTCCTTTAAACATATTTCACCAATCAAAATTATGTTTAAAGTCCAAGCATCTATTGATGATTGATCCAATAGTAATGTTATTGTGAACACAACTTTGAACTTTATAACTTGTTTAGGAGAAGTTCATGGATTAAAAATCCATTTCTTGGAACTTTCTATTCCTAAATGAAAAGTTCACACTTGCTTCAAGTCTTTAGGAACTTATATTATTTCCTAAAGATTGCTTAGCTAGTTGCATCATTTACCAGAGATGCAACTATAGAACCTAACATCCTTTTATTGATATCAAGGATCAATTGATGTTGAGGTTTAACCTTTTGATTTCCATCACCCCTTGGGATGAAATCAAATGAAAATTTGAATTTTTGTAGCTTTGGTCCATCCAAGCTTTTGGTTAGCATATCTACAATATGATCTTTTGTTGAAGTATGTATGACTTCAATCTCCATATCAATCACCTCATCTCTTAGAAAGTGATACTGAATCTCAATATGTTTAGTCTTGGCATGAAAAACAGTGTGAGCAGCTAAATACAATGAACTCATGTTATCTCCATGAATAGTGGGTGTACTCTGAATGATGTCAAAACTCTTCATAAGAGTCTTTAGCCATATGATTTCCTTTGTAGCTCCAACCATACCTTTATACTCTATGTCTGTAGATGATAAAGCAATTGTGTGTTGTTTCTTAGAACACCAAGAGATTAACTTATCTCCCACATAACACAAGTATCCATATGTTGATCTTCTATCATCAGGATTACCTGCCCAATCTGTATCACTATATATCTTGATGTTTGTATCTGATGTAAAACCATAATACAAACCTTCTTTGAGTGTACCCTTAATGTACCTCAACACTCTTTGTCTTGCAATCCAAAGTTCTTTCCTTGGACAATGCATGAATTGAGACAACACTCCTACTGCATATGACAAGTCAGGCCTAGTTAATGTAGCATAGATAAGACTACCAACCAAACTTTGATATAGTTTCATGTCCTTGAATTCTTCTCCTCCATATGTGCTCAATTTGTGATTCACCTCCATTGGAGTAGGTGCCACCCTGCAATCTTCCATTTCAAACTTGATCAACAAGTTCTTCAAATACCTTTCTTGAGTTACATACACTCCATGTTGAGTATATGAGATCTCCATGCCCAAGTAATATGACAAGTCTCCCAAGTCACTAATCTTGAACTCTTTCTCCATTTGCTTCTTAAGGCTTTGTATGCCTTTCTCATCTGTACCTATAAGAATTATGCCATCAACATATATGCACATATAAATGAACCCATCATCACTTGCTTTGACAAGAAAGCTACTATCTGCTTTAGATACTTGAAAACCAAGTTCCTTCAATAACTTCACAAGTCTATAATTCCATGCCCTTGGGGCATGCTTCAAACCATACAAACCTCTCTTGAGCTTGCATACATATTCTGAATACCTTTGATCTCTGAATCCTTATGGTTGCTCCGTGAAAACATCATCTGAAATATAACCATTAAGAAAAGCATTTTTCACATCTAATTGACATAATTTCCAACCTTTACATGCAGCAATAGCTATGAGTGTCCTGATGGTTGTCATCTTTGCCACATGACTATAGGTCTCATCATAGTCTATACCATATGTCTGAGCAAACCCTTTCACAACAAGTCTGGCTTTATACCTAGACACACTTCCATCTGCGTACCTCTTTGTCTTGTAGACCCATTTGCATCCAATGATCTTCTGACTATTTAGTTTAGGAACCAAATCCCATGTCTCATTCTCCATCAATGCATCATACTCTTCCTGCATAGCTTTCTCCCAATTTTCCTCACCTTTTGCCTCTTCATATGTAGAAGGGTCTTCATCTGCTTTCATAATGTAAGCATAATCTTTAGTAGCCAAAAAAGAAGTATCATAGCTATACCTTGTAGGTTGCCATTTGTGTCTTGATGACCTTCTGAGTTCTCCACTTCTTGAGGTTTCTGGTTTATCACATTCTGGATCAAACCTAGGCCATTCTTCAACTTCAACTTGTACTTAATTGTTCTCTTCTTCATCAAATATCTGAACCTTTGATTTACCTTTCTTCTGATGCACAACTTCTTCATCACCTGCATAAATATTGATTGTACCTGCATACCAAGTACCTTGCTCATCAAATGTAACATCCTTTGATACAAGGAATTGTTTTGTAGATGGACTCCACAACCTATATCCCATCTGCTTATCATCATATCCAATGAACACATACTTTTCAACTTTAGGTTCCAATTTATGCCTCAACTGAGATGGCACATATGCATAGGCTAAACAACCAAACACTTTGCAATGATCTAAGGCAGGTCTCTTACCCCACCATGCCTCATATGGTGTCATACCCTGCAAAGCTTTACATGGTAACCTATTGACCAAATATGTAGCTGTATTTATAGCCTCAGCCCACAAATAATTTGTACAATTTTTCTCTTTCATCATGGATCTTGTAAACTCAACAAGAGTTCTATTTCTCCTTTATGCTACACCATTTTGTTGAGGAGAGTACCTGCAAGTAACTTTCGTTTTTATACCTGCATTTGATAAGTAATCACTAAACTCATTAGAGAAATACTCTCCCCCTCCATCTGACCTTAGTCTCTTCAACTTTTGACCTGTGATTCTTTCTACGTACACATGATAATGTTTAAATGTATTAAATACCTCTGATTTATCTTTGATCACATAGATAGTGATCCACCTGGTAGCATCATCAACATAAATCACATAATATCTTGAACCATTTATACTGAAATCCTTTGATGGTCCCCACACATCTGTGTGTACCAATTCAAGCTTCTCTGAATACATAAATACATGCTTATTGTATGATTGCTTATGAGCCTTCCCTAATTGACATGCCTCACATATGTATGTCATATGTTGACCTGGAACATTAGGCAATCCAAGCACTGAACCATTGTTAACCATATCCTTAATACCTCTTTCATTGAAATGTCCAAGCCTTTTGTGCCAAAGATCTAACTCAAAGATCTTATGTCCTCCAGTACCCATTGCTAGGGTCTTCCACAAAAACTCCTTCATTAGTGAACCTTACTTCATATCCTTTTTCAACAATTTGCCCTACACTTACTAGATTCTTTGAAATTGTAGGAACATACAAAACCTTACTCAAGAGAGTACTTCCATCCTTGGCCTTCATTGGTCCAATTGACTTCACATTGTGCTTTGTATTATCACCTGTTTGAACTACATGATTAGTTACCTTATTCTCCAAATTAGTCATCAAAGCTATGTTACCACTCAGGTGATTGCTACACCCTGAGTCAATGTAGAAGAACCTTTGGTCTTCACTTTGCCTTTCACAAGTTGCATTCATGATCAAGGTTGAATCCTCCTGTTGATTTGAAGCATAATTGTAGTAGGTATTGTTGTAATATTGGCTTTGAAATCCTCTACTTGAATTTCTTCCAAAATAACCTCTACTACCTCTAGCTCTAAAATTACCTCTTTGATTTCTACCACCTCTTCCTCTTGAATTAAAGTTCTGATTATATCCACCATTATTTTGATTATTATGCCAACAATCATGAGCTAAATGATTTGTCTTACCACAAACCTAGCAAGCTTTAGCTCCATCTTTATTGCTTCTACATCTTCCTCTACCTTTGCCACCTCCTCTTCCTCTTAGAAAGTTAGCTTGGTTAGTTGTGCCTTCGTCTTCATTTGCTTGTTGCTTGCCTTTGTTATTCTTCTTCTTATCCTTTGAATACATTACTTGACCTGCACTCTTATCACCATCACCTTTGACATCCTGCTCAAAGGTTAGCATGTGTCCTAGCGACTGATTTAAATCAGGAGTAAAATGATCTAGTGACAATTCAATAGACAAAATGAATGGCTTCCATTTCTCATCTCCTCTCAAACCTATGAGGATTTGCCATACTAATTTATCCTCTTCAATATCTTCATCAACTGCTCCTAATGCATATGCAATGTCCTTCATCCTTGTTACATAATCAGAAATGGATTGAGAGGCCTTCTTCTTGAATGTGGTAAACTTTGCCCATAAAGATGCCTTCCTTGACTTTGTAGTGTTTTGGAAATGCTCTTCCAAAGCATTCCATATATCACTTGCACTGTCAAGACCTCTAATGTGAGGTAGCAAGTAGTCATTGACTCCCATGTAGATAATGCTCCTTGCTTGAGCATCCTTCTTCATCCAAGTCTTCAAATCTGAGAGTTCATCCCTGGTTGGAACACTAGGATCTCTGAATTTTGGCTTTTCTTCTTCACCTATAATGTAACCTATCAAGTCTTTGCTCATGAGATGAGCTTCCATCCTCATTGAACATGTTGGATAGTTTTCTCTATCCAATTTCTCTATCTGAAGAGAATCTCCCATCCTTTCTTCACTTGTGTATTATATTCTTCAGCCTTTATGAGGAATAAGGTTACCTTTACTTCGAATGAAGTTCCTTCTGATATTCTTGATAGCTTCATACCTCCTTCTCAAGATTTCACTTCAAACTTTCACCTTTTGAACCTTCAAGTGTTGTTTTTTGTATGTCTGCAATAGTCGGGGTCCTCCTTTCTTCAATTTTGATGATTCTTGCTTTGATGCCACTGATGGAGAGTGTTAATCTCCAAAAGAACAAGCTGTCCTTGATGTTAGAGCACCTCTATATCAAGAATAACTCAAAACCTGTACCAATTTGGAGGATCAATACTCAATTATCAAAATCCTGAGCAAACTGTGCAAAGAGTTAATACTTAGAAAGTCTACTACACATAATTCACTCGTTGAATGAACAAACGTATAAAGTTTTTGATAAAACTTTGCACAAGATGTTGCCTACAGTTTGTGCACCTTCTCCAAGTTGAATCATCTCAAAAGACTCAGTAGATCTTGAGAAATGATCTAAACAATTCACCTATGTCTAAAACTGTACTTCTTGATAGTCAACTTTGACACCTATAACTTTTAACACATAGTTCTCCCAAATTACAACCTGTTTAGTCAAATGCTTTTAGCCATAGGTAGATTACCTTCCAACTTAAAGAATGAGTGCTTTCTTGCTCAAAACTTTACAATGTGGAAGGAGAACTAACCAAAACATTAGCATCGAATTTTGCGCTTGTTGCAACTTCACTTCTTCACATTTACACATGTAAATGTTCCTACTCTCAATTCTCTCAGCCTCATCACAATTAGGATATAGAAACTTGTACAAAGGTCAATCAACTGTAGACTTATACTTATATGAAAGCATTTCACAAGAGATTAAACACAAAAGGAGTACTAAGTAGAAGATCGGGTGCAATATTTCTTCATTCCTGAAAAGTTTTACATGTAAGTGATGAGAGAGATCTTCCTCATTTCTAAAATGTCTAATGACTCTTACAACTTCTAATTATTCTCTTAACTTTTTACTTGTATATATAGGCATATATGTATAAGCTCGTGACCATACAAAAGGTATATGTGAGCTAACTACAAACTAATGTACATATGTATACAAGTCTTCATCTTTTGAACATGTACTACCTTCAAGCTTCATAAACCAATCTTTTCTTCATTCTTTGACTTCAAGTCTTTATCCAAAACATCAATTGGTGGTTGAATTGCACCAACACCATAGTCTTATGTCCATTCCAAGCCTCATAAGGATTGATGATGATTTTGTAGGGTGGCAATTCAACACATAGTTTACACACATGACTAACTAAACACACGCATATGACTAACCATAGGATCATGTCCATTCCAAGCCTCATAAGGATCGATGATGATTTTTTAGGGTAGCAATTCAACACATAGTTTCCATCTAAAACTTATCAGGAAGGTGTTTTCCTTTGATCATACATCATGCCATTTGAAGAAGTGTTCTATTTTTATGCTTGACAACACCACTTTGCTGAGGTGTATGACACCATATATTGGTGTGAAATACCTATTTCATGAAGAAAAACATTAAACGCATGTGACTTGTATTCACCACCATGATCTGTGTGTGGAGTCAAAAGCTTGTTTGAAGAGAAATCTTTAGCCATAGATAAAAATGCTTTGAAGCAAGAAAATACCTCATTCCTTGCTTTCATAGGATACACCGCTGTATGACGAGTAACATCATCAATGAAGGAAATAAAATATACATGCTTTCTAAAAGATGGAGTCTTGACGTGACCACATACATCACTATGAACAAGCTGTAATTTTCTTTTAGTGTTTGTATGAAGGGCTTTGGTGTGCAAAACAAGAGGAGCAAGGAGGAGATGAAGGGAGAGAGAGAGAGAAGAGGAGAGACATGCACATATGCGTGGGAGCCTCAAAACCCACATAATGATCTCTCTTGAGGAAAAGCTCTATAAATGATGTATATATATGAATATGGCTCAGACTTCTCTAGACTCATATCGATAAGAGTTAAGCTCACATCTGATTGATGCAAGAACTAATGAAGTTCCTACAAAGTTTCCACTTGCTCTATGCCTATGTCAATCATCAATCGACTAACAACTCCAAGTGCAAATGGTCCAATAGCAAGTACAATGTCTGGGTTCTCGAGCATAACAACTCGTACATGAGACTCCCGAACAATGACAAAACTTGCACTATCCTGGCTAACCTAAGTATGTCAACCCTGCCTGTATCCAAGGCATCCAAAGCACCATCCACAAGAACAACATGTCCCGACATATCTGTGTCAACATATGGCATGAGCAAATCCAAGAATGACTGCATGATTGCTGACGCATCAACATCTAAATCAGTCATCCTCTCAACCAAGGATGTGTCTAGCTGTGCACCCTAAGAGCTAGTATGGTCTGACATACACTGTGTATCATAAGAGCTATCTTGCTCTACCAGACCAAGTGTATCATCATGCTGCACATGAGCTAACTGCACAACATCAACACGAAGGTCAAACTGATGGTCACACTCTAATTGAGTATCATCATAATGCTCTACATGAGCATCCACATCATGCTCTAAGGCATCCAAATGATCATCCAAAGTGTGCTCTATAAGAGCATTAACATGATCAATAAAATCATGCTCTACATAAGCATCATGAGCATCCAAAACATGCCCTACATGTGCATCCATCCGAGCATCTGAATCTTGCCATACATGTGTATCATGAATGTCAAAAGACCTATCTATAGGTAGACAAAATGAGACACGACGAGTCTCACATCGCACATAAGGCTAAACTCCCACTTAGATGAGACTGTCTCTCATATGAAGTACCTACAGTGGATACTTGTGCCCAATCCTAGCACCTTTGATAAGCGTAAGCTGTTCCAACTGCAACTGAAAATGATGCTCACCAAGAAATGCATAACATCTACTCTCCTGTAACTGGCTAATTGAAATCAAGCTCATAGGGAATGAAGGCACATAGAGTACATGTTTGAGTATAAGTGATGCTCCACTAGGTAGCATAAGGCATACATCTCTTGCACCCTCAATGTCATATATCATACCATCAGACATGTGCACACATCCATGGCTCTCACCTGAGAATCGACAAAACCACTCATGATGTGGAGTAACATGAAAACTGGCTAATGTATCAAGCAACCAAGCCATGTGTGTGCTATCCAATGAACAAGAGAAATATTAAGATGAACCATTGTAGAAAGTGGTATCACCATCACTAGCATAATCAATTGCCATAGACTATCCGGAAATCACTACACTTGCATCATGTGCATATCTCTAATGTTGTTGTCACATCCACTTGAAGCAATGTCGTCGAGTATGGGCCCTCATGACCACAATGCAAACATCGAAGCTATCGATGTGATCTATGTCTCACATGAGTCAATGGACTCGCATACATATCATGTGGTCTCTGCCATAATGCACTACTCATCTCCTCATACATAACATACTCATATATAGAATCCACAAGATGTAACCGGATAGTGGAGCTGACCAATGCATCCATATCCATCCATACATGGTCGGGCATGTCACGAGGTCTCTGTGCATCTCTGTGCACCTACATGTGTAACCCTACATGAACCAATGTATGCCGCATCTGATCTTTCCATCTCAGAAAGTCAGGGCCATCAAATCAAGAAGACACCATGTTGGAAATCCAAGAGACTATAAATATAACAAGAGACTAGAAACAATACTCTATCACCAATAGGATCACACCTGCATATCGATATGCATAACTCATATCACAAATGTCTCACTAAAGAAGAAACCATGTGAATCACCTATCACATAAGCATGCATCTAGCATGCACATAAAACCATGAGCATAAGCCTGCTCGTCGAGTCTCCAAACTGACTAAGTAGATGTGAAAGAATCCTGGAAAAAATTTGACAGAGTATCCCTTGTAAACAGAGTAATCAAACAAGATAGCCAATAGCAAAATAACAATGAGTGACCTGTCACCACCTGTCATTGATCCAATCAAAGATAATGGCAAATATATATGCCAAAAACTGACGGCAATACATGCCAATAGAATGGTGATACACCTCCCACTCAAGAATAAATCTTGCAAGATGGTCCAACGTGTCATGAACAACCAGTGACTGAGTCCAAGTGAATGGAGATAAGTAGTGATCCAAAGCTATCACACAAGCATAAAGGATCTACTAGAGTTATCTTCTAGCATAAAAGCCAACAAAATTTTGGCAGCATCTCCTCTGTAATATGGATTCTAGAACCAAAATAACCATGTGGGAATCACCATCCACATATGCCAAGAATCACACTAGCAAACATAGATCAAATAAATGATCATATGCTAAAATAATAGCCAACCAAGGTGACAAACAAATGTGCAATTGAGGCTCCAATTTGGATCATGTACCTACATAAAAAATAAAGATACAAGAACTAACCAAGATCCAAAATCAACTCTCATAAAATGTGTGCAATCGGCAACTAAATCCATAATCAAGTGGCATAAGCAAGATATTGACCACAATGCCGTTATACATCTACTGATAATATCATGATCAAAGTCATGATGTTATAAATCTCAAAAGAGGTATATCACAATGTCATCTCACATGCCAAACACGTGACAAGCTCATGCTCTACTCACATATGGAAGAGCTACCACAATGATCAGGACACTGTCTTCAAGCTCTAAAACTAAGAGCTCGCACACCAACAAATCTCTCTTGAAGAAGTTCCACAATAAAATGAACATCCAAAAGCAATTAGGGTTCTTATGGTGAAAATATGTTCCTCTGTGTCTTGTTATTTCAGAGATGATAACCTCTGAATTTGGACTTTTGATCTTCAAAAAACTTCAAGAATTTGTTTTTAGCTATGTAACAATATATATAGAAGGCCTCAATCGAGGTGTGTAGCTCAACATATACACAAAACATGCATGTGCTATCAAATTCACCTTCACCTGCAACACTATTGATTTGTATTTTGCAATTTCAATGACCTAGCACTCAGAATTTGGAACTATGTTGTCTAGAAATTGTAGCCTCTTTTCCAAGCTACACACAACAAGTTGAATTGCTTGAATCCAACTTATAAAACTCAATTTATGGCCCAAAAACCGACCTGCTATATAAGTGATTGTAGGTTCGGTTTTTACATCAATCTTTGTTTTTCAAAATTTCAGTGATCTAGAACTCCAAATCAGTGTTTCATTTCTACTGTGAAGTTGTAGCTCTTTGTGCCACCTACATATAGAACTTTAAAATGCATCAATCCAAGCATTGTAGCTCGAGTTATGGCCAAAATACTTAACAACTATTGAGAGGTGCCAACCTACACATTCACTTCTTGTGACCTAAGTTTCCATTTACCATTTTTTGGCGCCATTGCCAAGGGACAAAGCAAAAGCTTCATTGAAGTTTTGGACCTTGCTGAATTTTCCATTGTTGATGGTATTTGAACACATTGAAAAGGTATTACTCTATAATCAAGTAAGAAAAATTGGAAAGGTAGGTTTTTTGGCTTGTCTTTTAGGAAAAGAAAGCATGAATTAACCTTTTGAGACAAAGAAGTATGTGAATTTATGCAAATTGATAGTTGCTCATACTCTTTAAGAGTAAAGTGCAGGTGTTGTGACAAAAAAATGATTTAATTTGCTGAAAGGAAAAGTGAAATGTGATTATCTTTGTATATGTAGATTTCTTTTTGACAAAGTACCAAGCAAATTTTGTCAATTTTAGAAAAGATGACATAGTTGCAATGAGGAAAGTCAAGTAAAGTAGCTATGTGCAAATTGATTGTTCCATTTGCTTGTCCTAAGTGAAGTGATAGTCTGGTGGAAAGATTGTTTAATCACTTGAAAGAAAGTATTGAGTTTATCTTTGCATGAATTGATAATTGTACTTTTTAACACATATTTTCCTGAAAATCTCTATTTTCATGTTGAGATTGCAAGCATAGTGAGTACAACCAATCATAAGTCAAAAGATCAATGGATCTTAAAAAAAGAAAACCCTAAGTGAAGTGTTTTCCTTGATTTAGGGATAAAATTATAAAAAAATCTATAAAATTTAATAAAAATTCAAAAAAATTTCTTTTTTACTAATGAAGTTTTGCATGAGCTTTGTGTTGAATAGTGGAAGAGGACAAGCTGAAGAAAAAATTCAGAAAATAAAAAACAAAAAATATATAGAGTAAAGGTGCTGTTTCTTTTTTCAATTCTAAATCTTTTGTGAAAAGTTGGGTGGTGCATAATTGCATGTGACAATTGATTTGGAGCTGTTGAAGAACATTGGAGAAGGCCAGTTGGGAAGAAAAGTCAAAAAGTGCAAAAGCAAGGAAGTTCAGAAAAAAACATGATTCTCTTCTCAGAATCGCGATTTTCAGTAAGATAATGAAATTGATTCAGTTTGCACTATTGGCCATTAAGGTAAGCCATTTTTAGGTTTCATAAGTTGCACAATTGAAGGAAATCAAAATTTTCGTAAGAATTGAGCATCAAGTGATCATATTTGAGAAGTGGATACAAAATCGCGATTTTCATTAGTAAAGAGAAAGCATGAACATTTTGTTGAGGGGACAAGATTTTATGAATAAAACAAAAAACTTGCACAGGAACAAGACTCATTAAAGTAAGAACTCAAAAATGTCAAAACTCACTCACAATTGCGAGTGTCTAAAGCCTATAAAAGCATAAACTCATAGAGAAAATTAGTCATTTGAGTGAGAGAGTGAGTAAAGAGAGCATCCAGAATCGCGATTCCCTACATTCACAAAGCTTTTGGGAGATTTTTTGATCAAGCAACAAAGTAATCTTCTTCACATTGATTTTACACATATTTTCAAGTTGGAAATAATTGGTTAAGATAGGAAAAGCAGAAAATCGTTGAAAACACGGAATCACGACTTTCAATATTTTTGAATTTTGTGCATGATAAATTGTCATTTTTCTTGTGAGTTCTTTATTGCATGTTAATATTTTGATAAGACGCTCTTAATAGTGTGAGAAGAATTCAAAAAATCAAAGTCCAAAAATTACAAGGAATCTGCACAAAATCGCGATTCTGTGAAAAAACTCAAAATCGCGATCCCTAGAATACGATTTTCATCAGAAAATCATGTTTTATATGATTGTGAGCAATCACGATTGTCTGGGGTCATAGAATCGTGAAAACCACGATTCTCATCACAGAATCGTGAAAAACACGATTCCATCACAGAATCGTGAAAAACACAATTCTTATCATAGAATCGTGAAAAATCACGATTCCATCACAGAATCGTGAAAAACACGATTCCCATCACAGAATCGTGAGAAACATGATTCCCATCACAGAATCGTGAAAACCACGATTCTCATCATAGAATTGTGAAAAAGCATGATTCCATCAAATTATAGCTCTCAAAAATAAAATCTTTTACATTTTGCTTCAATCTATTACAAATTTCAGCTTTTTGAAGAAATTTAACACAATTAAGTGAATGATTCTGAGATCTGGTAATAAACTGCCTATACCAGATACACAAGAGTTAAAAGGGAAAGAGATAGAGTCAGAAGAATTACAAGAAAGGGATTGGGGACAAACAATTAACATGGAAAATTTAAATGAGATAAATGAAACATCAGAAACTAGTGACTTTAGAAATATCCTCAAGTACATGTATACAAATAGGTTTGGAGCCTATGTGTATCAAGATGGTATGCATAAGTTTCTCATTAGGATGAGAAACTTAGAAATTCCCTTAAATTTAATGCCAGTGGCACAATTTAGGGATGGTAGATATGAGGATAGACAGGGATAGTATACATTTTTCACAAGACCCTAAAAATTCTAATGACTTAGGACAATGTGCAGACAAGAGACCTTGGGAACAAGACCTAGGGCAAACAGACTTGCCAAGACAAAATGAAAATCATACTTCTACTGAACAACAAAAAGGGAGGAGATTACACACTTCTCCAAATCCTTTTGAAAGGGAAGCAGAAGGAATATCTGATTTTCCCATTAGAAGGAGAGAGTAGTGGCAAAACCATAAGGCTATTCAGATCCTCATTCTCATGCTGCAGAGTTCAGACAATTGATTAAGGCAGAAGAAGTAGAGGACTACAAAGTACAATTTGAAGCATTTGGTCTAGCCCTAACTGGACGTGCATTATCTTGGTTCATTCCATTGAGGAAGGAAATGGGCCCATATATTGAATCCTTCCTTGAGGCCTTTATAGGAGAATTTTCCAAAACTGGAATTAAACATAGTACAACTACACTGATACATAGTTTCAAACAACAAAAAAATGAAAATGTGAGAGAGGCTACCAGGAGATTCAAGCAATACATTGATAGATGTCCAAGAGAAGAGGTACCTTCAATGGCAAGACAAGTGTCTTTGTTTATAGAAGGTTTGAGAAGTGCACAATTAAGAACCTTGTGTATTATGGGAGATGTCCTGATCTAGGGGCCTGTGTGAAAGAGGCAATAGATTTAGAGGATAATAGAGGACAAGACTTATTAGCATTTGATCAACCAAGAACAAATGAAGATAGAATTCCACCAATGGAAGAATTAGCACAAGCCATTGCTAAAGCTCTAGAAGTTAATACCAAAACAAATTTGATGAACACCAGAATATCAATCAATAAGAAGTGCTATAATTGTGGGGAGAGCCATTTGGTTCAACAATGTCCTTATCACAAACCACAACATTTGCAAGACAGGAAAACACTCAAATATTGTACCTTACAAAGAAAATGGACAAACCATACTAGAGAGGAATGCTTCTACAACAAACAACCCATCAAAGAAAGGGAATTTATGAACCAACACAATGTACAAAGAGAATCTGGATTTTTTGAACAACCAAGACCTGTATTGGGGCAACAACCACCATTACCGACAAATGTAGTACCATTAAAATACACACCAGTAGAAGAGGAAAGCATAAGACCCAGATCATCTTACAAGGAGGATTACCAATTGTGGGATGGATATCATGAGGATTGGGAAGGATATGAACAGAGAGAAACAAAACTGCAAGCCTTAGACTTGGGAAATGGGAGAATTGAAATGGATACAACCACATTCATGTACATAACTAGTAATTACATGTCCAATCAGAAACCCCAATTCAAAGGAGGCCAGAAAATAACCTATTATAGATGTGGGGGGGAACATTTCATTAGAGACTGTCCACAACCTCCAACATTAAGAATAGAAGGAGCCTATTGTAAGGATTGTGGCAGGGAGCATTTGATAAGAGATTGCTCTCATTACTTTTTTGTCAGAATTTTTTTTGTCAGGAGCCAATAAGTCTAGGAGCGGAAGAATGTTAGAGGAAGCATAATTTGAGAGAAATTATTTGTAATTTGACAATCTTTGGTAGATATATTTATCCAAATGATGTAAAAATTGGGAAGAGTCTTCCTCATGTAAAGTAGGATCATATGTATTTTTCTTAGAATTTTTGGAAGCTCTTTGATAGCATATTTTTAGAATAGAAGGCAAAGAGGATCAAATTTCAAGTGTGAAAAGGGGCACTTGAAAAAGTATAAAAGATAATTTCTTCTATTTTGAAGGGGTTGGTTGTATTATTTCCATGCTATCCAAGTAATGTGAAGAGTTTTCCTGCAGAAAATCGTGTTTCTACTTCCATGATCAATTTCTTGATTTGTTGAGTCTTCTCATTGTGTGATCCATGGAATTTGTGAACTTTTCTTGTGTATTTCTGAGTGAGATGTATGAAGAGGTGTGAATTTTAGTATATTGAGCAAGAAAGTGCAGAAGATCAGTGTTGAAATTGAAATTTCTCAGTTTTTATAGAATCGCGATTGTCTCATCTATGTGATACAGGTACTGTTTTGGAAATTTGATTTCATATTTGTATTCTACTGTGAAAATGGGACATTTTAGGCACAAAGATCATTGAAAATGCTGTTGTAGAACTCAAGATAATCAAAACCCTAGTTATTTCCTTTCTTCTTCATAAATCTCTCAGAAAACAGCCATGTCAAATCTTATTCTTGGATTCCATTAACTAGAAGGGGCTGTGATCTTTGCATACTTCCTGGATTGACAATTTAAAGATGTGTAGTTGATCTTTTGTGCTATAATGATTTGAGAGGACAACTCCAAAGGTTAACAACAAACACAAGCCTTCAACAAGCTCTGATACCAATGAAGGGCTTTGGTGTGTAGAACAAGAGGAGCAAGGAGGAGATGGAGGGAGAGAGAGAGAAGAGGAGAGGCACACACATATGTGTGGGAGCCCCGAAACCCACATAATGATCTCTCTTGAGGCAAGGCTCTATAAATGATGTATATATATGATTATGGGGGTAAGGTCACATGATCCTTACATCCCTAATAGTGTATGACTATCTTTTGGAAAAGAAGCATGATGCATTTTTCCAGGAATGAAACCTTCACATGCATACTTTTCAATGAACTCAAGTGTTGGCAATAACCATGTCCTTCTTTTGCAAGTAAAGAAAACTATTTAAGCTCAAGTGACCAAAATGAGCATGACAAAGCTCCATTTCAGCCATGGAAGAAGTACGAGCAACCAAGGCATTCGAGGTAGCCCTTGTATGTATCCATGCAATAGAAACCATTACATAATGTACCACACATCACGATAATATCACCATTGTTGAAATCATGAACCATACACTTATCATCAGCAAAGTGTACATGAAGTCTAATTTTGGCAATCAACGAAACTAAAACTAAGTTCTTCTTGATACCAAGTACATACAATGCATTTTTCAAGAGAATCAAACCTCCATTTGCATTTGTAAGCTCAATTTCCCCTACTCCAATGATAGGATAAGAGGCAACCAATCCAAATTAGCCTCAATCACAACCATACATTTAGAATGCAAAGATGCATCATAATGACATGTAACAACACATGCCCAAAAATCTTGAGCCATGTTGGCTTCATTATTCTTTGCGTTTTAAGAATTTTGACCAATAGACATGATGGACTCCTTTACATCATGCTTAGCAATCCTTCTACATCATCAATAGTATGACTAGCCTTTCGACAATATTTTCATCTCTTCTTCTTTTGCAAATCAATGTCACTAGAGGAGTGAGTGGAAGAGGAAGGTTGAGGCTTTGGTTTTGATGAACCCAAAGCTGAACATACTTGCTTTTCCCATTTTATGAGATAGCAAGTGCTTTAAACCACTCTTATTCACTCTAGATTGCTCTTCTTGCAAAAGAAGAGACACAACCTCATCAAATGCATACATATTGGGATTCCCTTTGGCAACAAGACAAAGTGTAGTGGCAAAAATTTGAAAAGATTCATGTAATCCTTTCAATAATGTAGAGATGAGTGATGCATATAGAATAATCTCATCTATGTTTGCCAATTTCTCTTTCAAGTCCTTGATGCGCATCGCATACATGTACATAGAATCATTTTCATCCATAGATACATCCTCAAGTTGCTTCCTCAAGTATGCAACACCTGCTTCGTTACGCATGACATAAAAAGGAATAAGTGTTCCATGCATGTCTTGATGTAGAACATGGCTGAATGTGTGGAAATATATGATGCTTCACAGGAAGTGCAATCAATGCATGAGTTTGATCATCTTTTCCATCCCATCTAAGTTGCTTCTGTGTACGTTGTTGAAGATACAACATATATTTTTCTTGGATCCACTTTATTTTCATCATCATTTGTACCTTTTTCTACCTTTCATTCAGTTAATAAAGCACTCTTGTATAGGTGTGTGTGAGTGCCACACTAGAGAATAAGTGGGATTCATTCTCCTTTCAGGTTAGAAATCCCACATAGTATACCTTTTTGCCATTTTGTATATAAAGAGGTCTCCACCTCTTCTTTTGGGAGAGCTTTTTTAGAAGTAATGAGATAATGCTAGTTTGTAGTTAGACTCTTGCTCTCTTGTCGTCATGATGTGCATGCATACTTGTTCTCTTCTTGTCTAACACTTGTGACACGTTGATGTGCGATTACATCGTGATTATGCTTGTGATTGCGATTATGTGCATAATTAGCGATGCTTATGTCATGTCTTCTTGTTAATTATGTTGTTAATCATGCGTTGACGAAGCGCCATTACATCTGATGAGTGCTTCTACGCAAACATTTGGGTCTCATGAGATGCTTCCTAGATTGACAAGTACAAGTTGTGTTGCTACAACGTCAACAACTTTTGGCACCGTTGTCGAGGACCGTTCTCTTGTCACTTACGTGATGGTTTATGGCGTGAAAGTGACGTGTACACAAGCTTGTCATGATAATTTTTGAGTTCTTTAATTTTATTACGCTCTTGTGAGCATTTGTGGCTTGCAAGATTTACAATAACTTGTATGGGATGAGCTATTTGTGATGGTAAGAATCTCCATTTTGGATGATTAATGATTTGCATGTAGTGATCCATCAAGGTTATGAAAATGATAAATAAAGGAGGATAGATTAGGTCATTGTGTACATTAGCGTATTGATTTTTAAATTTCTTCTTTACCATGTGTGAATAAACATTTTTTTTAGGGGTTCACCAACAAAGAAACAATGAAGTAGTTTTTCCAAATGGAGGGTGCTGACAAGCTTGGAACAAAGATGGTGGGCAGCGCAAAAACTTCATAAAAAGCTCAGAGATGAAGAAAAGGTATGATACTGAGTTCTTTTGGCACAGTACACATGTTTTTTTTTTGGAAACAAAACCAATAGCGTGATGCACAGTATGAGAGAACAAGTTGACTCTTGACTATAGTAGCAAGACAAAGTTATGTATGTTGTTTCTTGGGCGGAACACAAGCAATAAATCATAGGGGATTGTAATAGAAGAAGAGATTTCACTAGATTGTAGCTTCGCTCATGCACACAGAAAAACAAATCTCAATAGCTTGAATAGGAGGGAGGTTGAGATTGGAAAAGAGATTAAAACTTCTAGTATTAGAAAGCAACATGCGTTGAGTGATGACGAGAGATCCGAAGGTTGATTCCTGAACTCAATGATATTATGGATTCCTGTAAAAGACCTGCCCATATCGGTGTAGTTGTTTCATTGCACATGCTGATTGAGGCATCCTATGCAAAAGTTGTTGATGTTGTAGCATCAGCACTTCGTCAACGCACGATTAACAACGTAATTAACAAGAAGACACGACATAAGCATCGCTAATGATGCACATAATCGCAATCACAAGCATAATCACAACGTAATCGCACATCAACGTGTCACAAGCATTAGACAAGAAGAGAAAAAGTATGCATGCACATCATGACGACACGAGAGCAAGAGTCTAACTACAAACTAGCATTATCTCATTACTTCTAGAAAAGCTCTCCCAAAAGAAGAGGTGGAGACCTCTTTATATACAAAATGGCAAAAAGGTATACTATGTGGGATTTCTAAACTGAAAAGAGAATGAATCCCACTTATTCTCTAGTGTGGCACTCACACACACCTATACAAGAGTGCTTTATTAACTGAATGAAAGGTAGAAAAAGGTACAAATGATGATGAAAATAAAGTGGATCCAAGAAATATATGCTGAATCTTCAACACTCCCCCCCTCCTTGACTTTGTTGTCCTCGATAAAGCTTTTGCAAGTATGGAGCTTTTTGTGGAAGAACGTGTAGAAGTTCCTTTTGATTTGCATGATCCTTACGTCGTTGGAGTGCTCTGCCTTGTTACTTTTCTTCATCTTAATTTTTGCATGTTTGTTTGGAGTTGATTGTCTTTTAATTTGTGTCTTTTGCCTCATGTAGATAGGAAGAATATGCTAGAATGCTTTGTATTTCTTTTCTTTTCTTTCTTTCTCTTTCTTCTTCTTTATTTTTTGGGTAATGGATGGATGATGTATGAGAATGATATGACAAAATGTAGATGATAGATACAAATAGATGAACTTAATTCATCTCTTCTTAGTCCATATGTATGAGTGGGGACTAAGGGTGCATGGGCGGAAAACAAAAAAGTGTCTATGCACGGTCTTGTAATGTGACCCTATCTTATGCATACTCTAAAAAATGCATACAACAAAAAATGGTGCAAAAGTGGATGGGTCTTGAGCAAAGTGCTCAAGGGTGAGGCGATGATGAGGCTTTCTCCAAATGTCCAACTCCAAGAGCCGCTTCTTTTCCATCAACCATTTAAAATGGATGATACCTTTGTCCATCAACCTGAAAAAAGAAAAATGAAAAGCAAATTTTCGAAATCTATGTGCATGTGCCCTCTTTGTGCCTGGGTTAAACTAAGTGTGCCTAATGCTTGGCCTTTGGATGAGGCCCTATTTGTGTGCATACTTGGCGTGCATCTTAAACATATGTTGTGCATTGGGCAAGGTTGGGTCCGACACCCATGGATGCTGCATGAAGAGGTTTTAGGCCGCCAATATGTCTTCGCTTTGTTGGTCTTAGCCTTGAGGTTTCTCCTTGGATATTTTCTGAGTGTTGGATTTATTGCTTTGGATCCCTTGGTCAAAAGTGGTCGTTCTTGATGATAAGGCATAGTGAATCTAGACCGTAGATTATGAAGTCTAGTATGAGAGGGTTGAGTTTGTATAAGAGCTTTCTTTGGTACCCATATCATAGTGCGATTTGGTTGGGCTCTAAGTAATTTCTTGGCCACCCAAATTTGCTTGACATTACAAGGGGAATGTGATTTCTTCTTCTTGGCATAAGTGTCTTTTGGGCCTTCTATGTGAGTCTTTAGGGATAACTCATCTCTACAAGGGGAATTCAACAAAGGTTGAGTTTTTATACATAGATCATGCTCATCCAATGGATCATAGGGTTGTGTGGTTTGAGACAGATCTAGAGATTCAGCGATACATTTATCCTTATTACACATAGAATCTCTAGATATACAAATGGGTGAATAATCTTCATGATTAACCATAGATATCACTTTATCTTCCATAGAACTCATACAAAATTCATGAGAAGATTCCAAACTTAGAGGAAGGGAGGGCCCTTCCACATCCTCCAAGAACTTGAAATCCTCCTTTGCTCCCTTCTTCAAAAGTTCCTGTGACTCAAGTAAATCAAAGTAAGATGAGCAACTTCCATTTATTTCAACATGAGAATCATGATGGATGTTGCCTTTGTGGGAGTATTTATGTGGATGATATGGACAATCCACAAACAAATGCTCATGACCACATTGGTTACAATGAGGATGCATATTAGGATCATTAAATACATCATGAGTAGGGGGGATTTCAAAATTTGCACGAATGAAGGCCCTTTCCTCTTCCCTATATTTTTTGAACCAAATGGAACCTAACATGACATCTTCGCGCATACAATCCAAAACATCGAAAATTTCTCTAGAACATACTTCATCTACTACCACACTTGTTTCAATCATGCCCAAACTATGCTCAAAATCACAATTGGTTGGAAGAATTTGTTCACTAATGAAGGGCACCACATCAATACTTACAAAATTCCTCTCACATTCTAGGTTAATTGCAGCATAAAATGTTCTAGAACAATTTCCTAGTTGAGCATCCATAAATATAAGTTGTGTTCTATCCACTTTAAATTCAAGTGATTTGATTTCAGATGAGGTTATTGATTTTGATTCATTGTTTTCCCTATGATTGTCCAAGTGCTCTTTTTCCTCTATTTTTGTGTTCTTCTCTTCCCCTTCCATTCTCTTTCTAGCTTTCTTTTTTCCCATGTTTTGTTGAAACAATTTTTGGTTTTTTTGAATGTTTTTAATATTTGTTTGGTATTTTTGAAGATGTTTTAGAATTTGTTTTTGGGTTTTGTGTGTTTTTGAATGTTTTTGGAGATTTAGTTTTTTCTCTCGAAATGCAAATAACATGTGAAATAGGGGTTCGCACAACAAAGTCAACAAAGATTAAATTTATCAAATCCCAAAATAGATCATGTTTTATCTTCTTACGAAGCTTGCCATTCTTACTCCCCTCAAAAATAGAGATTTACATAATAAGAGAGGGCATATCCTTTTAGATTTACATAATAAGAGAGGGCATATCCTTTTATAGATCAATCGTACCCACGAATGTTGAGATGACACATATAAATTAAGAAAATCATATGACATTATACACCTTGAATTATACAAATGCAAGCATGAAAGTATTCAATGTGTCTTATCCTCTTGTCATAAACGCACACGTATGATCACGATGTAACCACTTTTCAAATAATGTATGACAATATCCTTATGAATGAAAAACTTTATGGGTCAATTAATTTCCAGCAATTCGCCAAATGATCTCATCAACATAAAATAATCATGGTTTTGAAAATCATGGGTTTGCAAAATCTTCGTTTCTTCTTAGCCTTATCAACTTTACTTCACAAACTCACATACACATACATGTCAAGTTCTATGCTTACACCGACATTCATAGCCCATGGACATACATGTATACACACGCACTTATTCATCCCATAAATGTAATCCCGTAAATGCTAAAGCATGTATAATACATTAACATGGATGGACGGCATGCATGAAGCTTGACAGTTTTGCTGCCTTTACATTCAAAAAGTGACAATGCCTAAAATGTATGAATATTTGTCTTATTTGTTAAAAGCTAGTTTTTGCAACTATACTCAAATATGAATACATGATCTTATATCCTTTTATATGCAAGCAAACCCATCCATTCACTATCTCCCATCATATCAACGCACGATTCTTAGGAAATCAAAACTGGAAAGTAGAAAAAAAAAACAGTGCCACGTGGAGTAAGGCAATAGGTTTTTGCTGCCATTCGTCTGATAAGCGTACTAAAGAAAGAGCAGCTTCAAGATGAGTAGGTGAAAGTTGGCACGCTTTAACATGGCACAATTTCCGCTGAAAACAATTTTGGCTGACAGCAATTCAATTACCAATAATAGAATTTAATTGCTGCGATGCAAAGGTTCTTCTCTTTATGTGGTGATGAAACATGCCTCGTATGGAGCTCCATCAAATTCGGGAAGTTGGCTTAGCTTGTCACCTATCCATCCCACTTTCTTAGGAACCAAAGATATTTCATGTTCTGTCTGACACGACTACCGAAATTGCCGATTGCTCGCATCTTACCAATATTTTGTGCTGGCTGTTCAAAAGTTCCTGCACAAAGATCAAGGCAAAATTCCAAGCAAGGTGTTGTACATTAGTACCGTTGTGCGGGCACAAATACTAGTGAAACCATGGCCGTCGTTAAATTTTTTTTTTCCAAGTAATCAAATTTTATAAGTGACGTGAATTAAGCTTTCTGGACAAGACAAAAGCCATATTTCTCCTAAAGTTACAAGAAAAGGATATTTCAAAAAATTTGGATGAAAAACGTCCAGGAGTAGAAGAATCCCTCTTGTGCTTTCCATAGATGGAGATTTAAAGCATATCATTGACCGCCAGAGTGCAAATTTGTTCTTGGTATTGAGCGACTGGCTGCTTCCTTCGTTGCATCTCTTGAGGGAAATTTTCATGATCAGCATTCCTCTCATGTTGTATTGCTACGGCCCTCTTTAGAATATGATTTTCTTTAATCAAATTATGTATTTGTTCCTTAGAAACTACATTTTCATTTTGCAGCTCTTGAAACAGAGAACTACTGCGAGTAATCATTGCATTCTTGAAAGCTTCCAATGCTCTAGTTGCTCGATTTCTGGCATCATCTAACCTACCTACATTCAACATTTCCTGTAAAAATAACTCAACCCATTCGTTTCCTTTCGATATTCTCTGATTACTCTTATCAATATTCAGAACCACATAGGGATACACTGTACCTTTTTCGCCTGTATATGAGCTTGCTAAGTCTCTGCATACTTTCTTAAAATCAACACAGCTAGTTTTTCTACCATTGTAACGATTTGTTTTTGCCTTGACTGCATGCGCCTTCCATATTATGGTGTTCATTTACTCATGGTGGCGATGTAAGTGGCTAAGCCTGGCATCCCTGAAGTATGTTGTGTCTTCCAATCTTCAAAGTATTTTCTAGGGGCATCCTCTCTCTCTCTCAGTGTACAGAGATTCGTCTGTATTTTTACACTTCCTTGTTGAGGATTTTAGGAGTGTATCACAAACTGATCCCGGACATTGTAAAGTGCGAGAATTTCCTCTGTTGCATCCTTACGCACTTGCTACATCTACCCTTGCGCTCCTAGCAGCCATCAATACTACTATATCTTTCTCATATACCTTACACTACCTTGCTCCGGTGTTTCTCCAAGCTTTGCACATGTCAGAGTACCCAATTCCCTTTTACTTGATGGAGAGTCTGTTCCGTTTCAATCATCCTAATGATTAACCCTCTTGGGAAAGCATATGTGATGTACAGTCATGGAAATCGAAATCCAAGAGTTATTATGTGTTTCCTTCCAAAATACTTGGAGTTCTTGTTTGTCGATCTAAAGCTAAAATATGTACCCTCCAGGCTCCGATGGCTTCCTCCATTGCTGTAGTTGAAACTTGTTCCTTTAGCAGTTTATTTCTTAAAAGATGGACCTGAAAATTGTTCTCACTCCCTCCCCGCCTTTTGCTATACCTTTCAGCTACTATGACCATCTGTGGCTACCATCTCTGGATGTAAGCTCACCGCATTCATTCCTATCTCTTATCTTGTGCACTTTCACAACCCCCCTTCTGCCTAATCATGCAGTGAAAGCTTCTTCATGCATGCCTTGGCAAGCCCGAATGGCTAGTGCATCACCCGACATAGACTTGGCTCCTTTTAGCGCTACCGCTGTTAAAGCCTGAAGATACTTTCAACTTGACATAACCAATGCTTATCAAGCTCAGTTCGCCTCCAGACCTTGTAACTTTTAGCATGATCCATGAGGTTTTCCCCAGACTAGCATTATCACAAGTACTATCTATGCGACGTCCGTTTTTTGCTAAATTTCTAGTATCTCCATTTGCAACGTCCTCTATTTGACGAATAATACATGGGGTTAAGCGTTTTGAGCATGCTCCACAGTCTTTTAGCTGCATCCGCATAGCTCTAAATGATCCTCAATTAAGTTTTGCAGAGCTATAAGATCCCCTCCTCTAGCGGTAGATGTCATATCATGAAAAATGCATGTTGTTCTTATTTGAAAGCTATGCTCACAGAGTCGAACACTTTTCTCTCCTCAGTACACTTTCTCCCAATGCTGTAAGTAGGCACCAGATTCAAGTACTCCTATTACCTCTTCCAGTCTTGAATCTAGGACTTCTCCCATTTGAGTGCTGATAAGACATCTACAACGATTTAGGCCTCTAGGATGGAGAACAGATTCGAGTACCTCTTTATATTGCAGCCCCTTTACTGAACTATTTAGTTTTATTATATCTTGTAGGAATGTAAGAATTGAGCTACCCTTTTGTGGGTATGCATGTTACTTCTTGGTTTCGAAGCTCTTGGTCCATCTACAAGCGATTCTCATCAAGATAGGATGCCTCAATCAACATGGCTAATGAAACAACTACACCGATATGGGCAGGTCTTTTATAGGAATCCGTACTATCATTCAGTTTAGGAATCAACCTTTGGATCTCTCGTCATCACTCAACGCATGTTGATTTCTGATACTAGAAGTTTTAATCTCTTTTCCCATCTCAACCTCCCTCCTATTCAAGCTATTGAGATTTGTTTTTCTTTGTGCATGAGCGAAGCTACAATCTAGTGAAATCTCTTCTTCTATTACAATCCCCTATGATTTATTGCTTGTGTTCCGCCCAAGAAACAACATACATAACTATGTCTTACTACTATAGTCAAGAGTCAACTCGTTCTCTCATACTGTGCATCACGCTATTGGTTTTGTTTCCAAAAAGAAAACGTGTGTACTGTGCCAAAAGAACTCAGTATCATACCTTTTCTTCATCTCTGAGCTTTATGAAGTTTTTGTGCTGCCCACCATCTTTGTTCCAAGCTTGTGAGCGCCCTCCATTTGGAAAAACTACTTCATTGTTTCTTTGTTGGTGAACCCCTAAAAGAAATGTTTATTCACACATGGTAAAGAAGAAATTCAAAAATCAATAAGCTAATGTACACAATGACCTAATCTATCCTCCTTTATTTATCGTTTTCATAATCTTGATGGATCACTACATGCAAATGGTTAATCATCCAAAATGGAGATTCTTACCCTCACAAATAGCTCATCCCATACAAGTTATTGTAAATCTTGCAAGCCACAAATGCTCACAAGAGCGTAATAAAATTAAAGAACTCAAAAATCGTCATGAAAAGCTTGCGTACACGTCACTTTCACGGCATAAACCATCACGTAAGTGACAAGAGAACGCTCCCCGGCAACGGCGCCAAAAGTTGTTGATGTTGTAACATCACAACTTGTACTTGTCAATCCAGGAAGCATCTCATGAGACCCAAATGTTTGCGTAGAAGCACTCAGCAGACGTAATGACGCTTCGTCAATGCACGATTAACAACGTAATTAACAAGAAGACATGACATAAGCATCACTAATGATGCACATAATCGCAATCACTAACATAATCACGATGTAATCGCACATCAACATGTCACAAGCGTTAGACAAGAAGAGAACAAGTACGCATGCACATCATGACGACAAGAGAGCAAGAGTCTAAATACAAACTAGCATTATCTACTTCTAGAAAAGCTCTCCCAAAAGAAGAGGTGGAGACCTCTTTATATACAAAATGGCAAAAAGGTATACTATGTGGGATTTCTAAACTAAAAGGAGAATGAGTCCCACTTATTCTCTAGTGTGGCACTCACACACACCTATACAAGAGTGCTTTATTAACGGAATGAAAGGTAGAAAAAGGTACAAATGATGATGAAAGTAAAGTGGATCCAAGAAATATATGTTGTATCTTCAACATACGTGGAGAAGGAGTAACCTCTATACTTGAAGAAGAAGCTCCATCTATGATAGTAGACTGTGAAGAAGAACTTACAAGTCTTCGATCTACATCTTCCACTATGTTCCAAAGTTGTTTTGCAACAAGAACATGCTTCATCATGTAAGAACACATTGGTAGTTAGTCCCATCAAGCTTATCTTCAGCTTGACGCATACCAAAAACAAGCCATTGCTACCCACCATTTCACTAAAGAACAAGAATGTGACAAGATCTTTACTTCAACAAAAGCTGAAATGAATGCTGAAATTTTAGCTCACAATCTGACACTCTAATGGAAATTTTGACTGCATGAATGGATTTAAAATGAGGATAAAACCCAAGTGTGACTGGTAGAAATTCTTCTTGGTTACTAAAAATCATTATTCTATGCTCCGAATTTGATTTGCATTGTTCGAAGTGCGCAGCTGTCATAACACAAAAAATGAAAACTTGAGAAGAAGCTGAACGTGCTCTGATACCACTATTGAGTGTGTGTAGAAGTGTGAGAGCCACCCAAGAAACACACACAATGAGTACAAATGTAGCAAAACACATGGAGAAGATGGATGGCCGGAATAACTCTCTCTATTGACAATGTTCAAAACTATAGTAAAGGTTGAATAATATCCCTATATATAAAGTACCACCACATATGAGTGAATCATGTACGTGGTAACATGGGCATTAGGGCAAAAAACGGTCGAAAAGGGGCTATTTGCTAATGACGGATTAAGAAAATTGACAAATAGAGTCTTTCCATGTGTACACGAATATAACATTGCTGTCTCCTTTAACCGTATGAAAGAATTCGTTTTTTAGGACAATATGCTCTAAAAGCGTCATGAAAGTGATGAGGATTCTTACATTCAATGTACAATTTTTTGTCTTGATGCGAAAAAAGATATTTTTGCACACCACACAATGCATATTTTTAAAGTTCCAAGAAGGAAATGATTTTTGAAGATACGAAATATTTTTGGGTTCACAAACTTCCATGGTCATTCGGCGGCAGGCTTTACATCAAATCAAAAGTTTCTAGGTGTACAAAGCCTTTTTATCTATAAATACTGGCAAAGTTTATGAATGTCGATTTCTCGCTTTGAGCATTCTTCTTCTTCTCGATTCTAATGGCTTCTTCTTCTCGTCATCCTTCCAATAGTGTAACCTCATGTGAGGTTTACAACAGAAGAGAGGATTCTTTGTGGAAACCTCTTTCCATGAAGTTAAATGAATGGATAACTATGCTTCCTAGTTGTAGAGGTGCCCATAAAGTTAAGCGTGCTAAAAGAGATGACACAAGAAACCATTGGAGGGGACGTATTCTTAGTTTCAAATTGAAGGGATGCGGTCAATTTGCAAAAGTACAACATGTGTACAACGCTAAGGATCTTGTTCTAGAAAATCATCTGCAATTCCCTTCGTACTGTAAGTGAAGTTTTACAATGCTCTTCTATCATTTCTATTGTTTTTGTATAACAACATATATGTCTTTGTATTGCATATATTTTTCCTTCCAAGATTCTGGAGTGGCAACCTCTTGAATGTTTAACAGGAACATTTAGAGTTCTTCATAAGGAATATGTAGAACTTATGTATGTAGACAAATCTGTTCAATTTTTCAATAGCATAGAGTTATTTGTCCATTTTGCAGATTATCAGGTGCCATCAGGGAGGAGCTCTTATGGAAATCTTGTACATTTTCCTGCTCCTTGCATCTCTTCATTAGATTGGGATGCTCTTGATCATTCAACAAAAGGTGGAAAAGAAAGGTTGGACTCTAGATAGCCTTGGACTTAGAGGAGAGATGTCCTTAAGTACTGATTCATTTAGATTTTCAATATAGGAAAATAATTATCACTGCAAATTGGAAACTCAGAAATGTAAGGGAGCTCCTAGAATACCTTGATGAGGCATCATCATAGTTCAGATTCTCAATTGATGATGCAATAGTTAACATTAGATCAGAGAAAACATTATCTTGCATAACTTGCCTGCCACCCAGGGTGATCAAGTTCCAACCCTTTAGATTGTAACAAGTCTCCTTCTTTAAGAAGTTTTTTTTCAGAATTCCACTGATTTTTCTTAGGATGGTGACTAAGAATGTGACTGATTACATCACTTCAATTATGTCTTTTTATGGACTATATTCATATTGGCATTTTTTTTGTTTAATTTCAAGATTTTGATGAGGTTTCTATTGTGCAATGATTATAAAGGAACCATGCATGAGTAAATTCTAGGTGACTCAAGAATATAAACCAAGAAATTCTTACATAAATATATCTCGTCTTTTAGAACGTTTTTCCATACTTCCATTGATTTTCCTTTGTAGGATGGTAACTAAGAACGTGACTCATTACATCGCTTCAATTATGGCTTTTTATGGACTATATTCATATTGGCATTTTTTTTTTGTTTAATTTCAACATTCTGATGAGGTTTTAATGGTGCAATGATTATACAAGAACTTGCATATGAGTAATTTCTAAATGAACAATACTTTTACTTTTCAATAATTAGTTTCAATTTAAGTATTTGAGTCTATCGAAGGTGCACATTAGAAATTCTCCATGCTCGTCTGGCCTCAAGGTATGCATGAGAAAGTCTCCATGGCACACATAACTAAGAATATTAAAGAGGGTGGAGAACCTGGTGCAAATTCTAAGTCAAGTGATATTGAAAATATGTAGAGCATGAAGATTAGTCATATTATAGTGTAGATGAGATTAGAGAAGATGACCGATTCAAGAGACTAGGGCAATCCAAGAAGTCCTTATCGCTTGAATCGTTCGTGTATTACAAACTACCAAAACATGCTTCAAAACGTGAATTTTGCATTAAGCTTTGACTGATGAGCAATACCACTTTCCATCTGAACTCATCTTATGCATAGTTGCCTTGAGAGGATGGTATGAAAAAATGGAAAAGATTAGATGACACGACCGATACAAGCGATACGGGCCATCCAAAATTCTCCGATTGCCCGTATTGCTTGTATCGGTCATGTCATAAAAACTTCTCTATCCTCTTCATATTTAACTTTTCAACAAGAATAAAGCAAAAAGCACACAAAATAGACATTTTGATGATAGGACCAATTCAATTTTGCTTGAACCATGCATTGAAGTCACTTTTGCTTAGTTCTCAAGAGGATCAATTCAACATTACATTACTCAAGGCATATAAATATAGTTACAATGACCATCTTCCAAATGAAGACTGGCATAATTACATACAATTTGTAGATAAATAAATCTACCAATATATGCTGGTTACACATTAGATTACAATCTTACATTCAAAAAATATAATCTTTCACCCACTCCCCATGCTTCAATGGGGAGTGAATCGAAAACCTGTTCTTCTTTTCTTTAGACTTCTATTTATCTGGTGGTGGTGGTGGAGGTGAGTCTGGATCATAAGGGCATATTGCATGTTTCATAATGGCATTTATTGCTCTCTCCCTGATCAAGATGACCCATGCATCTGGATAGTCTGACAAGTTTAACTCAAGATTGTAAAACCTTCTTTCCAAGAACCTTACTGCATTTGCAATCACTCTCCAGCCACATGAGGTGATGTCTTTCTGTAATGACACATGTATTTGAATGTATTTCAAACCTTTTTTCTTCATTCAATTTAGGAATACATGGAAAGTTTTGATCAATATTCATTTCGAGAAGCTTAGAAGCACTGCAAGGTAAACTTAAATTCAAGATGGATGGCAAGGCTTTTAAATAGAACACAAAAAAATGTATGGCAAGGCTTACACTTTATAGTTTCCATGTTGTGATTGGAGAGGATTCCTTGCTGTCTTCTTTGTCCTTGCCATAACCTACATAAAAAAAGAGTTTAAAAGCTTGGAAGAAATTTTAAAAACAAAAAAACTAATGTAAAAAAGCTTTCACAAAGCACTCAAGAAACATGACTGATGCAAGTGATTAAGGTCATATCAAAATCCTTGGATGTCCCTAGTCGCTTGTATCGGTCATGTTAACCTGCACCAAAAAGAGTTTAAAAGCTTGGAAGAAATTTAAAAAGCAAAAAAACTAATGAAAAAAGCTTTCACAAAGCCCTCAAGAAACACGACCGATGCAAGTGATTAGGGACATCCGGAAATCCCCAAATGTCCCTAATTGCTTGTATCGATCGTGTTGTAAAATGATTGACATGATGACCAATCCAAGAGATTAGGGGCATTTCAATCTTCCCGATGCCCCTAATTGCTTGGATCGGTTGTGTACAAGCTTTTGTGATCCATCATACCTCACACAAAATGTGGTGTATGGAAAGTTTAGAAAAGCATGTAAAAAACTCGAAGACAATGGCAAGTCGGCGCTAGCAAGGAGTTCACAAAAAAATGAAAAAAAAGTGAATAGAGGAGCTTAAATAGGTTTTTGGAATGAGTTGATCGTTGGTGACATATGGCAGTGTGTGATTGATCCATGTCATCTAGTTGTTGCGAATCCCAATGTGCAATGCCACATGGCATCATTTGAGTGGCCACATCATCTAACCGTTGTGATTCCCAATGTCCTTTTGCCATGTGGTGCTCGCTTATTTGTCCACGTCATGTGACCATTACCCTCCTCGACTATAAATATGAGTCCCCTTCACCATTTCACATTTTCAACCTTCATAGAATTTCTCTCTTCATCACCTTGCATACTTGTGCTTCATACCCGATACGACCGATACAAGCCATGCACGTGTATGTACACATACAAGTGCACATGTACGTATGCGTTTGACTGACCTTTGACTAGCTTATTTTGCTTGCATCAGTCCTGTTCTCCACTAGGACACATACTTGTGCGTCATATCTGATACGACCGATACAAGCGATTACACACGTTTGACTGACCTTTGACTTGCTTATTTTGCTTGCATCGGTCATGTTCTCCACTAGGACACATACTTGTGATACGATGGATACAAGTGATTACACGCGTTTGACCAGCCTTTCACTAGCTTATTTCGCTTGCATCAGTCGTGAACTTCTCTATTTTATTATTGGCTCAGAATTTTAAGAAACTAATGCTACCATTGCATCTAAAATGTGCCAAAACCCTAAGATTGACTGTCTACTTGCATGATTCTGATACTAAGAGGTCTTGATGAATCTAGGACACGACTAATCCAAGCTATTATGCTCATCTAGAAATGTTGGATGGGCCTAATTTGATTGGATCGGTCGTGTCTGGAAATCAATACAAAAAGGCTTATCAAGACCTCTGAGTATCAAAATCATGCAAATAGATAGTCAATCTTAGGGTTTTGGCACGTTCCGGATGCAATGGTAGCACAATTTTCTCTAGATTCTTAGCTAGTAATAAGATACAAAAGTTCACATGCAATCTAATGTTCAAGATGACCTCCTTTGGACACGACCAATTCAAGCGATTAGGACCATCCAAGCTTCTTTGGTGGGCCTAATCGCTTGAATTGGTCGTGTCCAAACAACTATCATATTTCTAGCTATATGAATGAATTCTCCATATAGAACAACTTAATGTGTGTATAAATGCTATTTTCAACATTAATTATATGTTTCTATAAAGTTTAGGGTGAGAAATCGAACATGACCGATGCAAGCGATTAGGCCCATCCGATATTCTTTGATGAAACTAATCGCTTGAATCGATCGTGTCTCATGCTTTGTTTCTGCTTTTGTTTCCAGTTATTTCTATGACTTCAAAAGTTTCCTTGGAATTTTTCTGACCTAGGTTTTTGATTTTTTCCATAGTTATCTATATTGGATGAAGACAACTACATTGGGAGGGAGAAGGGAACAAGGAAAACCATAGAGGAGAAAGGAAAGACAAAGGTGGATATTCATTCAGTGATCCACTATGTTCCAAAATTGAATCCAGAATTATTTTGTGTTATTCATAAGCATTATATTATTTTGTGTTATTCATAAGCATTATAGTGAAGAGCCAGATTTTGCACTATTCTCCTTGAGGACTCTTTCAAGATACATGGGTTTTACTTCAATACCCTTTAATGCATACAGAGTTTTGCTACTTGAAAGAACAACTGCATTTAGAATTTTTGGATATGCCCCAGGATTCAATGCTTCAAGGGCAAGCTACTTCCTTTGTTACTCAAGCTATGCAATGGCTGCACGGGTGTCAGATGTTAAAAGTATTGTTGGCTACAAGAGAAAAGAGTACCTCAGATATAGAGGAGATTTGCTAGAGCCAAAATCATTCAAAAGACTCAAGAAGGATTAAATATATTTCTTTTCAAAGCTTATTACTCATGAAATGTACATACATACACATATTTATTGTCCAAGGGGATACAAGACATTGCAAATATGAAGGATGTAATCTTTTTTTGTGTAATTGATCCATGTCCTAATATTAATCCTTATTGATCCATGATCTGTTTTTCTCTAGTGAAAGTCCTATTTATCTAATGATAATATTTCACGAGATTTTTTGTAATTATTTTCTCAAGAATCAATCAAAAATCTCTTTGAAGGCAGATTTGCCAAATTCAAGTTTATTCAGAAGACTCTAAAAAGATGTACATATATAGACATATTTCTTTTCAAAGCTTATTACATCATGAAATGTACATGCATAGACATCTTTGATTCTCAAAGAAATAAAAGACATTGCAAATATTAAGGCTTCCTTTGGAATGTAATCTTTTTCATTTTGTGATATTGATCCATGATGTTTTTGTTTGGTGATAGTCCTATTCATTTGATGACAATATTTGACATGAGCTCCTTTGTAATTGTCTTATAAAGAACCAATCAAAAATCTCTTTGGAGGCATTACTTTTTGTTACTCCTCCTCCTTTCCTTGTGCACTCAAAGAAGCTTTTCCTCGCTTGATAATGAGAATTTTTCCATGCCTTGGGTGTTCCATTTGGAAAGTGTTTCCTTTTCTGCAAAGAATGCATCATGCACAAGAAGAATTTGCTGGAATAACAGAAGAGTTTCATCATATGTTTATTTCAATTAAAGAAAAATAAATTGAGTAAATCATCTTTGAAACTCACCAAGTATTTTTTTATGTCTTTGGCACTCCATGCCTCTATGATGGTTTTATAAGCTCTGTGGTCGCCTTTCTGAAACCTGTCATATAGCTATTTGATGTTACATGCTGCCTCATGATTTTTTAAAAATTATCTAGTTTGACCCACACCTCCATTCTATTTTTTGCTATTTTTGGTTTGCTTTTTACATTAGTCGTGAACTCACATAATTTTTTCCAGCAATTCCACATGGCATTTAGTTGTTTTTCATCATGGTTGCTGAAGAATCTCCTTGCTTTTGCACCTCCCATTGAGACATCCTGTAGTACATTAGCTGTATTTTGTGAAAGCTTTGGATTTTCTTAGATGAACATCACCACCATGAAATCCCATTTCTGAATGTAGAGATTCACATTTTTGTATGCAAATCCCTCTGATGTAGTGTGTTTTGTAAATAGTTTATGTATTGTACATAATTCCTTGAAATCTCCAAGAGCCTTGAACGATAGCTTGATAAACCATCCTCACCATCTCCTACAAATCTAATTAGATCAGGAAGATTATGAAAAGGGGGATACCTTCCAGTTTGTGAATCAATTGGATAAACAGATCCATCTGCCCGTATGTCGATATGTTTTTTCCCTTCTTTCTGCAATCCATCCACTTTAGAAGGTTGAAGAGCCCTTCGGAACACGTTTCTTGTCGTTGCATACTCATGACTAACTGCAATGTTGATATGGAACTTATCACAATGATTTCGGCTCGTTGAAAGCTCAGTGAGAGTGTTTGGGTTGAGGTTCTCCATGGTCTACTACGAAGAGTGGCGCGAAAGTGTCTAAAATGACATGAAAGAGAGAAACAAAACTGCTATGGAAAGTAGAGTAAAAAAGTGTAAAACGTCACAAGCACACATTATATAGGTCCGTGAACAAGAGGAAAAATCAAAATTTCATGAACGCCCGATGAACACAAACTTCGAGGTGTAAGATATCACACATACTTTTCATGATTATCACACAAGTTTCTCTCTCTTCAAATTTTGCATAAGATATGTTTTAAATGTGCTTACACGGAATTTTTTAAAATGATTTGACAACTTTAATCCAGATTAAGCACAACTAATTGAAATCCTTACATAGCCCTTTTTAGGCCATTTTTTGCCCTAATGGGAAAAAACCTCTAGCTAGCACTAGAGTAAAAAGTGCCCATATATAGGGAAAATTTTTTTTGCGGCGAAATAAATTCAAGTGAAGGTGGAGTAAAAATGAAAAGAAGAGAGAAAAAGAAAAAGATGAAAGAAGAGTGAAGGAAAAAGAAAGTATAAAGCTTTTAAATATATATTTGTGAAGGGTGGGTTGGTTGTGCATATTCGAGGAGGACTAGGGGCAAACAAGTTGGTGTGGGTGGTTTTGTCAATTTCGTGGGATGATAGGGCTCGTTCCCTTACATGTGGTAAGCAACTTGGGACTCATTTCAATGGAGAAGGCCGATGGTGCCTCTCGTGGCCTTTTTGGGATTAAATTTCCAATCATCACCCTTCCTAGGGAGAGCATTATTTCTAAACAAAAAGAGCTCAAAAAGGTTTGCTTCATAGGGTAGATGTTTGGTCCAAAACCATCTCTAAACTTCCTGTGACATTGGTTTCGAAAAGAGTGGTTTCCTTGTGGTCTTGTGGTCTCTAAGTCTCAATTACTATCGGCCACCCATGTGATTTTGGTGTTTGAGAATGAAGAAATGGCCTTCCAAGCCCTAAAGATTAGCTCCTAGCAAATATGGCATTCAACATTATGTCTTTTCAATTGCTTCCTAGATTTTGTCTTGAATAAATCCAAATCACCTTGTTTTTTGCTGTGGGTGGAACTCCCTAACCTTCCCTACTTCCTTTATGGATTTATTAGGGAGATCATCACTCCTATTGGTCACCAATTGGCCTCCAAATAAGATGTTGAGAGTTTCATCTATGAAGGCATAGTACACTCTTTTAACGCTAGATGCTAGCTGCAAATTTGTGCTCAAGCGGACCTTAACTTGATTGATGCTAATCTTATGGGGTTTTCAACCAATGTAGAGAAGAGAAGTACATAGATTGGGTTTCAAATCTATATTTGTGTTCACATAAAGAAGTAATCAGATAATTCCATGCTTGTCAGGAAATATAGGCAATATAGAGAAGAGGTGTATAGGTATGAAATAAATGGATCATACTACAAGTGATATAAAATGCATAGATAATATAGCAAGTATTTTCATTAGATTAAGCTTTATTCTCAAGCAATCAATTGCAATTTTCCTCTCAAGCAATCAATTGCATCAATGCACCACTTTTGTGGGTTTGCTTCATTCTATTATGCTGGATAGCTCAAAAAAAAGGGGGGGAGGGTTCCTTAAGAGATCTAGATTACAGACTTTGGTAAAAAATGGACATATGGACAATCTAAATCTACTCAGAACCCAAACAAGTGTGCATATGAAACTTGAAAGTTCATTCTCAAGTGCACAATTCCTTGTAAGAGCATGCACTCATGTTCTTTTTGTTTGTGCAGGGCAATCAACAATTGAAATTTTGATGAAGATTTGAAGTCAAGGACTGAAGAAAAGATCAAGATATGAAGCATATGCTCAAAGGTTGAAGATGTGTATACATATGTACACTAATTCAGAGATATTTCACTTATACTTTTGTATGGTCATGAGATTGTACATATTTGCCTATATATACAAGTAAAATGTCGGGAAAATATGAGAGAGCATGTGAATAGAGAAATGAGATGTTGTATGAGTCATTAAAAATTTTAGAAGTGATTAAGACTTCTCTCATCACTCAGATGTAAAGTTTTCTAGGAATGAAGAAAATTTGCGCCCGATATTTCCAAGAGATCTTCTTCTATGTTGAATCTTTTGTGAAATGCTTTTGTACAAGTCTAAGTCTACAGTTGATTGACCCCTGTACAAAATTTCAACTTCTAATTGTGATCAAGCTAAGAGAATTGAGTGTAGGAACATTTACATGTGTAAATGAAAAGAAGAGAAGTTGCAGGAGGTGCAAAATTTGATGTTAATGTTTTCGTCATTTCTCCTTCCACAGTGTAAAGCTTTGAGCAAGCAAGCACTCATTCTTTAAGTTGGAAGGTAAGATATCTATGACTCAAAGCATTTGATTAAACGGGTTCTAATTTTAGAGAATCAAGCTTAAGAAGTTAAAGGTGTCAAGATCGACTCTAAAGAACTACAGTTTTAGACATAGGTGACTTGTTAAGATCATTTCTCAAGATCTACTGAATCTTTTGGAATGATTTAACTTGGAGGAGGTGTGCAAACTATATGCAACACCTTGTGCAAAGTTTTATAAAAAAATTTACATATTTGATAAGTCAATGATTGAGTTATGTGCAGCAGACTTTTTGTGTAGTCACCTTCTTCACAATTTGTTCAAAATTTTGGAAATTGAGTATTGATCATCTAAATTGGTAAAGGTTTTGAGTTACTCTAGATATAGAGGTGCTCTAACTTCAAGAGTAACTTGTTATTTTCGAGATTAACACTCTCCATCAATGGTATCAGAGCAGAAAGTATCAAAATTGAAGGAAGAAGGACCCCGACTGCTGCAGTCATAAAGAATTCAACAATTAAAGATTCAAAAGGTGAAAGCTTGAGAGGAAAGCTTGATAAGGAGGCCATACGACATCAAGGAAGACAAAAGGAACTTCATTCAAAGTAAAGGTAACCTTATTCCTCATAAAGCTAGAAGGATTTAATACACAGGTGAAGAAGGGATGGGAGATTCTCTTCAGATAGAGAAACTGGATAGAGAGAACTATCCAGCATGGTCAATGAGAATGGAAGCTCATCTTATGAGCAAAGACTTGATAGGTTATATTACAGGTGAAGAAGAAAAGCCTCAGTTCAGAGATCCTAGTGTTCCAACTAGGGAGGAATTATCAAATTTGAAGACTTGGATGAAGAGAGATGCTCAAGCAAGGAGCATTATCTATATGGCAGTTAATGATTACTTGCTACCTCACATTAGAGGTCTTGAAAGTGCAAGTGATATATGGAATGCTTTGGAGGAGCATTTCCAAAACACCACAAAGTCAAGGAAGGCATCCTTGTGGGCAAAATTCACTACATTCAAGAAGAAGGCCTCTCAATCCATCTCAGATTATGTAACAAGGATGAAGGACATTGCAGATGCATTAGGAGTAGTTGATTAAGATATTGAGGAGGATAAATTGGTAAGGTCCTTACAGGTTTGGGAGGTGATGACAAATGGAAGCCATTCATTTTGTCTACGGAATTATAACTAGATCATTTTACTCCTGATTTAAATCAGTTGCTAGGACACATGTTAACCTTTGAGCAGGATGTCAAAGGTGAAGGTGATAAAAGTGCAGGTCAAGCAATGTATTCAAAGCATAAGAAGAAGAATAGCAAAGGGAAGAAACAATCAAATGAAGATGAAGGTACAACTAGCCAAGCTAACTTCCTAAGAGGAAGAGGAGGTGGCAAAGGTAGAGGAAGAGGTAGAAGTAATAAAGATGGAGTCAAAGCTTGCTGGATTTTTGGTAAGACAAATCATTTAGCTAATGATTGTTGGCATAACACTCAATTTGGTAAATCAAAGTAACATTTGTGTAAAGTTTGGTCTATAATTGATATAGATGTGTTCTTAGATCAGTATAGATCAAGCATTTGGAGATTAAGAGGTCTCCAACAATGGTATCAGAGCTGAAGGTGCAATACAAGGGAAGCAAAGGCATTGGAAGTCATGACTGCTACAGATATTGAAGTTCTTTCTAATCGAAGGTGGACAAGGACAAATTCGTGAAGATAACCTACAGAAGTATAAAGCACGAGTTCGAAGGATAAAAAGGATTGAATTTTCGTATCAAAGGTACATTTTACTGTCATAAATCATAGTAATTGCAGATACAGAAGATCAAAAGATGGGAGAAAGCTTGCAGATTGATAAGCTAGATAGGGAGAACTATCCAGCTTGGTCCATGAGGATGGAGGCAGATCTCATGAGCAAAGATTTGATGGCATTCATTACAAGAGAAGAAGAAAAGCCTGAATTTGTAGATCCTAGTATTCCAACTAGGGAAGAGCTTGCAGATTTGAAGACTTGGATGAGAAAGGATGCTCAAGCTAGGAGCATCATTTACATGGCTGTAAATGATTATCTTCTACCTCACATTAGAGGATTGGAAAGTGCAACAGATGTTTGGAATGCTTTGGAAGAGCATTTCCAAAACACAACCAAGTCAAGGAAGTCCTCACTATGGGCTGAATTTACAACTTTCAAGAAGAAGAGCTCACAATCAATTTCTGATTATGTGGCAAGGATGAAGGATATTGCAGATAGCTTGGGAGCAGTTGATGAAGACATTGAAGAGGATAAGTTGGTAAGGCAAATACTTACAGGTCTGAGAGGAGATGAGAAGTGGAAGCCTTTCATATTTTCCATAGAATTGTCACTTGATCATTTTACTCCTGATCTTAATCAATTGCTAGGCATGCTAACTTTTGAGCAGGACATTAAGGGAGATAATGATAGGAGTGCAAGTCAAGTCATGTACTCCAAGGACAAGAAAAAGAATGGCAAAGGGAAGCAGTCAACTGATGATGAAGGATCTTCAAGCCAAGCTAACTTTACAAAAGGAAAAATGAATTTCAGAGGTAAAGGAAGAGGAGGTAAGAACAAAGATAATATTAAAGCTTGTTGGATTTATGGAAGAACCAATCATTTGGCAAATGATTATTGGTATAACAATCAAAATGGAGGAAATAATAATCAAAGTTTTAATCAAAGAGGTAGAGGAGGCAGAAACCAAAGAGGCAATTTCAGAGGAAGAGGTGGTAGGACATCATATGCTAGAGGAGGTGGAAGAAGCTTTCAACCTCAGTCCTACAACAACAATTATTATAACTATGCATCAGACCAGAAGGATGATATGACTCTTATCTTGAATGCAACTCATGAATCAATAGGAGAAGATCAAAGGGTGTTTTATATTGACTCAGGATGTAGCAATCATCTGAGTGGCAATATATCCTTGATGACTGATATGGAAGCAAAGGTGAATGGACATACAGTTCAAACAGGTGACAATACCAAGCATAAAGTGGAGAGCATTGGATCAGTGAAGACAAAGAGTGGAAGTACACTCTTGAGCAAGGTACTTTATGTTCCTACTATTCCTAAAAAATTGATAAGTGTAGGGCAAATTGTGGAGAAGGGATATGAAGTCAGATTCACAAATGATGGTGTCTATGTGCAAGATCCAAATCAGGGATATAGAAACATAATTGCAGGTAAAAAGGAAGGAAGGTTGTTTACTCTCAAAGTCCAAGGTAATGTGGGACATGCTTTATTTACTTATGGAAGTCAAAAGATGTCTGAGTTAGACCTATGGCATAAAAGGCTAGGTCATTTCAATGAGAGAGCTATAAAGGAAATGTTAAAGAATCAAGTGGTGCTTGGTTTGCCAAAAATTGAAGGGCAACACATGGTGTACAAGTGTGAAGCTTGTCAATTAGGTAAAGCACACAAAAGTTCATACAATAAATCAGGGTACAAGTATTCAAATATGCTTGAATTGATTCATACAGATGTGTGGGGTCCCTCAAGGGACTATAGCATAAATGGATCCAGATACTATGTGTTGTTTGTTGATGATGCAACCAGATGGATTACTTTATATGTAATCAAGGATAAATCAGAAGTCTTCAAGACATTCAAACATTATCATGCTTATGCAGAAAGGATTACAGGACAAAAGCTTAAGAGGTTGAGATCAGATGGAGGGGGAGAGTATTTCTCTAAAGAGTTTGATGATTATTTGTGGAATGCAGGTATAAAGAGAGAAGTAAATTGCAGGTAATCTCCTCAACAGAATGGAGTTGCAAAAAGAAGAAATAGAACTCTTGTAGAATTTGCAAGAGCAATGATGAAGGAGAAGAATTGTCCAAATTACTTATGGGCAGAAGCTATCAACACTGCAACATATCTTGTGAATAGGTTACCTTGTAAATCTTTGGATGGAAGAACTTCTTATGAAGCATGGTGGGGTAAGAAACCTACTCTTGATCATTGTAAGGTATTTGGATGCTTATCATATGCTTATGTTCCTTCACAATTAAGACATAATCTAGAACCCAATGCAGAGAAGTATGTGTTTATTGGGTATGATCATAGACAGATGGGTTACAGGTTGTGGAGTCCATCCACAAAGAAATTTCTTGTTACCAAAGATGTTACATTTGATGAGCAAAGCACATGGTATACAGGGTCAACAAATGATTATGCAGATGACAAAGAAATACAAAGGAAAGGGAAGGCAAAAGTAAATGTGTATGAAGAAGATATTGATGATGTTGACTATAAAAGTAAATTACAGGATAATGTAGAAGATGGGCCAAGATTTGATCCAGAATCAAATGTGGCTGAGACTTCAAGAAGTGCAGAGGTCAGAAGATCCTCAAGGGAAAGGAAAGAGCCTATAAGGTATAGTTATGATACATCTTTTCTAACAACAAAAGATTATGCTTACATTGTGAAGACAGAAGAGGATCCAATTACATATGAAGAAGCTAAAGGTAAACAGAATTGGGAGAAGGCAATGCAAGAAGAGTATGATGCTCTACTTGAAAATGAAACTTGGGAATTGGTGCCAAGACCAAAGAATCAGAAAGTCATTGGATGTAAGTGGGTGTATAAAACAAAAGGTTTGCAGATGGAAAGGTGTCTAGATACAAGGCTAGACTTGTGGTCAAAGGTTATGCCCAAACTTATGGGGTAGATTATGATGAAACCTTTAGTCCTGTTGCTAAGATGTCTACAATTAGATAATTGATTGCTATTGCAGCTTGTAAAGGATGGAAGTTATCACAATTAGATGTGAAGAATGCATTTCTGAATGGATACATTGCAGATGAAGTATACATGGAGCAACCAGAAGGTTTCATGGATTCAATTGGATCAGATTATGTGTGTAACCTCAAGAGAGCTTTGTATGGGTTGAAGCAGGCTCCAAGAGCATGGAATTACATGCTTGTCAAGTTCTTGAATGATTGTGGATTTCAAGCATAAAAGGTAGATAGTAGTTTGCTAGTAAAGGCAAGTGAAAGTAGATACATATACTGTTGGAGCAAGTCTATGACAAGCCTAAGTATTGGCTTGAGTCCCACAAAGTCATAAAAAAAGCCTTAAAATGAAGACTATGTAAAGTTCACTTGTGAACTACCTCTTGTAACTTTTGAAGAGTTTACTTAATATAAAAGTAAGAGAATCTTAAGTGGTTGAGTCCACTTGATCAAGAATGGAAAGAGGAGCCACGAATTTGTGATTTGTGGTAGGTAGGGAATCAAATCAATCATTGATTGATTGGAGAGTGATTGAGGGAAGTTAGCCTCCCAAACTCAACTATAAATAGATGGCAGTTTTAGTCGTGGTTAGAGAGACCTATGTGAAGACCTCCAAGAGCTGAGCTTTATGCCATATCAAGGTGTGATTACAAGGCACACATATGTATCAGTAAGTCCTTGTATTGTACAAGCAATATACTTTCATTTTCATGATTATTTGAGTTCATCTTTCCATGTTCTTGTGAAGTGTACTACTCACTGCCATTACTCTCAGTTTTTCTCAGTCAGCTTGCAGAGATGTTTTCTCTAAGCTTGGTGCATCATTTTCAGTGATTTAACTTGGTAAAGTTAGCTCTATAAGTCTAATATATGCTCACAAGTTTTCATGTCATTTGGATGTTGCAATCTTCAGTTATGTTCATTTGAAGTCAACAGGGTATGTTCATCTTCACTTCTCTGTCAGGTACCCGACTTTTTCAGTCATCTTGTCAGAGGTGTTTCTCAGTGGTTACTTATCCAAATTCAGTGATTTAAAGTATGTTGGATTTAGCTTACTGTCTACTATAACCATACAAATTTTCATAATCATTGCGTTCCTAGATTTTGTGTTATGTTGATTTTGCTACGCACTGGTCTCAAACTGTAGCAGCCCGTGAAAATCAGGATGATGTCATCACTTGTTAAAACTCATTCTCAGTGTGTGGTTTATTATTTTTGATGAGATTAATCTTGAAAGTTAGCTCTTTAAGTTACCTAGACTTCCCCAAGAGGAATTAAGCTAATTGCTGCTGTGCTTAGAGAATTATGTAAAACACTGGACATGTGTATGAACCAAGAATAGCAAGTTTTCACCTCTGAGCTAACTCCAACTTATCTGTTTTGATCTATCTTTTTGAGAGTGATCTTCCAAAGTACATAGGGTGTCTAATACATCCATTGGCAAGCTAAAAGGGCCCACCATATACTCCTGGAGGTCATTTGGCTGGTGTAGATCAAGGATTTTGCAACACCTCTTCATCTTCAAGCACATACCTATCCATCTCTTCACAGTGGTATCAGAGCAAGGTTGGACAACATGGCAGATGGATTTCCTTCATCAGTTGACAAATTAGACAGAGGTAACTACTCAGCTTGGTTATTAAGAATGGAAGCCTATCTCCAAGGTAGAAGTTTATATGGTTATGTGGCTGGAGATGAAGTTATGCCAAGTTTCAGGAACAAAAGTCAACCAACACAAGAAGAGCAAGAAAGATTGAGCACATGGTGCTCCAAGGATGCACTTGCAAGGTCTTATCTCCTCGACTCTATCTCAGATTTTTTGTTGCCTCACATTAGAAGTTGTAAGACATCTCAGGAAGTGTGGGATGCACTTGAAGCTTTCTTTTCTCAAGTACTAAAGCTAGGAAGCATCAACTATGGCTGGATTTCACAACTCTCAAGAAGGCTCCCAAACAAAATGTGACTGATTTTGTCACAAAGCTCAAGGACATAGCGGATCAGTTGGGAAGCATTGGAGAGGTAATAGATGAAGAACAAATTGTAAGGCAGGTCATCAATGGCTTGAAGGCAGATGACAAGTGGGAAGCATTCACCACAGCTATGGATTTGTACATGGACATGCATGTACCTGATTTCAACACACTCATTGGACAACTACTTACTCAAGAGACAAAGCTTATCAAAAATGGAGAAAGCTCTAAAGGTAATCAATCTTCAACTTTATACACGGATAAAAGCAAGTCTAAAGATAACAAAGGAAAGGCAAAGAAAGTGGATGATGAAGCAGGTACATATCAAGCTAACTATGCAGGTAGAGGAAGACATGGCAGAGGTAGAGGAAGAGGAGGTAGACAAGGCAGGGGGAGATCCCAAGACTCCAACTCATGTTCTATTTGTGGATTAACTAATCATACAACTGAAAATTGCTTTAGGAATTCCAGGAATTGAGGCAGAGGATACAATAGAGGAAGTTATGGATACTCAAGAGGAAGGTTCAACAACTACCATGGCAACTACAACAACTACAATCATTCAAACTATCAAGGAGGCTACAAAGGAAGGAGAGACTACAATAACTACACAGAAGACTCAAACAAAGAGGATTCATTATTGATCATGAACATGGCTATGCCACAAGGTAAATCTGATGAGCATGTTTTCTACATAGATTCAGGTTGTTCAAATCATGTGGCAGGAAATGTGGCACTCCTATCAGATTTAGAGGATCCAAGGAATAAGCATGAGGTACAAACAAGAGATGATACAAAACATCCTGTGGAGAAAATAGGCAATGTCAAAGCACCTGATGGAAACATCAACCTACTCAGTAAGGTACTCTATGTCCCTACCATTACAAAGAATTTGATAAGTGTTGGGCAGATAGTAGAGAAAGGGTTGCAAGTCAGGTTCACAAAAGCAGGAGCATTTGTTGAAGATCCAAGTCAAGGATTCAGAAGAATTGCAAAAGGTGAAAAGACAGGTAGATTGTTCACATTTGAATTACAGGACACTAGAAACATTGCTCTATTTAATTATGGTAGTCAGACACTCACAGAATTGGAAGTATGGCACAAAAGGTTAGCACATATTGGTGAAAGGTCATTAAAGCAAATTTGTAGGGACCAAAGTGTACTTGGACTTCCTAATTTGTCAAAACAACATATGATTTATAAGTGTAGTGCATGTCAATTTGGAAAGTCTCACATGTTACCATTCATGAAGAAAGGTTATATGCATGAAGATCTCTTGGAGTTGGTTCATACAGATGTATGGGGACCTAGCAAGGAAGCTTCAATATCTGGATCAAGGTATTATGTTTCCTTTATTGATGATTGCAGCAGATGGACTATCCTATTCTTTATGAAACACAAAGATGAAGTTTTTTCATGTTTCAAAAGATATTTGGCTCTTGTGGAGAATCAAACAGGTAAATCACTAAAAAGGCTAAGGTGAGATGGAGGGGGAGAATACTTCTCCCATGATTTTGATTCTTTTCTTCAAGAAAGAGGAATCAAAAGAGACGTAACTACAAGGTACAATCCTGAGCAAAATGGAGTGGCAGAAAGGAGGAATAGGACAATTGTTGAAGCTGCAAGGTCTATGTTAAATGAAAAGCATTAACCTAATTACTTATGGGCTGAGGCTGTATCTACAGCCACTTACTTGATTAACAGGTTGCCTTCAAAATCCCTTGATGGGATGACTCCATATGAGGCTTGGAAAGGAAGAAGACCAAGCTTAGATCATTGTAAAATTTTTGGATGTATTGCTTTTGCTCATGCTCCTTCACAGGTTAGAGGCAAGATGGATCCAAAGGCAGAAAGGTGTGTATTTATTGGATATGACAACAATCAAAAGGGCTACAGGTTATACAACCCTACCAACAAAGGATTCTTGGTAAGCAGAGATGTAGTTTTTGATGAGAACAATTCATGGTATGAAGATTCATGCAGGAAGGTCAATTTACCATATAATCTTGAAGAAGATATTCCAAAGCTTGGTACAGAACAACCAAAGATTGAAGAACAAGACAACTCAAAGGATGATGAAGAATCTCAGATGGAAAAGATCAAAGCATGGAAGTCTAAAGGTGAAGCAAAAGTGCAAGAACTTGGACATGAGGCAGAATCATCACATCATGGCCTAAGAAGATCTATGAGGGAAAAGAAAAAACCAGAAAGGTATGGGTTTGACACCTCATTAGTAATTAAACACTCTATCTACATAGCACAGGATATAAACCAAGAGGAGCCATCATCATTTGAAGAGGCCAAAGCAAAATCAGAATGGAAGCATGCAATGAAGGAAGAGATTGAAGCACTTGAGGAAAACAACACTTGGGATTTGGTGCCCAAGACTTCATCCATGAAGGTAATAGGCTCAAGATGGGTTTATAAACTCAAGAAGAATTCTGATGGTTCAATTAACAGGTATAAGGCAAGGCTTGTAGCAAAAGGCTTTGCACAAACTCAGGGAATTGATTATGAGGAGACTTTCTCTCCTGTGGCAAAGATGCCTACTATTAGGGTTTTTCTTAGTATTGCCTCTTCCAAGAATTGGAAGATACTTCAACTAGATGTAAATAATGCATTCTTGAATGGTTGGATAACAGAAGAGGTATATATGGCACAACCACCTGGTTTTGAGAACCAAGTTTATCCTGATTATGTGTGTAAACTTAACAAAGCATTGTATGGTCTCAAGCAAGCTCCAAGAGCTTGGAATTTCAGGCTTGTTTCGTTCTTGCAGGACAAAGGCTTTCAACCAAGCAAGGCAGATCCTTCACTCTTTATTAAAAAGAATAATTCCGAGGTCATCTACCTATGTGTATATGTAGATGATATTATATTGATAGGAAATGATGCAGATGGTATGAAGAAGATCAAAGATCAGATGAGAGAAGAGTTCAAGATAAGTGATTTGGGTTCACTTACCTACTTCCTAGGTTTGGAAGTTGTCTACAAAGATCATGGTTTGTTTCTCACTCAAAGGAAGTACATTAAGGACATGTTGGCAAAATTCAAGATGCAAGATTGTAAGATTGCAGGTACTCCAATGGAGGTCAATCACAAATTGAGCTCACATGAAGGTGAACTCATAGAGGACATCACATCATATCAAAGTCTAGTGGGTAGTCTCAACTATGCCACATTGACAAGAGTAGATATATGTTACAGTGTGAGTGTGCTAAGTCAATTTATGCACACACCAAGGAAACCACATATGGATGCTGCCAAAAGGATTCTCAAGTATCTCAAAGGAACCATAAATGAAGGCCTTTATTATCCTTATGTATCTGATTTAGGTTTGAAGCTATTTTCTGATGCAGATTGGGCTGGCTCCAAGGAAGATAGAAGGAGCACTTCAGGTTATCTTACCTTTGCAGGTTCAAAGCTTATTTCATGGTCATCCAAGAAGCAACCCATAGTTGCTCTCTCTTCTACTGAAGCTGAATATAGAGGTCTTGCCATAGCTACACAAGAAGCTATGTGGATGAAGACATTATTCAAAGATCTTGGATTGGAGTTTGGAACTCCAACTATTTTTGGTGACAATATGAGTTCTATTCACTTAGCTGCTAATCCTATTTTTCATGCAAGGACTAAACATATTGAAGTTCATTATCACTATGTACGAGAGAAGGTTCTAAGCAAAGAGATTCAAATATCATATGTGTCCACTCATCAACAATGTGCAGATATTCTAACCAAAGCATTGGATGGTACAAAGCTTTGCAAATTCAAGGCTATGATAGGTTTGCAGGTAATCTTGGAAGATTGAAGACCTTAAGCATACTTGGCTTGAGGGGGAGCTGTTGGAGCAAGTCTATGACAAGCCTAAGTATTGGCTTGAGTCCCACAAAGTCATAAAAAAAGCCTTAAAATGAAGACTATGTAAAGTTCACTTGTGAACTACCTCTTGTAACTTTTGAAGAGTTTACTTAATGTAAAAGTAAGAGAATCTTAAGTGCTTGAGTCCACTTGATCAAGAATGGAAAGAGGAGCCACGAATTCGTGATTTGTGGTAGGTAGAGAATCAAATCAATCATTGATTGATTGGAGAGTGATTGAGGGAAGTTAGCCTCCCAAACTCAACTATAAATAGATGGCAGTTTTAGTCGTGGTTAGAGAGACCTATGTGAAGACCTTCAAGAGCTGAGCTTTATGCCATATCAAGGTGTGATTACAAGGCACACATATGTATCAGTAAGTCCTTGTATTGTACAAGCAATATACTTTCATTTTCATGATTATTTGAGTTCATCTTTCCATGTTCTTGTGAAGTGTACTACTCACTGCCATTACTCTCAGTTTTTCTCAGTCAGCTTGCAGAGATGTTTTCTCTGAGCTTGGTGCATCATTTTCAGTGATTTAACTTGGTAAAGTTAGCTCTATAAGTCTAATATATGCTCACAAGTTTTCATGTCATTTGGATGTTGCAATCTTCAGTTATGTTCATTTGAAGTCAATAGGGTATGTTCATCTTCACTTCTCTGTCAGGTACCGGACTTTTTCAGTCATCTTGTCAGAGGTGTTTCTCAGTGGTTACTTATCCAAATTCAGTTATTTAAAGCTTGTTGGATTCCGCTTACTCTCTAGTATAACCATACAAATTTGCATATTCCGTGCATTCCTACATTTTGAGTTATGTTGATTTTTCTGCGCACTGGTCTCAAACTATAGCAGCCCGTGAAAATTGGGATGCTGTCATCACTTGTTAAAACTCATTCTCAGTGTGTGGTTTATTATTTTTGATGAGATTACTCTTGACTGTTAGCTCTTTAAGTTACCTAGACTTCCCCAAGAGGAATTAAGCTAATTGCTGCTGTGCTTAGAGAATTATGTAAAACACTGGACATGTGTATGAACCAAGAATAGCAAGTTTTCACCTCTGAGCTAACTCCAACTTATCTGTTTTGATCTATCTTTTTGAGAGTGATCTTCCAAGGTACATAGGGTGTCTAATACATCCATTGGCAAGCTAAAAGGGCCCACCATATACTCCTGGAGTTCATTTGGCTGGTGTAGATCAAGGATTTTGCAACACCTCTTCATCTTCAAGCACATACCTATCCATCTCTTCACATATACATGTGTATTTATGTTGATGATATTATTGTCACAGGTACAGATGTTCAAGGAATCAAAGAACTTAAGAAATAAATAGAAGAGTTTAAGATAAGTGATTTAAGAAACTTATCTTATTTCTTAGGAATGCAGATTGTGTATACTCAACATGGAGTATATGTTACACAAGAGAGGTACTTGAAGAATCTTCTAGTCAAGTTTAACATGGAGAATTGCAAGCCTTCAAGCACACCATTGGAGGTAAATCATAAGTTGAGCAGGTATGGAGGTGAAGAATTTAATGACATGAAGAAATATCAGAGTTTGGTAGGTAGTTTAATATATGCTACCTTGACAAGGCCAGATTTATCATATGCAGTAGGTGTGTTATCACAATTCATGCATTGTCCAAAGAAGACTCATTGGATTGCAGCTCAAAGGGTACTCAGATATATCAAAGGAACCCTAAGTGAAGGTTTGTATTATGGATTTACTTCTGATACAAGAATCAGAGTATTTAGTGATGCAGATTGGGTAGGTGATTCAGATGATAGAAGGTCCACTCATGGGTATCTCTGTTACATTGGAAATAAACTAGTTTCTTGGTGCTCAAAGAAGCAACATACAGTTGCTTTGTCATCCACAGAAGCTGAGTATAAAGGAATGGTAGAGGCTGCAAAAGAAGTAATATGGTTAAAGACCTTGTTGAAGAGTTTTGGAACTGATCAGAGTACTCCAATTATTTTTGGAGACAATATGAGTTCTTTATATTTGGTAGGTAACCCTGTTTTTCATGCCAGGACTAAGCATATAGAAATTCAATATCATTTCTTGAGAGAAAAGGTACTTGATAAAGAGATTGAAGTGATGTATACTTCAACAAAAGAACAAGTTGCAGATATGATGACAAAAAGCTTGGATGGACCTAAGCTACAGAGATTCAAAGAGATGGCAGGAGTGAAGAAGAATGGAATAATCACAATTAGTGATTGAGGGGGAGCTGTTGGAACAAACCAATCACAAATTGGTGATTATAAAGATCTTGAATCAAGCTTATGATAAGATTGAAGTGGAAGAAGACACTTGAGAGAGTGAAGAGATTTCAGAAGTAAAGTATGTATACATATGTACATTATAGGTGAAAATTCTTGTAATCTGAGTATAGATGATCCTTAGAATGATAAGGAGTAATGTAATAGACGCGGGATAAGTCTAAAACCATATGTATATAAGTCAATGATGTAAAGAAATATGTATGAGAGTCATTTTGAAGACAAGTGTCTTAGAAAGATGTGTAGAGATTTTTACTCAGGAAATTAGCGACGGGTTTTTCTCTGAGTTCTCTTAGTCTGATCATGTGGATCAGAAATCCTTTTGTACACATCTAATCTGAAAGCTAATGAAGCTATGTTCAGAACTTCATGATCCAATTTCTTCCCTACTGTGAGAATGATCAATAGGAACATTTGTATGTAGAATCTGCAGACAGACTTCTAAAAGTCGCACACTTTTCATGTCAATGTTTTGCTTAGATCTCAGTGCATAGTGTAAAGTTTTGAATGAGTGAGCATCCAAAATCTAAGTTAGAAGGTAAGGAAGTTGTGGCTAAAAGCATTTAGCAAAACGGGATTTGTGCTGTGAGAAATCAACTTAAGAAGTTGACCATGTCAAAGTCGCCATTCCTGGAAGATAGTTTTTGACATATCTTTGATCTTAAGGATCAAATCAAAGATTTAATGATTCTTTTTTAGGATCAATGGGTGATATGATTGCGCAAAGGTAGTGGGAAGACTTGTGTATCATTAGTTTGAAGATATCTGAAGATATGTGCAGGTATTGAAGTCAACTTCTGAAGCAGACTTCTTGAAGAAGTAAAATTCTCACTCAGAGAATTGTTCATGAATGATTTGGTAAATCAAAGTAACATTTGTGTAAAGTTTGGTCTATAATTGATATAGATGTGTTCTTAGATCAGTATAGATCAAGCATTTGGAGATTAAGAGGTCTCCAACAAGAAGGCTATGCAAGAAGAGTATGATGCATTGATGGAGAATCAGACATGGGATTTGGTTCCCTAACCAAATAGTCAGAAGATCATTGGATGCAAATGGGTCTACACAACAAAGAGGTTTGCAGATGGAAGTGTGTCTAGGTATAAAGCTAGATTTGTTGTGAAAGGGTTTGCTCAGACATATGGTATAGATTATGATGAGACCTATAGTCCTGTGGCAAAGATGACAACCATCAGGACACTCATAGCTATTGCTGCATGTAAAGGTTGGAAATTATGTCAATTAGATGTGAAGAATGCTTTTCTAAATGGTTACATTTCAGATGATGTTTTCATGGAGCGACCACAAGGATTCAGAGATAAAAGGTATCCAGAGTATGTATGTAAGCTCAAGAGAGCTTTGTATGGGTTGAAGCAAGCCCCAAGGGCATGTAATTATAGACTTGTGAAGTTCTTGAAGGAACTTCAGATAGTAGCTTGCTTGTTAAAGCAAGTGATGATGGGTTCATTTACATGTGCATATATGTTGATGATATAATTCTTACAGGTACAGATGAGAAAGGCATTCAAAGGCTAAAGAAGCAAATGGAGAAAGAGTTCAAGATTAGGACTTGGGAGACTTGTCATATTTCTTGGGCATGGAGATCTCTTACACTCAACATGGGGTGTATGTAACTCAAGAAAGGTATTTGAAAAACTTGTTGATCAAGTTTAAAATGGATGATTGCAGGGTAGCACCTACTCCAATGGAGGTAAATCACAAATTGAGTAGATATGGAGGAGAAGAGTTCAAGGACATGAAGCTATATCAAAGCTTGGTTGGTAGTCTGATCTTATATGCTACATTAACTAGGCCTAATTTGTCATATGCAGTTGGAGTATTATCTCAATTCATGCATTGTCCTAGGAACGAACATTGGATTGCAAGACAAAGAGTGTTGAGGTACATTAAGGGTACACTCAAAGAGGGTTTGTATTATGGTTTTACATCAGATATAAACATCAAGATATATAGTGATACAGATTGGGCAGGTAATCCTGATGATAGGAGATCAACTTATGGATACTTGTGTTATGTGGGAGATAAGTTAATTTCATGGTGTTCAAAGAAGCAACACACAATTGCTTTATCATCTACAGAGGCTGAGTACAAAGGTATGGTTGAAGCTGCAAAGGAAGTGATATGGCTTAAGAGTCTTATGAAGAGTTTTGACATCATTTAGAGTACACCCACTATTCATGGAGATAACATGAGTTCATTATATTTAGTTGCTAATCCTATGTTTCATGCCAGGACTAAACACATTGAGATTCAATATCACTTTCTAAGAGAGAAGGTGATGGATAAGGAGATTGAAGTAATACATACTTCAACAAAAGGTCAGATAGCTGATATGCTAACCAAAAGCTTGGATGGACCAAAGCTACAAAGATTCATAGACATGGCAGGTATAAAGAGGATAGTGAAAACCTCAATTGATGATTGAGGGGGAGCTCTTGGTGCAGGGCAATCAGCAATTGAAGTTTTGATGAAGCTTTGAAGTCAAGGACTGAAGAAAAGATCAAGATATGAAGCATATGTTCAAAGGTTGAAGATGTGTATACATATGTACATTAATTCAGAGATAGTTCACTTATACTTTTGTATGGTCATGAGATTGTACATATTTGCCTATATATACAAGTAAAATGTTGGGGAAAATATGAGAGAGCATGTGAATAGAGAAATTAGATGCTGTATGAGTAATTAGAAATTTTAGAAGTGAGTAAGACTTCTCTCATCACTCAGATGTAAAGTTTTCAAGGAATGAAGAAAATTTGCGGCCGATATTTATGAGAGTTCTTCTTCTGTGTTGAATCTTTTGTGAAATGCTTTTGTACAAGTCAAGTCTACAGTTGAATGACCTCTGTACAAAATTTCAGCTTCTAATTGTGATCAAGCTAAGAGAATTGAGTGTAGGAACATTTACATGTGTAAATGAAAAGAAGAGAAGTTGCAGGAGGCGCAAAATTTGATGTTAATGTTTTGGTCATTTCTCCTTCTACAGTGTAAAGTTTTGAGCAAGAAAGCACTCATTCTTTAAGTTGGAAGGTAAGATATCTATGAATAAAATCATTTGATCAAAAGGGTTCTAATTTGAGAGAACCAAGCTTAAGAAGTTACAGGTGTCAAGATCGACTGTAAAGAACTACAGTTTTAGACATAGGTGACTTGTTAAGATCATTTCTCAAGATCTACTGGATCTTTTGGAATGATTTAACTTGGAGGAGGTGTGCAAACTATAGGCAACACCTTATGAAAAGTTTTATAAAAAACTTTACATATTTGATAAGTCAATGAGTGAGTTATGTGCAGCAGACTTTCTGTGTAGTCACCTTCTTCACAGTTTGTTCAAAATTTTGGAAATTGAGTATTGATCATCTAAATTGGTAAAGGTTTTGAGTTAATCTTGATATAGAGGTGCTCTAACTTCAAGAGTAGCTTTTTCTTTTGGAGATTAACACTCTCCATCACTTTTGCGTCCTCTTTTCTTGAACCAATTTTCAAATTATGCTAAAAATATGATGCAAGATTTAGCGAATACTCCAAAAGGAGTTTTCTAGTGTAATGGAAATCTTGTCAATTTCAATGTGAAAATACAATACAAAGGCTACTTATTTTCAATTCTACATGTTTTTCGGGGTTTCTAAAGGCATAAGTCACTTTCCAAGATTCAAATATTAAGAAACTAGATTAGATTATTCAAGAACATAAAACTTATCTTATAAATGAACCAAATCCATACTAAGAACGTTCTTCCAAGTTTTGCTTCATACATTGAATGTGAGGATGTTAGCAAGGATGCATATCTGTAGGAGCATGTTGGAGGTTTCTAATGACATTGGCACTTTAATCAAAGAAAAATGATACAAGAGGTTAGATTCATAATTTAGTGACAATTTCCTTACAATCATGCCTACTCTATATCATCTCATCTATGAGGGCAAAGCCTTTGATAATGCTTAGAGACATGCAAGAAACTTTTTGAATGTTATCTTCTCGAGTAACACTTGTAAGAAAAGGATGTGTGTGTGTGTGTGTGTGTAAGGTTCATTTGAATCTAGAATCCCACATGCTTATCAACAACTTTCCAAAGAGGTTCTTTGATATTGATAAACACTTACTTGAAAGACCCATATACAAAATGATTTGAAAAACTTATCCCACTCCAATGCAGCATAGGTTTTTATCAAACCTTGTGCTGAATAAGAAAAAGAACTCTTGGGGCTTTTTAGAAGGCCCTCTATCCATTTGAAAATGTGTAAGATGCATGTGAGATTGATGTCATTTGTGGAGCCAAACTGCACACATGTAGCACAAATAAATCGTCTTACTATACTTAATTTTTGAGAAATAAAAAAAAGAGAGTGTAATTATCTCTTTATGATGTCATTTACGGAGATTGAACACCCTTTTAAAGCTGCCAAGGGGTGTTTATTTCATCGATCCTCACTAGTATCAAATGCTTTGAAACATTGGAGGCCTTACGTAGGTAATTTATTATTAGAATGTGAGAATAAAGCTCTAAATGAATAGAATGAGATGGAAAAATGTCAATCTATCATGTCCTATTATATTAACAACACTATGGTTGGGATCTTGGACTTAGGGGATTAGGAATCCACAAAAATAGCATGATGAAGAAGAGGCTACACTAAATATATTATTAAATCAATGCACAAATGGAAGTATCCCCTTAGTGGTGTATGTATATACAAGCCAAGGGAAAAGCCTCTTCATGAGAAAAAAAGGTTGCCTTGATAGTCCTAAGTGTATTCAACACATTGGTACCAAAATATACTAAGGAATCCCCCTTGGGAATACTACAAGGGGTTGCTGCTTATGTATAAGGAAGTGTGAACCAATGCGGGCTAAGGTCAATATGGAAAAAGGGGTAAGCGCAAAGCTTTGTGAAAAGCTTCAAACTAAGACATTTGTAAAAAGATCTGCAACATTACCTTGTGTGGACATATATGCCAAACTAGTCTCTATAGGAGAGATTTTCTCCTTGACAAATTGACAATGTGCTTAGTTTAAGAATGAAACAATAGGTTCCTCATATCTACTAATAAACTTTGAATGTTAATTTATATAGTGGTGGTAGAAGTCTAACTAATAAACTTTGAGTGTTAATTAATATCATGGTGGTCGAAGTCTAACTAATGCCTAATACATCCATGAGACATATGAGACACATTTTCAAAACTCAAAAATAACTATGGAAGCTACCCTATACTCAACCTCACAAATATAAGTGGACATAGTCAGTTGCTTCTTTCTCAACCAAGATATGCATGAGCTACCAAGCATGAAGCAAAGACCACTTGCGAACACATGACTATGATAGAATGGAAACTCGTTTGAGTCAAATAACCATGTAATTTGGAAGTATTGATCCCCCTTGAGATAAAACAACCCAAGATGCTGCATACCAGATAGGTAGTAAAAACTATACTTAGCTGATTGCTAATGCTTAAGTCTTGTTCTGTGCATAAATATGCTCATATGAAAGATAACAAACTCAATATCAAGCAATGTGATGCATACATAAATAAGGCATCCAATAGCTTGTTGATATACACCAACATCAATGCATCTCCAACATCATGAAGACTCAATTGTAAACCTATTTTCATGGGACTAGTAGTAGAGTTTTGCATTCCTCAAGGCTAAAATGATGCAACAATGTCAATATATTTAGTTTTCTACAAGGGCATTCCTCCATCAAATCATATAAAATGAATGTGCAAATAGTGATGTAGATACCAAAAACCCAAGATTTCAAAAGATGCATGCAAATCAACCTTAAAATCATAAATATGTATCTCATTAGCACCAATAAGCAACATACCATCTGTTAAAAATAAAGAAGCAAGATCATATATATATTGCAAAAAGGATTTTCTTCAAATAGAAGGAAAATACAAAAATGAAAAATGGAAGCATTTACTTCAGCAAGTAGTGGAGTCCAAAAGATAATTAAATCCAAAAACTGAACTGGAGGAGAAGAGTGGCTACTCAAAGTAGTGGAGGAGTTATGGAGAAGACTTCTCAAGGGATCACACTCCAGAATAGAGGAAGAAGGCATTGAAGTCCCCTTGTAGGTAGTTCATTTGGTTTTAGTCATTTTGTTCTCTTCAGTGTCATAGATTATGTCTATCCGCATACCAATTTCTGGGTAGCCTGATTGTGAGAGTCCTATCTCTGAATATATGTATAAATTTTTAGATTTTAAATATTCATTGGAAATCTTATCTTGAGAACTTCCTCTGCATAGAAACATTTTATCAAATTCTTTATGCTCTATGAGGTATTTAGGTTTTAGTGAAGTCCACTTTTCAGCCTAACTGACTAGATGGGCAATCTATCTTGAGGCAAAGAGTTGCCAAACCAAAATTAATGAGTGTTTGATAGCTCATTTGAAATCTATTAGTGTCTAGTTTGAGGGCCCAAAGTCTCAAGTTCATTGCATTCTTCAGTTGATACTTGTTTTCATTTTAAGGTTTAGCTATAGGTAAAAGTCTTGATCTTGAGAAGATCTTCTACACTTTTCACTGCTAATAGGAGAGGAACTCTCCAACAATTGGTATAAGACCATTGGAGTTTGAAGAATCAAAGCACTGGAACTGAAGTAAAGCAAAGGAGAAGCCAGAAATCAAGGGGGAACTTCGTAAAGTCAAGACAGAGCGCCAAAACATAATTGAGGCAAACTTCAAACTTGGAAGTCTTCAATGTATGATTTAGGACTACAAGTTGGGAAGTTAGATAAAGATAATTTTGGAAGATCATAATGTCTAGCTTTATCATGGGCAAATGTTTATGGGGGCTTGTTAGTGGAACCACGCCAATCCTATTTTGGAGGATAATCCAACTCCCCATCAGTTGATGATCTTAAAGGAATGGAATGAGAGAGATAAGAGATTCATGTTCATCCTATCTCATCATACTAACAATGCAATGATAGGGCATATTCAGGACCTAGACAATTCAATGAAGGTGTGGAAACCCTAGAGAGATTATACTCTACTTCAGCCAAAGCTAGGAAGATTCAATTGAAGAATGAAATTAATAATATGAGTAAGACACTTCATAGAAACATCAATGATTACATTATGAAAATAGAGGATGCATTCGAATCAATATGTTGTCAGATAGATGATGACAACCTATTTGCATGTACATTAAATGGACTTAGGAATGGTGAGACATGGGATGCTTTCACCACTTCTATATATGTCAAATATAATCTTTTTGAATTTCAGCAATTAGTGGCCTTAATAGTCACTATGAAGATGAAAATTGGAGGCTCAAAGGCAAAGGACAATGAAGCCAAAACTTTTTATGCAGGTAAAGGAGGAGGTAGAGGAAAAACCCAAGGTAGAGGCAAAGGACGGCAAGGAAGAGGATTGAATGGAGAATCTAATCAAGATCAAGGGAGAAAGTTTTCTTCATCAAGAAGAAGAGCCAAGTTTAGAGGAGGAGGAGGAGGAGGAGGCAGGTACAATCAAGCTTGAGACAACAATAACTGAGACAGATGCTACATATGTAGCAACTATGGCCACTATGCAAGGGAAGCCTAACTTTTGATCATACACCTTTCCATTTACATGGGAAAATTTAATATATTTTTCTTCTCTCTATTACACCATTCCTTTGTGGTATATACGGCATTCTAGACTAATGTTGTATCCCACGTTTAACAAGAAATGCGTTGGATTCAAAAGACATATACTCCCCCCTCATTTAAAATAGTGGGTGCCTATTTTATATGTTGATATAGTTTCACCCATAATGAGGAATTGATTTAAGCACATAGACACTTCCAACTTTGAGCCAACATACAATGATCATGCATCAATGGGAATAACTACATTGTGTATTAAATGCATATTCTTCATTTTTTACTGATTAACTTTGCAGAATAAGTCTTAGAAGTGAAGTATCTACAACATAAGGAGGACTTGGTTTAAGCACATAGACAGTTCCAACTTTGAGCCAACATACAATGATCATGCATCAATGGGAATAACTACATTGTGTATTAAATGCATATTCTTCATTTTTTACTAATTAGCTTTGCAGAATGAGTCTTAGAAGTGAAGTATCTCTTTCTTGTTTTCCACTTTAACAACAAGCTTAACATGAAAATTTTAATGGTATGATCATTTGACTTATAGTATTTGCAAAATTGTTTCTAGTTAATTGTTTTCTTCCTTCTTTGATTGTATAGCACTTACATATTTTTTCTTACTAGAAGAAGAGCCTCATTTTCCTTTGCCCTTCTTGAAGGGTTTTGGTGTGCAGAAGAAGAGGACAAAGGAGGAGATGGAGGGAGAGAGAGAAGAGGAGATACTGACACATATGCATGGGAGCCTCAAAACCCACATAATGATCTCTCTTGAGGCAATGCTCTATATATATATATATATATATATATATATATATATATATATATATATATATATATATATATATATATATATATATATATATATATATATATATATATATATATATATATATATATATATATATATATATATATATAGGGGTAAGGTCACATGATACTTACATCCCCAACAATCTCCCACTTAAGGGTCAATGTGACCATAAGTGGTAACACAGACAAAGAATGATTTAGGACTATAAATTAATGTATATGAATAGTCTCAATCTCAACCCATACAAATCAGCCTACACCAACTACCCTAGACAAGGTGTATCCATGCACCTCAAACTGCTCTAGACTCATATGGACAAGAGTCAAGCTCACATATGACTGATGCAAGAACTGATGAAGTTCTTGCAAAGCTCCCAATCACTCTATGCATGTGTCAATCATCAAACAATTGACAAATCCAAGTGCAAATGCTCCACTAGCAACTGCAACATCTTGTCTCAAGCATAACAACCATGCCTATATCTAGGCATCCAATGCACCATTGTCAAGACCAACATGTCCTCACATATATATGTCAACACGTGGCATGAAAGAATCCAAGAATGAGTGCATGATCGATGACTCATTAACACCTAAATCAATCATCCTCTCAACCAAGGATGTGTCTAGTTGTGCACCTTGAGAGCTAATATGCTCTAGCATACACTGTGTATCATGAGAGCAATCCTGATCTACCACACCAAGTGTATGATCATGCTCCAAATGAGCTAGTCGCACAACATCAATGCCAAAGGATCAAGAATCTCATTAAACCTAAATGTATGAAGTACCTATAGTGGAAACATGTGTCCAATCTTGGCACCTTTGACAAGCATAAGCTATCCCAACTGCAACTGGCAATGATTCTCACCAAGGAATGCATAACATCTGCTCTCCTATAAGTGGCTAATTGAAATCAACCTCATAGAGAATGAAGGCACATAGCGTGAAGAACCTCATTTTCCTTTGCCCTTCTTGAAGGGCTTTGGTGTGTAGATGAAGAGGAGAAAGGAGGTGATGGCGGGAGAGAGAGAGAGAGAGAGAGAGAGAGAGAGAGAGAGAGAGAGAGAGAGAGAGAGAGAGAGAGAGAGAGAGAGAGAGAGAGAGAGAGAGAGAGAGAGAGAGAGAGAGAGAGAGAGAGAGAGAGAGAGAGAGAGAGAGAGAGAGAGAGAGAGAGAGAAGAGGAGATATTGGCACATATGCATGGGAACCTTGAAACACACATAATGATCTCTCTTGAGGCAATGCTCTGTATATATATATATATATATATAGGGATAAGGTCACATGATCCTTACATCCCCAACAATCTCCCACTTAAGGGTCAATGTGACCGTTAAATGGTAACACATACAAAGTACTTGAAGGATACTAGGACCATAGAAGAGTGTGTATGTATATGCATTGACATCAAGGATAACCTAGGGGAGACACAAGCATCATTTCTTGCCTAATATAGTGTGTAAAGAGTATCCCAAGCATCCTTTGCTATTTTGCATGAGTGAATGTAAGGGATAATGTCATGCTTCATAGATAAAGTAATCAAGGCAATGTCCTTATGCATCTCTACCATCCCACCAAAAGTTTCTATGTAGTAATTAGGGGTGTGTTAGGTTGCCACCGGTTTGACACCCAAATTGTGTATTTCTCGAATATTGTAAATACTGCATGTTTTAGAATTCAAAGGAATATTAGCTATTAGGAGAGCATGTCTGCCCTATAATTGATTTATGAAGAATATAAAGAGTGACTCCGAGGAAGAGAGGGATAGAGGGACACTATGGCAGAAGAAAGAAACATAAGAGCTTAGAGACACTAAGACAGTACATATGGGTAAAGATGACTTAGACAATCAAGCTGCTGTTTTGATAATAGAAAAAGATTCACTCTCAACTCAGATGGTATCATGAACTGATAATTTGCAAGTGGCTTTAGATAAACTCAATGGCATAAAAGAGTTAGAGTTACAGTTGCAAGATGCTAAACAACTAATTGAAAATAATGCACAAATGTTAGTAGATAAAGAAGAGTAGATAACTGAACTTAACTAGGTACAAGCCAAAATTGCAAAAGACTATTAAGAAGAAGGATATTGTTTTAGTACAAAAAATACAAAAATTCAGGACTTAGAGAATAAAAGTGAAGAAATGGATACTTTGACTGTTGAATTCTTGGAACAAACGTCAATTGAAGTTTTGGAAGCGAAGACCGACACAACAACGTTGAAGGCACATATCGTAGAAAACCTGAATGAAGAATATTTTTGGGAAGTCATAGAGTTTGAAGTAGTTCATCTTAGGTAAATTTTTGATTAATTTTTCTATGAATTAAATAGAATGCAAAATCCACCTTTTGATATGGACAATATGTCAATTAGTGGGTTCAAGTCCACCATGCATGCCCGTGTTAGGCTGCTGCCAATTTGTCACCAAAATTTTTTATGTCCTGAATATTGTAAATTTCACATCTTTTAGAATTCATAGGAATATTAACCGTTAGGAAAGCATGAATTCCTTGTAATTGATTTATGAAGAATACAAAGAGTGACTCTAAGGAAGAGAGGCACAAAGGGACACTCTGGCAGAAGTCTAGTAGTGCTTGTGCAAATCCTTGCACATAGTTTCTAGTTTTGATTGTAATCTCTCTGTTATCTTTATGTGTTTTTGCTCACGAGCCAACATGAAAAGCACATCATTGTTCTGAGTCATGGCTGGTGATTGTTTCTTGATGTAGAAAAATGTCTCCAAAAAAAATTGAACAAAAATACCAAATAGAGCTAGACCTACAAGAAATTTTCAGATGCTTATATTGACAAGTCAGAAAATGTACATGCATTTGGCATGAAAGGATGAAATTTTCTCCACAATCATTCTGATGGTGCGTTTGGAGGCAAAATCTTGCTTGAATACATTTTTGAGCTACCAAGAGTATGCTCACCAAATTTTGTAGCAATCTATGATTCTGAGGAGAAGTGTGTGAGTGATTCACCTTTCGAAGCAAAAATTTTCTTTGATACCATTTGCTTGATTTTGGGAACTAGGAATGCAAAAAAATGACACAAGGAAGAAGATATGAGGAGCACAATGTTGAGTGTATTACTAAGTGATAGTACAAATATAAGTAGATCCTTAGGGTTATGTGTGTCTATACAAGATGATGGGAGAATGCTCAATTTCCCTATGTAGCTTTGAGTTTAGTGGCCTCACATGCATAGTCATAGATAGCTCTATTCACTAAAATCAATGGTTTTATGATTTTCTATGGAATTAATTTAAGAGCTTTTGGTCACTCAAACCAGACTATGAGACCTTACTAATTCAAGTTATCCCACATTGCTTCTACTCTAAGAACTGATGCCTCCAAGACAAGCTACTCATTGCCTTCACCAAACATACATACAGAGACCACTATTCACTCTAGGCATGACTTCTCTCATAAGATGTAGAGTTAGGACCGGTTCTTTGAGAAAAATTTAAAAGATTATTTTAGCTTTACACAAGGGTATTCTCAAGGCAAGGGTGACACATGTATCCCTTTTAGTTAAAAAAAAAAACAAACCAATAGACAAAAGCAAATTATACTTGATAACACAAGGAGCTCATGTTTCCCACATTTCGCAAGGGTCTAGATTGATCAAACAAGGAATAAAAGAGAGATAGGTCATGCCATGAGAAGAAGGGAGGGTGGAGGGCATCGAATAAGTTGAGGATGAGGGTGATAAAGATGGGCATGATGGAATAAATGAATTTTATTATAATAAAAATGTTACAAATTTATATGGACTTACAAATTAAGAACTTGCATCAATCTCTCAAAATTATGGCATAGAGTAGACTACTCCTCTTAGATTAGGAGTGCTTCTAGCATCTACACCATGTACCTACATAAAATGTTTGCTTGTCTTTGGAGGGCACCTAAGATGGCCTTTTTATAGGCCTATTGGGGATATTTGAGGTTTATATTTTGAGATGAATCTTATAGATATTTTACATTTGTATTAAAAGGAAATGGTTTACAAAGTATCTAGAAGAGTCTAGTGTCAAGGGTCCTCTCTACCAAATTTTGATTTTTGGTTTGACTTCATTGGGTTTGGGCCCCATAAATATAAGAGTTATGAAAACATAAAAAGGTTCCTTTTTTTCAAAATTCAAGAAGGTGTGGTGCGTCTATGTAGCCTTAGAAAAAAATTTGTTTCCTTTTTAAATAGGTGGGATAAGGTTAAATAATTTAATATTCTAGCTTTGTCATCTCTTTTTTATTTCCTTTTTCATATTTGACCATTGTTCTTTTACTTCAATGAGAGGTAGTCAATTCCTCTATAGTAGGCTCACTTTACTTATAGATTTTATGTATTTTGTTACATCTAGCGTTATCTTAGGGAAATAAAATAAATACAATATTCCATCTGTAAAGGAAAATTATTATAATGGAATCTATAAAAAATATAGCCCTCATACTTAGCCTTCCTCCAAGGCTAGAGGCATTCATGTCTCTAGCTTTCAAATAGTTTGTGAATCTTCCAGTGTGGGTCACCTTCATGTAGAACCATTGATATGTCTTTCTCCCTTGATTGGTTTGTTGGTTTTTTAGTCTCCTATTGTTAAACTCCAGAAATGACAATTAGGGGATGGTTAAACCACACCCTAAGAGGGAGGATTAGGAAGTAATCCTCAACCATGGCTTTTGGGTCAAGTGGTTAGCCCATCCTACTCCTCCGCTTGAATACAAAAATTGGTATAAGGGCCCATTAGGGGAAAAAATAAACCTTGCATGGGCTTTGTAAGCATCCCTAATTTTTAAGGATTAAGCCTAATTTTATTGCTGTTTAAGTAGACAAAGTGCATTTAATAGGGCACTTTTTAGTAGCTTGAATATGAATTTTTTAGGCTTACTATGCTCCTCTCTCTCTCTTCTTTTAGAGAGAGATGAAGGGAATCTACTTTCCACATCATCAAACTCGAGCATGTATGGGAATATAAAAACGTTTTCTTTTAGTCTCAGTTTTAGTGTTTAATTACTTGAAAGGTCCCATTTTTTAGTATGTATGTCAAAAGTGACTTGTTTTTAGCTCATTTTAAGTTTCTTTTGAAAAATTTATATTTTCAAAATCCACCCAAAAGTAGAGTGCCACATCATCAAATCCATAACTATGCTTCTCCAAAAAAATGACTTTTTCCAAATTTCATCATTTCCAACCATACTCAGTGGAAAAACACACTGTAACCATCCACATGTAAGAAAACAAAATTTGCTTGCAAAAATCATGCTCTAGAGTCCCTCCCAACCAAATTTCTACTCCATTTCTCATAATCTTGTACTTGTTGGCAAAGATGGTGTTGACATTTATTACAAACCTCATGTTGGGTCATCCTCATGCCCTTGCATAAACAAGTATCCATCTCCATGTGCCTAGAGAGTTTTCTCCAAATACATAGTGCAACAACCATCCAACATTCCATAACCTCTCAACTTTACTTCAGTTCATTCGTGCTAGTAAAGTTGGACTATTAGGTTATTGCCAATGACTATCTACACATTCAACTGCTACTACTAAGTATTGGATCCAACAATATCAACTCAATCATACAAGGGTGGTCACTTTAGAAAGAACAATCATATCTTTACAAGAACATCTTATAGAGCTTGAAAAGCATATGGAAGAAAAGGAGAGCATAATTGAAAATTACAAATCAGTGTCCAATGGCTAAGAGAGGCTTCTCTTCGCATGCTATATAGGAAACAATCATTAGCATCCTTTGACTGTCTTCCAATTGGTGATGGAGCACACAAATGATGAGTTTTTGTGATGAGGTTTGTCTTGCATATATATATATATATATATATATATATATATATATATATATATATATATATATATATATATATATATATATATATATATATATATATATATATATATATATATATATATATATATATATTTTTTTTTTTTTGGAGACTTTCATATTTGTTTTTATATTATGTAGGTTATTCATTGAAGATGTTAGTGCTTCATCAACAACAGAGTATCAATTCAAGTTATTAAATTCTTGTTTGACCAACAAGCATGTGGTTAGTATTTTGGATTCACCCATAGGAAACCTTATCAATGATGCAAGTGATTAAAGATTCTACAAGAAAATTACAAGATATTCTCACTCCTAGAGACGTGTCAATGGTATGTGATGAAGCACACATTAGTACTAGAGGATAGAGATCATTGTACAATCTTTTGGAGAATGCATAACAAAAAAAAGGTATTTTGCATAATATATTTCCATGCCCATACAAGGTGTCTCTTAAAACATCAATCTACAATGAGGATACAATTAGTATTCTTGTAGACTACTTATATGTAGAGGATATTATGTCTATGTCCATTTATCATTCAACTACATCCAAAAAAGAGTTGAAAAGCTCATCTAAAAAGGGATTCCCTTACACAAAGTATGACAACATATTCATTGATTTAGAGAGGCTGCAGTAGGCAATGGTTCAGTTTTATAGATCTACCATACTAGATATGTCCATTATAGTTACCATGATATGCACTGTATTTTGATGTTAAATTTCTTTTTGGTAATTTATGCAAATTGTAATACACATTTTCCATGAAGTCAGTTGATAAATTTGTACAAGCCATCAAAGAATTGGAAGAGCTTCTTAATTCAATTGGTTGTCATGGTGGTAATGTAAGTGTAGTCCTCATAAAACTTGGTGAATCACAAGATAGTTTGCAACAAGTATCAATTACAGGGAAGAAGGCAATAAAAGTTTCCACAAAAGGTACCCTCAAAAAATGATTGTGGGGAGCTGTGGAAAGACTTATGCATGATAACTACTTATAATAATTCTCAAATTGATCTTATTAATAAGAGAAAGAAGGTTTGTTCATGCTTAGATAAGTTGGTAGGCATAATGAGTCTTACTAGTTCCAACAAAAGTGAGCATTGATTGTTTCAAGTTACATTAATGGAGTTCACAAAGTGTTTCATCCTTTGTTGGGGAGAGAGAAATATTACACATTATGTTGTAAGTTTTCTTAATCTTTCAAATTTTCTATTGATAAGAGTTTCTTATAGACAATTATAACATTTCAACATATTTTATTTGCACATGGCATCGGTCTGGATCATTGGAGGTTTGTAGTACACAAGGAATGGAGAAGTCACACTATAGGGCTAGAGGTGTTTACTTCAAAAACACATGACATGGTGGATGTGCAATGGAGCCAAAATATATGGAAAAGATGTTTAATTGGTTTTATCGTACCACATTTTCAAGGACATATGCAATGGAACGAGCCAAGGAGTCACAAAATGAAAAATCCACAAGAATTAATCAACACAACATGAGTAGTGAAAAATGGAAGTCAATGTTGGGGCTTTTAAATCATCCTCAATGGTAGGTAACAAGAACATGAGAGGGTTTGTCTTGGAACTGAAGTCAGTTAGTCCATTCATGGTATTTTTTTTGATAAATCATAAGGCTTCCAATAACCTCTTTTCTATTTTGCAAATTTTTAAGGAAAAGTTTTATTTTTTAACTATTTCTATCCATTCAAATGTGAAAAAAACCATTTTAAGTGAAACTTTATAAGAAGAGACTCATTGCCTCATTTCAACATTCTAGCTCTATAGAGGATGGCACAAACAAAGAAAACTATTTTCTAACTACATGTAAGGCACTCAATGACCACCATGGATGAATCCCTATGAAAGACCACATAGTGTATCACACTCCACATCCCATCACAAAAAAGATGGTGGAAATAACTCTCAAAGTGAACAATTGCATGAACAAGAAGTGACACATGGACAATACAAGGAACCGATTACCAAATCAACCACAATCACCACCATCATCATATGATGAGCCTCCATCGCCCAAGAAACCTACAATGAAAAGGAAGGGGCGTGCTCAAAGAAAGGTAATTCTCTCTGATGATTTCAATGAGTCTCCAAAGGATGATTCACAACGATATAGAACTCTTCCACAAGATTCAAATTCAAGTGAGGAGAGCCAAACAGAGGTACCATGGATGAGCCAAAAAATACCATCAAATCATAGGGTGAACGTGGTTGGCAAGACTCTACCAATGAATCAGGGAGCCATACCAAATGATGGGAGAGAGAGAGAGAGAGAGAGAGAGAGAGAGAGAGAGAGAGAGAGAGAGAGAGAGAGAGAGAGAGAGAGAGAGAGAGAGAGAGAGAGAGAGAGAGAGAGAGAGAGAGAGAGAGAGAGAGAGAGAGAGAGAGAGAGAGAGAGAGAGAGAGAGAGAGAGAGAGAGAGAGAGAGAGAGAGAGAGAGAGAGAGAGAGAGAGAGAGAGAGAGAGCAAAGCCAAGAACAACAACATTTAGAAAAAGGAGAAAGCTCAAGATGTGTGCAACATAGAAGGAAGGCCTTCAAACCTCATCATAGAACACCCCAACCAAGAAAACAATAAAATGCCTAACAAAGACCTCCAACACCACAAGGAAGAAGAAGATATACCTGGACATTCACAGAGATAAGACACTACCAAAAGATAGATGAGCTCTTGATACCTAGAAGACGCAAGAGAAGCCACTACCAAAAGATAGATGAGCTGTTGATACCTAGAAGACACAAGAGAAGCCACTCCAAAGTAGGAGTGCCTTCTCTTGCATTTTTGTGGCTATTCCTTTTTTGGCCTTATAACAATGTTTGGGATCACTTGGCTTGTTGTTAGAGTACTTTTTATGTCTTTATGCCATGGATCGCTTGTGAACTCAAATTGATAAGTCACTTGGAATCACTTAGCCATAATGATGCATTTGATATGGACATATGTCTTTGCATGTCTCTAAATGGCATAGGAAGGCCAAAGATAGCCTTGCCACATAAACGTGGGTCACGGCCTTGCAAATTTCTTGCAAAAGCTTCACTCACATTTTTGTGGCAAGGCCTTATGTGACCTCCCTATGCCATGGATTAGACATTGAGTATCATATACACAAAAATCATGGGTTGAAACTATATCTTATGACAAAGCCAAACCAAAAATATCTAAAACCTCATATGCACAACAATTTCAAGACCTTGCTCATTGCGATGCTTGAAACATCCATGTGATGTACCCATATGCTTGAATATGTTCCTATAGGTATGGGAAGGCCAAATGAAGCCCTACCACAGAAACACAAGAGAAGGCCCTACATATGTTTTGCACACCCTTCTCACACATTTCTGTGGCAAGGCTCTTTTTGGCCTCCCAATGCATTGACTGCACATTGAATGTGATAAACACACAAGATAAGTACAATTCAAACAATTTTTAAATGTGATGTACAAAATAATCCCATGAGACAAAAGCAAAAGAATATAGCAAAGTGTAATTTTTGCATTAATTGATTTGTTTACATCAATTGTCTTTGAGCTTCTCAATGACTCTCTTTCGACACGTCAAAGCCATACGTAGGGTGTAAGTCAAAATTGACCTTGCTATATCATCACTAGTTTTCACCCCTAGCCCTAGAGATGTACCTATTTGACATAAATAGTTTTCATGGAAGTTGGAACCTTAATTTATAATTACAAGGGATTTTTTTTAACTAAAAAGACACAATTGTCCCCTTGAGTAATGGTTGATAAACAAAACAATTTACTTAAGGCCTTCAGACACCATGTCATGAAGTGGCCCTGAGGACTATACTCTTTATGGATAATTACCAAGATGCAAACTTGTCAACTTTGATCAATTCCTATGCAAAGCTTTCTGATTAGTATCTACATGAGGTTGTAGGAATGAACGAAATCAATTGAAAATACTTACATCTTGAACTCTTTCTTCTTCTTCTCCTCTCTTTGGAAGATGTTAATTAATCCTAGAGTGGGACATCCCACTCTGCTTGTTGACTAGTGAGTTGGGAACCTTTGATTCCAATATCCTTGATTGCACATGATTGAATTCTTCTTCGGTGATTTGTTGATGTTCACTTGTAAGTATGTCATCACAAAAGAGTTTTATTATGTCTTCCAATGACTCCCCAAATGGCAAACACTTATTCTCCAATAATTTAGAGCTACTATCCAAATGGAACTCAAACACGGTACAAAATAAACTTAGGCATTCATTGAGTCATAACCCAAATGCCTTTTTGATATCATGGAGGAATAAATATTTTTGTCCCTCAACAAGAACTACTGAAAAAGCTTTGATCGCCACCTCTCAGATAGTCCCCTCTAACTTTGAAGAGGTGTATGGTGTAGGTACTTCTTCCAACTTATCATTCACACCATGAGGATAAGTTTTCTTGATAGCTTCTCTCTCTAATAGGATATTCAAGGGTTCTTGGAGTGGTTCCTTTCTGTCATCAACAAAACCACCCGTAAGAAGACTAGGGATGTCATGAGGAGCTCAATTTGGTTCTTCATTCACAATGAAGATTGTGGAAACAATGAAAGATATGTGTTTTGCACCCATCTTGCATTTCCTATTTAATTTCTTTTTTACTAGCATGTTCTCATCAAGGAGGTGCCTTGATTCCTTTGCAATTGCTTGGAACCACTTCAAATGTTTTGAAAATGCCTCATCACCTTTAAAAATCTAGTTGGGAAGGTCACAAGGAACCCATTTCCATCATACGATGGTATTTTGATAGAGAAGTTGTTGATATATTCTTGGTATTGATGTGTGTGACTAGACTTAGGACCACTAGAGCACTTTTCTCCCTCTTTGGTTCTTTCCCTCGGCTTGTATATATGTCTATAACCCTAATGGGATACTTATCTTTGCAAATTCGCTTGGTAATACATTTAGTATTGTGTGTTGTGCTACAAGGTTCTTCTTACTCCGGTCATAGTCTCAAAATTGCACAAAAATTGGTGAGCATACTCAAAGCATTTAGAAGTTCAAAACATCTTTGCTTTGTGGTATCCAAATTTGGATATGAGCTCATTTTGGCCTCCGAATGCACTATCACAACACATGTGCATGCAATTTCATCATCTTGTGCCAATCATACTTATAGGTTGTCATGGGAGTTGATAAGATCATTCTAACTACTACTCATGGTAGTTCTTTTACATTGTCAAATGTTTTGTTTGTGCCATGGATCAAGAAAAATCTATTGTTAGTTTGAGTATAAGCTAAGATTGGCTTGGCTGTCAAATTTGTAGATGATGGATGTATAATTCATTATCTATCAAATGGCTATTTTATTATTGCTTCTGGCATTTTATGTCGTGGGCTCTATAAACTCATTGACTATGCAAAATTTGTCAATGACTCAACATGTGTAGTTCAAGATTCTCAAGCTATCTTAGATGCAAAGCTTTGGCATGCACACTTTGGTCATCTGAATTTTGTTTGTTTGCTATGCTTGCAAAAATTTGAAATGGTGTTTTCTCTGTCCAAACTTGAGGCACCTGATAAACATGTCTTTAAAGGTTGTATTTTGGGAAAAATGTAGCATTGCTTATTCCCAAAAGATGGTTTAGTTTGAGCTACTCAGAAATTGTGGCTTGTTCACAGTGATGTCTGTGGTTCTACACAAATACCTTCTTTTGCGGACTACCTTTACTTCATGACTTTTATTGATGAATTTCCCAGTATGCATGGGTATATCCATTGAAAGCAAAGTCGGAAGTTATTATGTGCTTCAAATATTAAATATAACAAATAGAAGCAATGTGTATCATGCATTGCCATGATGATGTGACATAAGCAAGGCAATAATGATGAGCAGGGCACACAGGGTGTGAGAGATGACTCATTGGCCACAATGATTACACAAAAGTGAGACGCTACCAAGCGGAGGATGACGCATGCTAGATGAGTACTTCAATCATGAGCACGAGGTCCAACATGGGACAGAGTCGTGTTGCTGATGTCGTAGGGTCTCTCTTGGTGGGCACATGCAAACGGCTACAGATGGAGACCTCAGATTTCAAGGCCTAATGAGGATGGAGCACAGGCATAGGTATTGGGAGCAGAAGCCATGCATCAGGAATGAAGAGCGATGTAGCTGGCAAGCTTGAAGGGGTGGTGTAGCAGTTCTAGAGCACTAAGGGCACCGAAAATCTAGTCAAGCCACCAAAATCACAAAGGCACCAGAGTGAGCATAATTCATCGAGAGCGTTTGAATGATTGGAATCAATCGGAATGATTTAACAACTAGAATCTACCATAATCTCAGTAAGGTCTACTTGGCATAGTCCTAGGTGTCTTCAATGGTCAGTCAACATGCAATTCAATGGAGAGGTAGCTGAGGAAGAGGGAGAATGAGATGTCTCCATGTCAGCAATGCGTCATGCTGGAGGAGCACATGAAATCGGGGACCATTTCACTAATCATGTAATGATTATGTTATGGAGTGATGATTACTATAATAATTCATATGGTGGTTGTAATCTGAAGGCCTACTAGGCAATGAAGAAAATGGCAAAAAATAGACTACTTCTCCATAGAATCAAGAATGGATGTGGCACCAATCCAAAGGCCAATGGTTACAATAGAATATAGAACTAAGATGCAGAATGTGCACCATCATGTCGGGGGTTATCTCAACTCACAAGAAGACAAACAACCTGAGCATTGCTACTCACCACTGCTAATGTCGCGTTCATAGGCATGATCGACCACCAATCAAGGGATTGTCACTAATCATGATGAGCATGCCAATGTTAACAAGTGGTCATTCACCCTTAACAGAGTAATACACAGATCCTCATTCATTAATAGGAAAGTAAGTATGAAGACAAAAAAGTAATAAGGAAGATAAATCACATACACGGAGGGAATGACCATAGCTGGCAATGACCTAGACATGCATTCCAAGGTGCTTGTTTCTTTATTAATTGAAGCCACATTTATATATAACTACACACACCTATTTGTATGGCTCTCGCACCCTTTCATTGCAACCCTTCAAGGAGTCTTCAATTAGACCTTTTCATAGCACCTCTTTGTAGACCCTTCAATTGGAACCTTAATGAAGCCATAAATTGCCAACCACAAGGTGATAAAATAATGCTTCCTTAATAGAGTTAGTGCTTCCCAGAGCAACAATTGAGGAATTTTTTCTACAGCAAGAAGGATAGAGAAAATCAGATACCAATATGGAACTGGTTCTTCTAGTCTACCATGACTTGTGGAACTTGAGGACCTAGTGACATAGTTGAGGAGAGAACTTGAGATTCTAAGAATGAACAAGCCCAAGAAAGAAAAAGAAAATGCAGTAACTCAACTAAGGTATGAAATTGAAGCTTTAAAGTTACAAAAAGAAGAATAGCCCAAGCAGAGGAGTTAGCACAACTTTGACAAGAACTACAAGAACTTCATGGAGGGGGACATAAAAAATGGACTATGGTGGACCATGTGTAGCAAACAAGGCCATGTGGTAAGTGACTAGCATCTCTTAAGTATAACTTGCAAGTTATGTAGGAAAACTAGCCATGAAGCCCATGAGTGCCACACTAGAGGAATGCATGCACAAATATATTGGGGACAAGGAGGAGTCCAACCACCTACAAATGTAATGGGAGCTGCACCAACTCAAGGTAACGCCTACAACCTACATCCTAGGGCTAACTTTGGAAATGGTCCTAGGAGTCTGATCATTTGTTTCAGGTGTCAAGAATGTGGGCATTATCAAAGCAAATGCCCTCATACAAAAAAGGCTCCTCCTTGCAGAAACTGCCCAGAGGCTAGGGATCATTATAAAAATTGTTATCCATAGAACAAGGCATCTACATCTAGGCCTCACATAAAAATGATCTCTGTGAATAAAGAAAAAGTTGCAGAAGAAGTCAATGTGCCATCACCATTTGTTAGAGTAGTGCAGTTAGAAGAAATTGACTCTTTTGTTATGTAGACAAGAAGCAAGGGGAAAGCTTAAATCGACATAGGCCAAGATTCAAGTACTATTGGATTGAAAAAGGACAAAGGGGCACACGAGGACAGAGCCACTACATGTGAATATTGGCATGACAAAAAGAAGAACTTACATGTACTAGTGATGTCATTGGGCATGCATTCAACAAGGCTCGAGAAGAGTTTCAACACTCAAATAGATCCCATGCTCTTAAGGAATCTGAGGCTTCAAGATTATTCAAATCTATAAGAAAGGAGGTTAGTATTTTTGAGCTAATAAATATGGATGCAAAATTCAGATCTCAGGTCTTGTAGATCATTGATGAGGCCTCCACAACCACTTTAGTGGCAAAGAGTCCTACAATGAGTAAGGATAAAATTCTAGGGGAAGCCCCCCTCACATATTATAAGAGTCCATGTCTAACAATAACTATTAGAGGACATCAACTACAAGGAGTTATAGTGGATGGAGGTTTTGGCATTAACTTGATGCCCAAACATACTTGGAATCTAACCTTCAAAACTTGCCAACTTCACAGTGAAATTGGCCGACAAAAGCATAGTAAGACCTATGGGAGTGGTCCCTCGAGTTCCAATTGAAGTACAAGGTAACATGTTCGTGGATTTTGTTGTCTTAAGGCTTCCACGTGTAGATGGAAGTTTTCCTCTATTGATTGGGAGACCTTGGTTAAGGCATGCCAATGTGTTTCATGATCGAGGCAAGGATACTATGTGGGTAAAACAAGAGGGAAGAGAGTTGCAACAAATATTTTTAGAAGAAGGACCAAACAACCAAGGACATACCAGCACGATGCAGACAATTGGTATTTGTATGGAAAAAGATATGTTGGACAACCCAGTTTTGGATGTATATAAAGAAGAGGACATGTTCGATTGGCTATAAGAAGAAGATTCATCTTCTTGTAATGGAATTTTTCCAAACAGCTCAAGTAGAGAGGAAGTCTATGAAGGAAAAGAGGATATTATTCAGGTTGTTGATTTGGGTGAACCAGTCACAAGCCATAGACGAGAGAAGAAAAAGACCCTTAAGTGCAACATTGAGGAAGATGATTCAAATCCTATACAAGTGGCCACTTGGTTATGGATAATGGTATGGATAACATCTTTTATGATAAATTTTATGGTTGTAAGTGCAGGGCATTACAAGGATGTGGAAGGAATACTTGCATGTTTTGGAAAACACAAGATTCCATTGGGTGAAGAAGCCAAACTAGTAATAGGAAAATGTTATAAATTAAATCCAAAATTAGCTAAAATAGAGAAACAAAAGATGGAGGATGCTAGAAATATTATTCCAATGGAGGATTCATGATGGCCTTATCACATGGTCAGTGTGCCCAAAAGGAAGACAATCGAAATGGAGTGCGGTATAGTTAGAGATTATGGAGGGTGAAGAGATTACATTGTTCATCATATCTTGGCTCAAGGCCTATCATCAGCAAAAGTGAAGCTTTTTAGATCACCTAGAACTTGCAAAATCTGTCCAGGTTGTACATAGCCTTCTTGTATCTTTTTTTTGCTTAGTCTTATTAATTTTCATCAATTTTCATGCTTTTTCTTTACCTTTTCTTGCAATCTAGAAGCGATTTCATAGTCCAAGTCATCACCTTGTTGGAGATTTTTTGGAATTTTTTGTCTTTTTTCAATGATATTTTTCTTGTCGAAATAGAGGCAAAAAGGAGTCTCTCTATGGTTTGGAGTGTGGCAAGCTGTCTAAAAGTTGTGGAAAATTTTTTGAGAATCTTTTATGATTCTTTTAGATTGTTTCTAGATTTTTTTTGAATTTATTTGATATTTTTTCTCGTTTTTTGGGTTTTTTCCCCTTAAAAAAAAGCAGCCCCCCTTTATTTCATATTAAAAAATAACTATATTCTATCTCTATCCCTCTCTTCCTTCTCTCTACTTCTCTTGACCTTTATCTATCTGTTCTCTCTACCCCTCTCTATCTTTTCTCTCTATCTTCTCTCTCTACTTCTCTCTATATCTCTCTATCTTGTCTCTCTACTTGTCTCTATCTCTATATATTTTCTATCTATTTCTCTCATCCTCTCTCTATCTTCTCTTTACTTTTCTCAACCTCTCTCTCCCCTCTCTCCATTCTCTCTCTTCCATCCCCTCCCCCTAAATTTCCATTGTCTTCCATTATTACCTCCTTTCCAACCTCCACTAGCACCTCATTTTTTGCCATGCTAAAAGACCCCGCCTGGTATGCATTTCAAGTTCCTCCTACACAAAACCATGGGCAATATGGCCACCACTGTTTTCGTTCCCATCCCCCTTGTTGTAGAGTCTAGAAAAACACCTACAACTATGGTCTCCTTTCCTTCTGAGTCCTTGGAAGAGTCCTTCCATTCTCCTTTGGCTTCAACACAATAGCCCCCTATTTTCCCTTGTCCATGCTCACATCTGTGCCTATCCCCTATCCACCACCATCCCCTATCCACCTGATTCGTATATCTCACCTAATACCAAGCCTATTCCTTCTTCCATAGAGATGTCCCCATTATCCTTGCCTACCTACTCTCATCCATGATCTCCCACTCCATAGAGCCTTGGTTGGTCTTCGATAGCATCACCTTATCAACCTTGGGATGAACCTCCAAAACGCGAACTCTCACCCCTACTGGACCCTCATGAAGCCCATTGTCAGTTCAGTGCCAATGAAAATTATAATTCTACTATTTTCTTGTGCCTGAGTTCCTACCTGGTCCATATGCATGAGTGCATCCACAATGATATGGATCCCATCTACCGAAATTATGACAACTTCTGGCATGAGACTTTGCTATTGTAGAACCAAGTTCAAGCGCTCCAATCCAAACTCGTTGATAGTAGAGCCACCAATGAAAACCCAATAGATCTATGCCACCGAGAGCTAAAATAGGCTCAGTATTTCAAGGGATTTATGAAGAAGCACTCCAAGAAGCAGTCAAACAAGCTAGCAACTTGGAGACCAATGAACGCCACCTTAAGACTATCATCGTATTAGAATTGTCAAACTATGGTGCAGCAAGTCACATTACGTGGTCCAATTTTAGCTCTAGCAAGCACACAAGGAGAAAGAATTACTTCATCAAATTGCAACAACCCTACAAGAGACCAATGAAACTCCACTAGCCAAAGTAACCCTTCTTACTACCAAAGCCGCCAGTCATACTCCACACTTACTCACCTTCAAACCTAATTGGAGCAGATTGAAGCCGCTAAAGATGCCATCCAACAAGCATGCACCAAAAGGAAGAAGTGTATGAATTTGATGAAGCAAGATTTTTATTTACAAGAAAAATTTGGTATTCAATGGGCTAAAGTGCAAAGTCAGGCCATCCTCTCCATAATCGCCTCTAGTAGCTAGCATCCCCTAAAGAAGTCCAATGAACGCCACCTTAAGACTATCGTCGTATTAGAATTGTCAGACTATGGTGCAACAAGTCACATTACATGGTCCAATTTTAGCTCTAGCAAGCGCACAAGGAGAAAGAATTACTTCATCAAATTGCAACAACCCTACAAGAGACCAATGAAACTCCACTAGCCAAAGTAACCCTTCTTACTACCAAAGCCGCTAGTCATACTCCACACTTACTCACCTTCAAACCTAATTGGAGCAGATTGAAGCCACTAAAGATGCCAGCCAACAAGCATGCACCAAAAGGAAGAAGCGTATGAATTTGATGAAGCAAGATTTTTATTTACAAGGAAAATTTGGTATTCAATGGGCTAAAGTGCAAAGTCAGCCATCCTCTCCATAACCACCTCTAGTAGCTAGCATCCCCTAAAGAAGTCCTTGTGGACCCTCATCGAGTCCACAAGTTGCTCAAGACATTAGTCAAGAAGATTTAGGTCACTTTCTAGGAAGCTAACGACTCCTTGAAAGAAGAACTGCATACTCCCACCTATGAGGATGAAGAGGATGAAGTAGGGCACCCTACAACCGACGTTCTATCTTTGGGGTTCAGGTCCTCAGTGTTGGAGCAAGTCTATGACAAGCCTAAGTATTGGCTTGAGTCTCACAAAGTCATTAAAGAAGCTTCAAAATGAAGACTATGTAAAGTTCACTTGTGAACTACCTCTTGTAACTTTTGAAGAGTTTACTTAATGTAAAAGTAAGAGAATCTTAAGTGGTTGAGCCCACATGATCAAGAATGGAAAGAGGAGCCACGAATTCATGATTTGTGGTAGGTAGAGAATCAAATCAATCATTGATTGATTGGAGAGTGATTGAGGGAAGTTAGCCTCCCAAACTCAACTATAAATAGATGGCAGTTTTAGTCGTGGTTAGAGAGACCTATGTGAAGACCTCCAAGAGCTAAGCTTTATGCCATATCAAGGTGTGATTACAAAGCACACATATGTATCAGTAAGTCATTGTATTGTACAAGCAATATACTTTCATTTTCATGATTATTTGAGTTCATCTTTCCATGTTCTTGTGATGTGTACTACTCACTGCCATTACTTCAGTTTTTCTCAGTCAGCTTGCAGAGATTCTTTCTCTGCACTTGGTTCATCATTTTCAGTGATTTAACTTGGTAAAGTTAGCTCTATACGTCTACTATATGCTCACAAATTTTCATGTCATTTGGATGTTGGAATCTTCAGTTATGTTCATTTGAAGTCAACAGGGTATGTTCATCTTCACTTCTCTGTCAGGTACCCGACTTTTTCAGTCATCTTGTCAGAGTCATTTCTCAGTGTTTACTCATTCAAATTCAGTGATTTTAAGCTTGTTGGGTTCAGCTTACTGTCTAGTATAAGCATACAAATTTGCATGATCATTGGAGTCTTACATCTTGAGTTATGTTAATTTGTCTACTCACTGGTCTATTTCTGTAGCAGCCCGTGAAAATCGGGATGATGTCATCACTTGTTAAAAGTCATTCTCAGTGTGTGGTTTGTTATTTTTGATGATATTACTCTCTAAAGTTAGCTCTTTAAGCTACCTAGCCTTCCCCAAGAGGAATTAATCTAATTGCTGCTGTGCTCAGAGAATTATGTAAAACACTGGACAGGTGTATCAACCAAGAATAGCAAGTTTTCACCTCTGAGCTAACTCCAACTTATCTGTTTTGATCTATCTTTTTGAGAGTGATCTTCCAAGGTACATAGGGTGTCTAATACATCCATTGGCAAGCTAAAAGGGCCCACCATCTACTCTTGGAGTTCATTTGGCTGGTGTAGAGCAAAGATTTTGCAACACCTCTTCATCTTCAACACATACCTATCCATCTCTTCACAGTGGTATCAGAGCAAGGTTGGACAACATGGCAGATGGATTTCCTTCATCAATTGACAAATTGGACAGAGGTAACTACTCAGCTTGGTCATTAAGAATGGAAGCTTATCTCCAAGGTAGAAGTTTATATGGTTATGTGGCTGGAGATGAAGTTATGCCAAGTTTCAGGAACAAAAGTCAACCAACACAAGAAGAGCAAGAAAGATTGAGCACATGGTGCTCCAAGGATGCACTTGCAAGGTCTTATCTCCTCAACTCTATCTCAGATTTTTTGTTGCCTCACATTAGAAGTTGTAAGACATCTCAGGAAGTGTGGGATGCACTTGAAGCTTTCTTTGCTTCAAGTACTAAAGCTAGGAAGCATCAACTATGGCTGGATTTCACAACTCTCAAGAAGGCTCCCAAACAAAATGTGACTGATTTTGTCACAAAGCTCAAGGACATAGCGGATCAGTTGGGAAGCATTGGAGAGGTAATAGATGAAGAGCAAATTGTAAGGCAGGTCATCAATGGCTTGAAGGCAGATGATAAGTGGGAAGCATTCACCACAGCTATGGATTTGTACATGGACATGCATGTACCTGATTTCAACACACTCATTGGACAACTACTTACTCAAGAGGCAAAGCTTATCAAAAATGGAGAAAGCTCTAAAGGTAATCAATCTTCAGCTTTATACACGGATAAAAGCAAGTCTAAAGATAACAAAGGAAAGGCAAAGAAAGTGGATGATGAAGCAGGTACATATCAAGCTAACTATGCAGGTAGACGAAGACATGGCAGAGGTAGAGGAAGAGGAGGTAGACAAGGCAGGGGGAGATCCCAAGACTCCAACTCATGTTCTATTTGTGGATTAACTAATCATACAACTGAAAATTGCTTTAGGAATTCCAGGAATCAAAGAGGTAGAGGATACAATAGAGGAAGTTATGGCTACTCAAGAGGAAGGTTCAACAATTATCATGGCAACTACAACAACTACAATCATTCAAACTATCAAGGAGGCTACAAAGGAAGGAGAGACTACAATAACTATACAGAAGACTCAAACAAAGAGGATTCATTATTGATCATGAACATGGCTATGCCACAAGGTAAATCTGATGAGCATGTTTTCTACATAGATTCAGGTTGTTCAAATCATGTGGCAGGAAATGTGGCACTCCTATCAGATTTAGAAGATCCAAGGAATAAGCATGAGGTACAAACAGGAGATGATACAAAACATCCTGTGGAGAAAATAGGCAATGTCAAAGCACCTGATGGAAACATCAACCTACTCAGTAAGGTACTCTATGTCCCTACCATTACAAAGAATTTGATAAGTGTTGGGCAGATAGTAGAGAAAGGGTTGCAAGTCAGGTTCACAAAAGCAGGAGCATTTGTTGAAGATCCAAGTCAGGGATTCAGAAGAATTGCAAAAGGTGAAAAGACAGGTAGATTGTTCACATTTGAATTACAGGACACTAGAAACATTGCTCTCTTTAATTATGGTAGTCAGACACTCACAGAATTGGAAGTATGGCACAAAAGGTTAGCACATATTGGTGAAAGGTCATTAAAGCAAATTTGTAGGGACCAAAGTTTACTTGGACTCCCTAACTTGTCAAAACAACATATGATTTATAAGTGTAGTGCATGTCAGTTTGGAAAGTCTCACAGGTTACCATTCATGAAGAAAGGTTATATGCATGGAGATCTCTTGGAGTTGGTTCATACAGATGTATGGGGACCAAGCAAGGAAGCTTCAATATCAGGATCAAGGTATTATGTTTCCTTTATTGATGATTGCAGCAGATGGACTATCCTATTCTTATGAAACACAAAGATGAAGTTTTTTCATGTTTCAAAAGATATTTGGCTCTTGTGGAGAATCAAACAGGTAAATCACTAAAAAGGCTAAGGTCAGATGGAGGGGGAGAATACTTCTCCCATGATTTTGATTCTTTTCTTCAAGAAAGAGGAATCAAAAGAGAGGTAACTACAAGGTACACTCCTGAGCAAAATGGAGTGGCAGAAAGGAGGAATAGGACAATTGTTGAAGCTGCAAGGTCTATGTTAAATGAAAAGCATTTACCTAATTACTTATGGGCCGAGGCTGTATCTACAGCCACTTACTTGATTAACAGGTTGCCTTCAAAATCCCTTGATGGGATGACTCCATATGAGGCTTGGAATGGAAGAAGACCAAGCTTAGATCATTGTAAAATTTTTGGATGTATTGCTTTTGCTCATGTTCCTTCACAGGTTAGAGGCAAGATGGATCCAAAGGCAGAAAGGTGTGTATTTATTGGATATGACAACAATCAAAAGGGCTACAGGTTATACAACCCTACCAACAAAGGATTCTTGGTAAGCAGAGATGTAGTTTTTGATGAGAACAATTCATGGTATGAAGATTCATGCAGGAAGATCAATTTACCATATGATCTTGAAGAAGATTTTCCAAAGCTTGGTAGAGAACAATCAAAGATTGAAGAACAAGACACCTCAGAGGATGATGAAGAATCTCACATGGAAAAGATCAAAGCATGGAAGTCTAAAGGTAAAGCAAAATTGCAGGAACTCGGACATGAGGCAGAATCATCACATCATGGCCTAAGAAGATCTATGAGGGAAAAGAAAAAACCAGAAAGGTATGGGTTTGACACCTCATTAGTAACTAAACATTCTATCTACATAGCACAGGACATAAACCAAGAGGAGCCATCATCATTTGAAGAGGCCAAAGCAAAAACAGAATGGAAGCATGCAATGAAGGAAGAGATTGAAGCACTCGAGGAAAACAACACTTGGGATTTGGTGCCCAAGACTTCATCCATGAAGGTAATAGGCTCAAGATGGGTCTATAAACTCAAGAAGAATTCTGATGGTTCAATTAACAGGTATAAGGCAAGGCTTGTAGCAAAAGGCTTTGCACAAACTCACGGAATTGATTATGAGGAGACATTCTCTCCTGTGGCAAAGATGCCTACTATTAGGGTTTTGCTTAGTATTGCCTCTTCCAAGAATTGGAAGATACTTCAACTAGATGTGAAGAATGCATTCTTGAATGGTTGGATAACAGAAGAGGTATATATGGCACAACCACCTGGTTTTGAGAATCAAGTTTATCCTAATTATGTGTGTAAACTTAACAAAGCATTGTATGGTCTCAAGCAAGCTCCAAGAGCTTGGAATTTCAGGCTTGTTTCATTCTTGCAGGACAAAGGCTTTCAACCAAGCAAAGCAGATCCTTCACTCTTTATTAAAAAGAGTAATTCCGAGGTCATCTACCTATGTGTATATGTAGATGATATTATATTGACAGGAAATGATGCAGATGGTATGAAGAAGATCAAAGATCAGATGAGAGAAGAGTTCAAGATAAGTGATTTGGGTTCACTTACCTACTTCCTAGGTTTGGAAGTTGTCTACAAAGATCATGGTTTGTTTCTCACTCAAAGAAAGTACATTAAGGACATGTTGGCAAAATTCAAGATGCAAGATTGTAAGATTGCAGGTACTCCAATGGAGGTCAATCACAAATTGAGCTCACATGAAGGTGAACTCATAGAGGACATCACATCATATCAAAGTCTAGTGGGTAGTCTCAACTATGCCACATTGACAAGAGTAGATATATGTTACAGTGTGAGTGTGCTAAGTCAATTTATGCACACACCAAGGAAACCACATATGGATGCTGCCAAAAGGATTCTCAAGTATCTCAAAGGAACCATAAATGAAGGACTTTATTATCCTTATGTATCTGATTTAGGTTTGAAGCTATTTTCTGATGCAGATTGGGCTGGCTCCAAGGAAGATAGAAGGAGCACTTCAGGTTATCTTACCTTTGCAGGTTCAAAGCTTATTTCATGGTCATCCAAGAAGCAACCCACAGTTGCTCTCTCTTCTACTGAAGCTGAATATAGAGGTCTTGCCATAGCTACACAGGAAGCTATGTGGATGAAGACATTGTTCAAAGATCTTGGATTGGAGTTTGGAACTCCAACTATTTTTGGTGACAATATGAGTTCTATTCACTTGGCTGCTAATCCTATTTTTCATGCAAGGACTAAACATATTGAAGTTCATTATCATTATGTACGAGAGAAGATCCTAAGCAAGGAGATTCAAATATCATATGTGTCCACTCATCAACAATGTGCAGATATTCTAACTAAAGCATTGGATGGTACAAAGCTTTGCAAATTCAAGGCTATGATAGGTTTGCAGGTAATCTTGGAAGATTGAAGACCTCAAGCATACTTGGCTTGAGGGGGAGCTGTTGGAGCAAGTCTATGACAAGCCTAAGTATTGGCTTGAGTCTCACAAAGTCATTAAAGAAGCTTCAAAATGAAGACTATGTAAAGTTCACTTGTGAACTACCTCTTGTAACTTTTGAAGAGTTTACTTAATGTAAAAGTAAGAGAATCTTAAGTGGTTGAGCCCACATGATCAAGAATGGAAAGAGGAGCCACGAATTCATGATTTGTGGTAGGTAGAGAATCAAATCAATCATTGATTGATTGGAGAGTGATTGAGGGAAGTTAGCCTCCCAAACTCAACTATAAATAGATGGCAGTTTTAGTCGTGGTTAGAGAGACCTATGTGAAGACCTCCAAGAGCTAAGCTTTATGCCATATCAAGGTGTGATTACAAAGCACACATATGTATCAGTAAGTCATTGTATTGTACAAGCAATATACTTTCATTTTCATGATTATTTGAGTTCATCTTTCCATGTTCTTGTGATGTGTACTACTCACTGCCATTACTTCAGTTTTTCTCAGTCAGCTTGCAGAGATTCTTTCTCTGCACTTGGTTCATCATTTTCAGTGATTTAACTTGGTAAAGTTAGCTCTATACGTCTACTATATGCTCACAAATTTTCATGTCATTTGGATGTTGGAATCTTCAGTTATGTTCATTTGAAGTCAACAGGGTATGTTCATCTTCACTTCTCTGTCAGGTACCCGACTTTTTCAGTCATCTTGTCAGAGTCATTTCTCAGTGTTTACTCATTCAAATTCAGTGATTTTAAGCTTGTTGGGTTCAGCTTACTGTCTAGTATAAGCATACAAATTTGCATGATCATTGGAGTCTTACATCTTGAGTTATGTTAATTTGTCTACTCACTGGTCTATTTCTGTAGCAGCCCGTGAAAATCGGGATGATGTCATCACTTGTTAAAAGTCATTCTCAGTGTGTGGTTTGTTATTTTTGATGATATTACTCTCTAAAGTTAGCTCTTTAAGCTACCTAGCCTTCCCCAAGAGGAATTAATCTAATTGCTGCTGTGCTCAGAGAATTATGTAAAACACTGGACAGGTGTATCAACCAAGAATAGCAAGTTTTCACCTCTGAGCTAACTCCAACTTATCTGTTTTGATCTATCTTTTTGAGAGTGATCTTCCAAGGTACATAGGGTGTCTAATACATCCATTGGCAAGCTAAAAGGGCCCACCATCTACTCTTGGAGTTCATTTGGCTGGTGTAGAGCAAAGATTTTGCAACACCTCTTCATCTTCAACACATACCTATCCATCTCTTCACACTCAGTGCATGGTAGTGTTAGGCCACTATACTTATTTATGTAAACACATATATTTTTGTAATTTCGGTGAACAATCTTGATTGAAAAGGCAAGGTTGTAAAAATTGAACTTTTTGGATTAATGAATAGAAGGTGATACGAGAACCGCAATGCGAGAAGTCACCAGGTTGTGTGCCAGTGGAATCTCTTGCTAGTGGTGCTTCACGCACAAGGCTTCCTCCAATCTGGTGTTTTTTCCCCTATTATGTATTTCCTTTTTGATGCTTAAATATGTGAAGTTTGTGTCTAATTTGGTAATGAATTTGATTAAGTGAAATAGCACAATTTGTTATTCGGTAAAGTAATTTTGCAAAAGTCTCTATTATATTCGGTAAGGAAGCAATGTACTTGCCTCGGAGTGATTGTCTACTAATGCAATAAGGAAGTATTGCAGTTGTGCAATGCCAGTAGTTCTATTGTTTGGTAGAGAAGTAATAGCAGTTGCGACTCTGTTTATGTAATTTGGTGAACACAAAGTGTGTGGTGTGTTTGAGTATTGATTATGTGCACTTGAACGGCAGAAGTGAGAATTCTGTAAGTGTTTTGTAATTGATAAAAATTGATTTGGTGACATTAGTCTATTTGAGGGATTGTCAACTAGAGAACCAAAGAGAGAGGAAAAATCCAAATACTTAGGTGTATCCTAAGTTATGCCACACAAGAATCGTGTATGATCTATCTGTCTCCTTAATCGAAAGGGGTAGGGTTAACAACTTTCTTGGAAAAGTATCCATTGAATCTCCTTCATTTATGTGCTCACTCTCTAACTACTTTGGAAGGTAAGTAGCATGAGCCTCATTTCTTGTCCTATTTTGAAAGAGTATTCCAAGAATCTCTCACTATTTTGCATTAGAATATGAGATGGATAATGGCATGATTGATAGAAAAAGTTATCATTGCATGTGTTTCTACATCTTTGGCATCCTAATGAAGCTTCTCTATAGGAGGTTAATTTTAGAAACCACAATAGGATCACAAACATGAGTCATCATCTTCAACACAACTTGCATCAGCTGTTATCATAATATTTAAAGGTTTAAGAGGAAATATTTCAGCACCCTACACAATATTGTACAAACCCTTTTATACCAATATAGGATGCATCATTTATGCCACCAATAAGTAGTTATAACCATTTAGCTTATCCTCAACAACCAACATACAAAACACATCATTGCTTTCATCCATTTCTAGTGTATATACCTATTGTAGAAAATTCATTGTTTCTAAAAAAAAGTGCACAAATTCCTGATAATACTCCACCAGATCTATACCAAACTTTGAGGCGCTTATACTTGTGAACAAAAAAATGTATATATAATTGGCACAAAAGGATAAAATTGGCTTCAAAAACACTAGGATAGTCAGATCACAAGTATGCCCACCAATTTTATGCGATTTCAAGATAGCAACTAGAAGGGTGTCAATGATTCCTTTTAGAATGGAGAGACCTACATTGATACCAATTATTGGAGTTCTAAGACACACAAATAACATGAGGAAGAAGAAGAATCTTGGATCAAAACACTAATTTAATTACTTAATGAATGGTGAAAAGACATGTAAATCATTAGGGTTATAGTCATATATAAAAGGTAGGGTATGTCTAACTTTGTTCACACACATCATTACTACAATATACTAACAATGAATGTGGTCATAGCATGTATAACTGCCCTCATCCTCCAAAGAAGCTTGAGGATATGTACCCTATTAGGAGACACCCACAACATGTACAAGGAAAAGATGCATGTCTAGAACAACAACAATTGCAAGCAAATGTTCAACCCATCCCAATGGTCCAAGGTGAGCAATATCAAGTAAATGTATTGGAGCTTATCGAGGAATAAGAGAGCATGGATACTAAGTTTATCAAATGAAGAAGGCTGAAAGATAGAGAAAGCTTGCAAGATGAAGGTCAAGCCTAGGTACACAAAAAAAGAAGGAAAGGTTGTAGAGGGAGAAACAGGCAAAAGAAAGAGAAGAACAAGAAGGATTATTACAATGGGAGACTTTTCTCTAGGCAAGGGAATTGAACCTTAGAATCTCATTGATTACATATCTAGAAAAAAATTCAAATATTGCTTGTCCACAATTATTACACATCTCTTTAAGAACTAGAAGAGAGTGGTCTAAACTAGTGAGTACTAGGATTTCTAAAAATAAATATATTAATCTCATAGGGAAAAATGCATGTGATGATTTCATACCCATAGTTGATGCATATAATCTAGTATAATTGCTCTGGTGCAATTCTAGATGCGCTATTATCTTCTCCAAGATGGACTATTATCTTCTCCAACATGGAATCAAGATAATTGTTTACTTCTAATTTCTCAAATATTTTTGTTATGTTATCTTTACTAGTCTTTTCCAAAACTCTAGTGTCAAAGGATGGTACAATATCTTGATTGGCTCCCATGATAGTATAGTGTTAGGCTAACAATAGTTTGGAGCGGCTATAGAATCTCTATTATTTCCAACATATGGTGAAGGTTGCAAGAGACTCTCTTCCTCCCATATTTTTTCCAATATTTAGATGATCACTCAAGATTTGTGTGGCTTTATTGTATGAAGGCGAAATTAAACATATTTCACCACTTCAAAAGACTCAAGACCATCTCCAGAAGAAAACAAGGATGTATATAAAGTCCCCATGCTAGACGGAGGGTGATAGTATTTTTCTAATGAGTTATTTGAGTTCCTTCATGAAAATGGAATTAAAAGGCAGCTCAGTTATAGGTATATATCCCAATAAAATAGTGTGGTAGAAAGATATGAGGTAGAAGTGGCAAGAGGAATTCTTAGTGAAATGAATATTCCTAATTCTTATTAGTCTCATGTAATAATCATAAATCTCTAAATTATGAATAGGTTGTGAAAATCCAAATTACATGCTTCAACTTCCATATGGAACTTGGTATGGAAAGAACCTAAGCTATTAGATCTTCCATGTGCAGATACCAAAAGAATTGAGACATAAGTTGAAATTGAAGGTAGATAGATGCTTGTTTCTTGGTTATTCATTGTGAATATATTTTGTTTGACACAAAGCTATTCCTTCATCAACTTGCATGAAGTGAATGCCCAAATAATGATGCAAATGCCCCAAATCTCACATTTGAAAAGAGGCATGCAAATCAGCATTAAATTCAGTAATATGCTTCTTATTAGGACGAGTCAGCGACATGGCAAAAATATATAGCAAAACGATAAGAATTGCATCATTTTCACGCTTAAAATCTAAGGTGCTCTGAGTTGGACTACTCTCAAAATTATGTGCAGTCAAGTAGCCAAATATTTTTTCATACAAAGCACATGGTGCCTCCTTCAAATCATACAATGGCTTTTTCAACCTGCCACTTTGTTTTCATGCCCTAACCTTGTGGCTAGAATTCATACACTTCTTCATGTAAGTCACGATTAAAAGATCTATTTTTAATGTCCAACAGATGTATACATTCCACACATGATGAGCTACAAGTGCACATATGCTATGAACGATGGTTATTTGGAATGTGGGAGAAAAGGTCTCATCAAAATCAATGCCTCTCTCTAGAGCATAACCTTTGGAAAAAAGCCTAGCCTTATACCTATAAATTGTTCCATCACATTTACGTTTCAACTTGTATACCCATTTAGTGGCAATGGCCTCTTTGCCTTTAGGTAAATAACATAAAGCCCAAGTAACATTCAACATAATAGCATCATATTTTGACTCGATAGAAGCCATTCAATTTTTTAAATTTTGTGCTTCATCAACGAAAACATGCTCATTCTCATCACAAAACCTCATGATAGTCATTGCATAACAATCTAATGCAAAGGAAGCCCTGTGAGAGCCTGAACGAGTTTGATATGTCAACGATGCATCTAATTTTCTATCTCTCAATCTACATCAACCATTTAGGCATAGTTTTTTCCTTCTCTATGTCAATGCTCTCATTAACAAGTGCATCATGTAAATCGACATCACAAACAGAAGGATCTGCATCATTATTTGAAACCTACAAAGGCTATGAAATTGCCTCATTTGGACGAGCACTTGGTTGTCCACTTATATAGAGAGGGAGCAAAGTGTCATACACATCTTAAGAGCTAACTTATGTCTCCTTGGTACATGAAAGTAATGGCTGAATTGCATCTTCCATAAGAACAACATCACAACTAAAAAAAATGCATTTAGTGTGTGGATGATACACACAATAGCCTTTGCTTTCAAAACTATACCCAAACAAATACATTTCACTACTTTATCATCCATTTTTTGCATTGTTGTTCATGCATTAATGCATGTGCAAGACAACCAAAGGCACATGGATGATCAATAAATTGCTTGGGACCATGCCAAGCCTCATATGGAGTGATCGATTGTAGTGCTTTGGTGGGACACATGTAAAGTACATATGTAGCACAAATAGTAACCTCAAGCTAAAAGCTATGTGGTACCATACACCTCACCATTTCCATGAGAGACATGTTTTCTTATTGAACAACTCGATTTTTTCAAGGTATATACAACATTGTACACTGCTATTTTATCCCACATGCAACCAAAAATGCATTAAAACCAAAAGACATGTATTCCTCCCCTCGATCAGAATTGAGGGTGCCTAATTTACATGTTGATAGGTTTCCAACCATAACCAAGAACTTTTTGAAGCACGAAAACACTTCCAACTTTGCTTTCAATGTATACATCCATGCATGTCTAGAGAAGTCATGTAAGAACATCACAAAGTAAATGTAGTTCCCAAATGAAGATGTTTGCATAGGACCACAAACATCACTATGAACAAGCTGTAATTTATGAGTAGCTAGAACTCAACCATCTTTAGGGAAGGAGGAACAATGCATCTTGTCCAAAATACAACCTTCAAAGACATGTTTAGAAGGCACCTCAAGTTTGGGAAGTGAGGATGTTCAAAGCTACAAAGCATTTCAAGCTCAAGTGTGTGGGAACATGCCCCAAGCTTTAACCTTCCACATCATCCGAAATCAAAGGATGATAATTTCCATGAGTTTGATGCATCAAAGCATGTCTATAATGAAAAGAAATTTATTAAAGAAGAAATAGGTCACATCTTGATGTGATTAAATCTCACTTTTTGATATGTATATGGTTTTGATTGGTTAATGAGGTTAGTATGTGACCTCCAACGCCTTTAATTTGTTATATTATGACTTAGAGTCATGGAAACATATCCACAAGGTAACCTGTTGCTTAAACACACCCCCTACTAGCCATTCTCTGCATATTTTGTAGAGATTTTGTTCTTACACTCTATCTTTGTAGATGCTCTTAGAAAACCCTCTGTTACCATAGTTGTTGTTTATCCTTGATTCTAAATCCGTTTCTAGTGATTTTTTGTTTTTGGAAATCTTATAAAGCCTACTTTGAGTGTTATAAGTCTTGGGATCCGTGGCTATGTAAGTAAAGAGAAATGACCAAAGTACTATCCATGTAGTTAACTAATACTCTATGAAGAGGTCAAGTAGTTTCTTTTGATGCATCTAGTTGAGGCATCATCCAATGTTAAAATAGAGTGGTTTTAATCTCATTTGAGAGTGCTATCCTATTCAAATGTGCAAATTTTCATTTATATCTCTCTATGTTCTTAGAGAAACACAAAAAACATAGAGCCTTTGTCTAAAAAAATTAGGATCCTATGACGGTTTATTTGATTTTGTAATGTAGATAGGAGTGTTTATCCTGCAATAGTGGTATTAGAGTTATGAATGGATTATCAAAGAGAGAAAAAAGTGATGCTGAATTGAAGCAATGGATTCATCAAAGTTTGAAGGAAAGAAGCAAAGAACATGTAGGTCAACAAAAAGGGGAAGAAGACAAGTCATTGAATCAAAGAGAAAGTTTTTCAAGAATAGCTGTATTTTTTGAGATAAAATCCATCTTTTTTAACTTCATTGCATCAAGGGGGAGGTTCGAAAGGGCTAGAAGGCATCATGGAAGATCTCAATGCTTAGATTGAGAAGCTCCAAAAAGGAAACACCAACCATGGGGATTTAAAATAAGCCATTTTTTGATGGAGAAAGGTTTATGGGGAGTTGTGAGTGGTGGAGAGCCAAAACCCTATATGGATGTGTTAAATCCAACCAATGACTAGAGAAGAGTAGTGAGATAATGGGATGAAAGGGAAAAAAGGATCATTTATATTTTATCTCAATATATTAAAAACTCCATCATATGACATATTCAAGATTTGGATACATCAAAGAAGGATTCAAATACATCAAAGAAGGTGTGGGAATGCTTGCAAAGATTGTACTCTACCTCCAAAAAAGCTAGGAAAATTATATTCAATAATGAGCTAAATAATCTTAGAAAGTCCCTTCCCAAGGAATTAATGATTACATATTAAAGTTGAAGGGCTTGCAGATGCACTAGGGTCGATTGGTTGTGCTATGATGACGATCTTGTAGCCGCACCCTAAATGGACTTAGGGATGATGAAATATGGAGGGTTTTTGCAACTTCAATGCATTTAAGGGACTCTCTTCATGATTTTGATTAACTAGTCACTCTCATGATGACAAAGGAGATGAACCTTGGTGGTAATCATGCTAAGGATGGGCAAGGGAAATTGTTGTATGTAGGTAGAGGAAGAGGAAGACAAAACCAAGGTACTACAAGAGGATGAGGAAGATATCAAGAAATAAAGGAGGTCAATCTCAACAAGAAAATTCATGCCAAAGAAGTGGAAGAGCAAAATTAGAGGAATACATAGAAGATTTGGTAGAAGATGACAACACACTTGAAATGGATGCTTTGTATGCAGTAAGCCGGGTCATTTTTTAAATGAATCCTATTGTAGAGCTCAAGACTAGGGAACCAAAGCAACAACAACAACAACAAAAACAACAACAACAACAACAACAACCACAACAACAAAAAACAACAACAACAACAACAACAACAACAACAAAAACAACACTAACCACTATAGAAGGCAAGGCAATTATGCAAAAAAAATAATCCAACCAAGGTAATGATTATCTACTTGCCATGAGGTATGGTGAAGATACAACTCAAGCTAGTGAAGATGTATGGTTTCTAGACAGTGCACGTAGCAATCATATTTCGTGTTGGAAGGACCTTTTTAGTGATTTACAAATCCCAAAATATGAAGGACATGTGAAAAGATGTGAAAACTGTTGGAGTTAGACGTCTGCGGAAGCACGCAAACAGCACAAGGAAGAAGAAGAAGCTTGGAGCACAACACACAAGACTGAATGTATTACTAGAGAATGTACAAAGATAAGTAGCCCATTAAAGCAATATGCGTATATACAAGCCGGGGGAAAAAAACCTCCTAAAGAGGGAAAAAAGTGCCACGACGGTCCTAGTGTGTTCACACACATCACTACCTAAATATATCAACAAATCCCCCCTGGGAGTGATGCGGTGAACAAGGAGCTGGCACTCATGTATAAGGAAGTGCCAAGCTATGTGGAAATCACACCACAAAAGGAAGTAAGCCCAAAGCTTTGCGAAAAGCTTCAAACTTCTCCCTAGGCAGAGCCTTCGTGAAAAGGTATGCTATGTTCTCCTGCGTGGGCACATATGCCAAGCTGATCTCCCCAGCAGAGAACCTCTCCCTGACATAGTGATAATGCACCTCAATGTGCTTAGTGCGAGCATGGAACACATGGTTCCTTGCAATTGCCAATGCTCTCTGATTGTCAGTGAAGATGGTGGTGGCAGAAGACTGGCCAACACCCAAATCAGCCATAAGGCGTCTCAGCCACACACACTCAACAGTCACTGTGAAAGCTGCCCGATAATCAGCCTCACAACCAGAAGTGGCCACAGTAGGCTGCTTCTTGCTCAACCAAGATATACATGAGCTACCAAGCATGAAGCAAAAACCACTGGTGGACACATGAGTGTCATAGCAACCAACCCAATCTGAGTCAGAAAAAGCATGCAAATCTAGCGGTAGTGATCCCCCCTTGGGATAAAACAACCCAAGTAGCTGAGTACCACTCAAGTAGTGAAAGATGCGCTTAACCGCCTTCCAATGCGTGACTCCTGGGCAATGCGTAAACCTGCTCATCTATGAGACAACAAACTAAATATCTGGCCGAGTAATGCATAAATAAATCAAGCATCCAACAGCCTGCTGATAGAGAACAACATCAAATGCATCTCCAGCATCATGAAGACTCAATCGTAAACCTGTCTCCATAGGAGTGGTAATAGGCTTACAGTCTTCAAGGCCAAAACGCTGCAATAATGTGTCAATATATTTCGTTTGACACAAAGCCATTCCACCATCAACTTGCATAAACTGAATGCCCAAATAGTGATGCAAATGCCCCAAATCAGACATCTCAAATGAGGCATTCAAATCAGCCTTGAAATCAGCAATATGCTTCTCAATAGGACCAGTGAGCAACATGTCGTCAACATATACAACAATGATCAGAAGCACATCATTAGCACGCTTAACATATAAGGTGCTTTCAGTTGGACTGTTCTCAAAACCATGTGCAACCAGATAGGCATGTATCTTCTCATACCAAGCACGTGGTGCTTGCTTTAAACCATATAATGCCTTCTTTAACCTACACACCTAGTTTTCATGCCCTTTCTGCACAAAGCCATGGGGCTGGAAAACATACACTTTTGCGTGCAAGTCACCATTCAGAAATGCTGTTTTAATGTCCAACTGATGTACATTCCAACCATCATGGGCTGCAAGTGCACAAATGCTCCGAACAGTAGTCATACGGCATGTAGGTGCAAAGGTCTCATCAAAATCAATGCCTCTTTCCTGCGCATAACCCTTTGCAACAAGCCTTGCCTTATACATGTCCACTGTACCATCAGGTTTACGCTTTAGCTTGTATACCCACTTAGTGCCAATGGCCTTCTTGCCAGGAGGCAAGTCACATAAAGACCATGTACCATTCTTCATTATAGCATCATATTCAGATTGCATAGCAGCCATCCAATTTTCTTAATTCTGTGCTTCATCAAAAGAAACAGGCTCATTCTCATCACAGAGACTAGACGCAACCATAGCATAGCAATCTGATGCAAAAGAGGCACTATGAGAGCCTAAACAAGTACGCTATGACAGAGGTGCATCTAATTTGCTGTCACGCAAAGTCTGCACCAATCATTTTGGCATAGTTCTTGCCTCCTCAATATCAGCTCTCTCATCAATAAGTGCATCATGTACATCTGCATCAGAAATATAATATCTGCATCATCACATGAAACGTGCAAAGGCTGAGAAGTTGCCTCATTAGGTCCAGCACTAGACTATCCACCTGTAGAAAGAGGCATCAAAGTATCATACATGTCTTTGGAGCTAAGAGATGTCTCCTTGGTACATGAAAGCAGTGGCTGAATAGCATCTTCCACAAAAACAACATCACGACTAACCAGAATGCGTTTAGTCTGTGGATGATAACGATAGCCTTTACTTTCATAACTGTATCCAACAAAAATACATTTTACTGCCTTATCATCCAATTTTCTGCGATGTTGTTCGAGCAATGATGCATATGCCAAACAACCAAAAACATGCAGATGAGCAACAGATGGCTTGCGGTCATGTCAAGCCTCATATGGAGTGATAGAGTGCAACGCTTTAGTGGGAAACCTGTTAAGTACATATGCTGCACACATGATAGCCTCAAGCCAGAAACTATGTGGTAAAGCCTGACTCTTGACCATACACCTCGCCATCTCCATGAGTGACCTGTTCTTCCGTTCAGCAACTCCATTCTGTTGAGGTGTATACGGCACTGTACACTGGTGATTTATCCCACGTTCAGCCAGAAATGCATTAAAATCAGAAGACATATATTCCCACCCTCGATCAGAACGGAGGGTGCCCATCTTACATGCTGACAGATTTTCAGCCAAAACCAAAAACTGTTTAAAGCACATGAACACTTCGGACTTTGCTTTGAGTGGATATACCCATGCATGCCTAGAAAAATCATCAATGAAAGTCATGAAGTAAAGGTAATTTCCAAAAGAGGGTGTCTACATAGGACCACAAACATCACTATGTACAAGCTGCAATTTCTGTGTAGCCCGAACTGAACCATCTTTTGGAAAGGAGGAACGCTGCATTTTGCCCAAAATACAACCTTCACAAACATGTTTTCGAGGTGCCTCAAGCTTGGGCAAAGAAGACACCATATCAGATTTTTGTAGGCGTAGCAAACTAGCAAAATTCAGATGGCCAAAGCGTGCATGCCAAAGCTTTGCATCTGACATAGCCTGAGAATCATGAACTGCACATGCCGAATCATTCACAGATCTTTCATAGTCTATGAGCTTATACAGCCCACGACATAAAATGCCAGAAGCAATAATAACATCGCCATTTGACAGATCATGAACTGTACATCTTTCATCAACAAATTTCACAACCAAACCAATCTTGGCTAATGCAGAAACTGATAATAGATTCTTCTTGATCCTTGGCATAAATAAAGCATCTGACAAAGTGAAAGAACTACCATTAGCAGTAGTCAAAATGATCTTACCAACTCCCATAACAGGATAAGAGGAGTTGTTGGCGCATGTGACAGTATTCCCTGTAGGGGCAGGCTTGAGTGAAGAGAAGAAACTACGCTACGAGGTAATATGTTTGGTCGTCCCACTGTCAAAGTACCAAACATCTGAGTCCACTGCAGACATGCACTGCTCATGAGAAGATGGATCAAAACTGCAAACAGTAGTAAACGCCCATTCTTCTTCCTGCACAAGATTAGCAGACTCTGTTCTTGGTGTAGAGGCTTCTGCAACAACCATTCCAGCCTCCTTTTTCTTTGCCTCTTTTGCAGCCAGTTTTGGAGAGTTCTTTATGATATGATCATTCCCTTTACAATACTTGCAAAACAATTTCTGCTTTTCTGATTTCTTCTCATCTTTATCCTGGTTCTTCGAATGTGCAGCATTTGCAAATTTCTGCTTACTAGTAGAAGAGCTCCATTTTCCTTTGCCCTTCTGACTAGCCAGGAAAGCTTGATCTACAACACGCATAATGGACCTATTCTGTCTGCACTCATCTTCTTGCAACAGAACAGAGACTAACTCCTCAAATGATAAGGCATTCAGATTGCCTTTCATCATCAACCAAAGAGTAGAAGCAAAACTCTGATATGAATCAGGAAGACCATTCAGAACGGTCTGCACAAGTGAGCTATCTGGTATAACCTCATCAACAGAAATCAACTGTTCCTTCAAATCTTTGATCTTTGTTAGGAATTTGTCCATAGAATCACCTTCATTCATGTGCTCACTCTCCAACTGTTTTCGGAGGTAAGCAACATGAGCCTCATTCCTAGCTTGGTACAATGTCGTAAGTGTATCCCAAGCATCCCTAGCTGTTCTGCAAGAGCGAATATGAGGAATAATGGCACGTTTGATAGACAAAGCTATTAATGCATGTGCCTGGGCATCTCTGCCATCCCAACAAATCTGCTCTATAGTAGGTGCAACAGAATCAGCAGCACAAACAAGAATCTGCACAATATCATCTTCGACACCGTGTCGATCTTCATCAGCTCCAGCACCTGTATTCGCAGTACCTGTTGTTATAGGTGTAACAGGACGTCTTTCAACACCGTGCACAATGTTCCACAATCCTTTTGCAACCAATACATGTTGCATCATATAAGCCCACAATGGGTAGTTGCTGCCATCCAACTTATCCTCAACAGCCAACATACATAGTCATCTTTGCAATTGGTGAGAATGTTTTCTCATAGTCTATACCATGGGTTTGTCAACATCCTTTCGCAACTTATCTTGCCTTGTACCTACAAATTGATCCATCTGAATTTGTTTTGAGTTTGTATACCCATCTGCAACCAGTTACCTCTTGATAGGGTGACATTGGAACCAAATCCCAAGTACCCATCTCCTTCAATGCACCTATTTCTTCTTTCATGCCTATTTCCCAACTAGGGTTTCCCTTTGCCTCCTCATAGGTTGAGGGTTCTTCTAAGATTAAGTCTTTTGCCAAGTAGATTGAATGCTTTGTAACAAATGTGGAATCATATCCATACCTTTTGGGTTGTTTCTTCTCCCTTTTTGAGCTTCTAAGGGCTTTCTTGGAGCATTCTCCACACTCTTGCATCTTTGCTTTGCCTCTTGACTTCCATAGTTTTTAATCCGTTTCCCTTTCATCTTTTTCTTCATTTGTATCACTTCTTGGATTTTGGACCTATGTATCATGCTTGCTTCCTAGTTGATGAGAATCAAATTTTAGATCATATGGTAGAGTTACCTTTTCTTTGTCTTCATCATACCAAGTCATCTTTTCTTCAAACACAATATCCCTACTTGTAGTGAATTTCTTGGTTGTTGTAGAACTTGTAACCTATCTGAGTTGAATCATACCAAATAAACATTGTCTTTGTTGCCCTTTCATCTAGCTTACCTCTTATTTGTGATGATACACGAACATAAGCTAAACAATCAAACACCTTGCAATGTCCAATTCTAAGTTTTCTTCCATGCCATGCTTCATAAGGAGTCATACCTTGAAGTGATTGGATGGTAATCTATTGACAAGGTACATAGTGGTTGACGTAGCCTCTACCCATAGATAATGTGGCAACCCCTCCTCTTCAATCATTGTTTTGGCTGATCCAAACAATGTCTCGTTTCTTATTTCTAATATTCCATTTAGTTGAAGAGAGTACATGGTAGTCAATACCCTCTTGATACCTTTATCCCGTAAGGACTCATCAAATTCCTTAGAGAAGTATTCTCCCTCTCCATCATATCCGAGCTTCTTCAGTGATCTACTTGTATGGTTTTCCACATGTGCTAGATACTTTTTGAAGCAATCAAACAATTCATTCTTAGTTTTGATAAAAACAGAATAGTCCATCTACTATGATCCTCAATAAATGAGACTACCTTGATCCTCCCAATGAAGTTTCTTGACTTGGTCCCCACACATTAGTGTTAAGTCCAAAAGGTTGTTGTGGTTGTAGCCTTTGTGGTTTAATGGTTGTCCTTGTGCCTTCCAATTCTCACATGCATCACATATGTTGATCATGCGTTACTTGGTATGTTTGGTAGCCCTAGAACACTTTGATCCATACATATATCCTTCAAGGTTCTTTCATTCAAATGTGCAAGTCGCTTATGCCACACTTCAAGCTCACATAGGGTTTGAGACCCAAATTTAATAGAGTTGTGTTCCTAGTTTCTCCTACTTTAAAAGTAAAGAGCCTACTGTGCTTCTCACCTCTGGCTACCTTCTTGAAGCCTTGACATGGATCTTCCACAAAAGCTCCATGTTGTGTGAACCTAAATTTCCTGGGTCTTTCTGTTGAACCAACAATTCTAAGTGATGTGGTTGATCTTATCACACATGGCAGAGGGTTGAATATTCTAGCCTTTGTTTTTTTCATGCTTTGGTCCTTTCTTCTTCCCTTTCCACTTGCTTTTGCTTGCAAAGTTAGCATGGTAAGTCTCCTCTTCATCCTCTTCCTTCTTCTTGCCTTTTAGTTTCTTCTCCTTCTTATGTGCATATAGAGCACTAATTGAATTACAATGATAGGAGTTACCTTATTTTATGCTATTTTTGGCATCTTGATTGAAGAGTTTTCCAAGAAAGATGTTGAAGTCTAGAGTTTTGCACATCCATGATGAGATCATAAGCCGTGTTGAAGGATTGCCATTGCTTATCACTTCTAATTCCATTTAGAATCTGCCTCATGATGACCTCTTCTTGAATCAACTCTCCAATTGATGCTAATTGATCTGCAACCTCCTTGAACTTTGTAACAAACTATGAGATAGTTTAGGTGACTTCTTCATTTCTTGAACTCATTCCAAAGATGATTCTTTCTTGCTTTTGCACTAGCAGAAAAGAAAGTCTCTAGAGCATCCTAAGTCTCTTGAGATGTCTTGCATCCTCTAACATGTGGTAATAGAAAATCAACATAAATTTTAGTATGTATGACCTTGTTTGAGCATCCATTGCACACCAAAGTCTGAGCTTATCTACCTCCTTTTGTGTAGGTACTCCTTTGGATCTTGGAGTAGGCATAACTTCATCACTTACTATATATCCATAAATATTTCTACCTTGCAAATACACCTCCATTCTGATTTGCCAAGACGCATAGTTGTGTCTATCAAGCTTCTCAGTAATTTAGGGAAAGCCATCACCCATCTTGATCCAGCTCTAACACCACTGAGAGAACTTGGAGAATCTTGAAGGAGGTACAAAAGTGAGTTGTGAAGTGATGAAGTTTGGTCTAGCCAACCAGCACAAGACCATCCTTTGAGCTTATGATGACTCAAATAGATATTCTAGGCATGTGATTAGTGCAAAAAAATACATTATGTACTTTGATGCATCAAGGAAAAATATTCGATACAAAACAAATAGATTTGCACATTGACTAGCTCAAAAAACTTATTATCTTTGGATGAAACAATCGACTTCAAATGCTCGTAGCAGCAAGCATGATTACAATTGAAAAGTTTCCTTTTGGATGAATGATACACATAGAATTGAAAATGTACAAGAGTACAAGTAATAAGCAAGATATGCTTCTAGAATGCAGTTTACACTCAATAGAAGTACCCTAAGACAATAAAATTAAGATTTCTCCAAATCTACTAAACCAAATACTTTGGAAATATGTACAAATAAGCTAGACACTAATACATGTCTAGTGAAGAGCTTTGTAGAGAGTAGCAACATCTACAAGTTCACTATTGTTGAAGAAGATGGTGTAGATATGGCTATATATATATAGCATCTCCCCAATAACAATGCAACATCTTCATTTCATTGAGCATAGGCTACCTCTACTATGTGTTTGTTCTTTCTCTCTCCTAACCCATTTTGTTGAGGGACATAACTACATGTAAATTGTCTTTTGATACCATTGACCCACAAAAATTCAAAAACTTCATGGGCTCATTACTCTCCCCCTCCATCGGATCTCAGAGTTTTGATAAACTTGTCAGATTCCTTCTCCACATGTGCCTTGAATTTCTTGAAGTAGTGGAACACATTTAATTTGTTCCTAATGCAATACATACACACTTTTCTTGAAAATTCATCAATGAAGGTTACAAAATACCTATTTCCATCAAGGGATGCTTCTCTTGTTGGACCCCAAACATCCATATGAATGAGGTCTACAACATTATCACTGACATAGGTACTCTTCTTGAAGGGGAGTCTTGATTATTTTCCTTGTTGGAAAGCTATACAAATTCCATGCAACATTTTAGATGTAAAATTTGGTAGGCATGTTATAATGCTCCTCCTTTTCATGTCTTCGAACCTTTCTAGGTTGATAAGACCGATTCATTTATGTCATAGGTCCAAATTTGGTATCGTCTTACTTAAATATGTGACATACATTGAATGGTCTGGCTGATTTATGTCCATTATGAATGTTCTCTCTTCTTTCTTCCTTTTTCTATGCACTTGAAACCTACCTTTGGATCCTCAAAAAATCATCCTCTTTCATTGAATCTAACTTGGTAGACTTTCTCTACCATTTGACCTACCAAAAGCAAGATTTTGGTAATAGTAGGGACATGTAATACCTATAATAAGCACTTCACCATTTGATTCCCATCCAAATTGATATATCCAACATAATGAATGGTATGCTCTAAGTTTTTGTTGATATATTTAGGTAGTGATGAATAAGCACTTCACCATTTGATTCCCATCCAAATTGATATATCCAACATAATGAATGGTATGCTCTAAGTTTTTGTTGATATATTTAGGTAGTGATGTGTGTGAACACACTAGGACCGCCCGGGCACTTTTTTCCCTCTTTAGGAGGTTTTTTTCCCCCGGCTTGTATATACGCCTATTGCCCTAATGGGCTACTTATCTTTGTACATTCTCTAGTAATACATTCAGTCTTGTGTGTTGTGCTCTAAGCTTCTTCTTCTTCCTTGTGTTGTTCACGTGCTTTCGCAGACGTCTAACTCCAACAATTGGTATCAGAGTAGGTCGCCGCTTCATCTAGGGCATCGTCTACACCTCTCCGGTTGCAGTCTCAGATTCGCACGAAATTTGGTGAGCATACTCAGGGTGTTTCAAAGTTCAAAACGGCTTCGCTTTGTGGTGCCAAAATCGTGATCTGAGCTCGTTTCGGCCTCCGAACGCACTATCATAGCGCTTGTGCAAGCTATTTCGTCCTTTTGTGCCAAAGGTATATACCAATTTTTGTTCGCCAGTTTAAGCGTCTCGAAGTCTGCTACAGATCTAGCAGAACTTGTCTGGACAGTTCTGTTCAACTTTTTGAGATACATTCAATTTTCTGCATCAAGGTATTTTAGTCACCGGCCATGGCTGAAAGCAATGATGTCAGAACATTGATAAGTGTAGCTGTCACAAGAAATTGAAGATTCTTCCAACTTGATGTAACAAATGCATTTCTAAGTGGTTGGATAAGTGAAGAGGTATACATATCACAACCTGCATGTTTTGAAAACCCTAATCACGCATCTTAAGTTTGCAAACTTAAGAAATCATTGTATGGATTGAAACAAGCTCCTAGAGCTTGGAATTATATGTTGGTTACATACCTTCAAAATCAAGAGTTTAGACCTAGCAACTAAGATCCTTATCTATTCATCAAAAGAGATCACACTAAGGTTATCTATCTATGTGTATATGTAGATGACATAATTGTCATAGGTGATGATCAAAATGGCATTCAAAGGATCAAGAGACAAATGCAAGAGGATTTCAAAATCAGTGATTTAGATGAGCTCACATTCTTCCTAGTTATGCAGGTCATATACACAAATGAAGGAATGTATTTGAATCAAAGGAGATACATTCAAGATCTGGTTCTTGAGATCAAAATGGAGAACACTAAGCCTGCAGGTACACCTTTGGAGATGAATCATAAACATAGTGTTTATGAATGTGAGAAAATTTAAGATATTAAAGAGTATCAAAGCTTGGTACTTAGCTTGATATATGCTACTCATACAAGGGTAGATATCTCATATAGTGTAGGATTGCTAAGCCAATTCATGCACTCACCAAGAAGACCACACATGGATGTAGCTAAGAGATTACTTAAGTACCTCAAATGTATAATCAATGAAGGTATATTCTATTCTTAGTCTTTCAGATTTGGATATCAAAATCTATTCAGATGCAGATATGGTAGGAGTTAAGGATGATAGAAGAAGTACCTCTATTTACTTAGCATATGCAAGTTCAAAGTTACTGTCATGGAGTTCCAAGAAGGAACCAATAGTTGCTTTATCCTCGACTAAAGCAAAGTATAGAGGTTTGACAACAATCAAGAGGCAATATGGTTAAAAGAATTGTACAGAGATTTGAGACTTGTGAGTTCCAAGCCTCATATATTTGGAGATAATGTAAGCTCCATGCATCTAGCAACAAACCCTATTTTCCAAGCAAGAACCAAGCACAAAGAGGTTCATTACTACTTCATCAGGGAGAAAATCATGGCAAAGGAGATTGACATTTATTTTTTTTTGAGCTAAAAATCAAGTAGTAGCTATGATGATGAAGGCACTTGATGGAATAAAGCTTTGCAGATTTAAAACAATGGCAGGTATTCAACCTATTAGAGAATGAAGAATCAAGCATACTTTAGCTTGAGGGGGAGTAGTTGGAACATCAAGCTTACAACCTGCTCGAGGTGGATTTGAGCTACATCAAAAGGCTATCATTTGGATTATGTCAAAAAATATCCATTGAAAAGTTATTTTATTTATGCTCATTTATTGTATTTTTTCTGAAAATTTTTTGGGGTAATTTACCAATGTAAAAGCCTAGAGATTTACGAATTAAAAAGGAGAAAAGAGGAGCTCAAATTCTATGAATTATAGCTGGTTGAGCTTGATAATCAATCAATCAATTAATCACTTAAAAGTAGATCAAATTAGATCTTCAATTTTCCCAGAATGTAGGAAAGTGAATTGATTCTTTTCAACAACCTATCCCGCCTTCATTTGAATTCAGATTCATTTTGTAGAAGTTTTGGAGCACTTCAACAGTCTATATAAAGACTTAAAATTACTTGTACATTACATGGAGCCAATATAAATACACTTCTGGCCATTATTCTCTTGCTCCTTCATTCTTTGCACCATCTTCTTCAACAATAATGAACTTGCAAAGGCTGCTCATTTCTCTACAGAGCTCCAAATTGGATTAGTGAGCATTCATTGGAAAGATGTTAGTGTCTATTTTATTTATACAAATTATCAAAGCATCTAATTTATTATATTGGGAGAAATATTAGTTTCTGTGTCTTGGAGTCTATCTCTGTGTAGCCCAAAAAAATAAGGGGTACCTTTATCGAGTATCAAGTTCATTCCAGAAGCATATCTTGCTTATTACTTGTACTCTTATGCATTTCAGAAACTCAACCCTATGTGTATCACTATTCCAAAAGGAAACATTTCAATTATGATCATGTTGGCTGCTATGAGCATTTGAAGTTGATTGTTTCATCAAAAGATAGCAAGCTATTTGAGCTACTCAATGAACATATCTATCTCTTTTGTATCGAGTCTTTCTCCTTGACTCTCCAAAGTACATAGCGGATTTTATTGAACTAATGACATGCCTATAAGGTTTACTTGAGTTTTCATAATCTCAAGGGATGATCGTGTGCTAGTTGGCTAGACCAAACTTCGTCACTTTGCAACTCACTTTTCTACCTCCTACAAGATTCTCCAAGTTCTCTAATATTTATCAGATTTTGGATACAAAGAAAGTTTTTTAGACCTATCACTTTACATGAAGAAGCAAGGAGACAAGACAATATACATATGCATCTATGTTTATGATTTGATCATCATGGGATTACTTTATGATAAAGGCATGCTTTTTGCAATTCAATCTAAGCAAAGTATTCAGAGTAGATCATTTTCTTCATTTTGAATATCACCATCTATTACACGTACAATGTCATCTATTTCTTCCATGTCTAAACCATGATTGTGATCTACATCTAAATCATGATCACTCCATGAATCATTTGTTAAACTTCCATGAGTTTGAAATTCTCCAAATGTCTATTGTGTTTTTGTAGAAGCTATCTTAGTTGGATCATATAACAAATATATATTATAAAAAATATATACCCAAATCGTTGGCACATGATAGACTTAAGGGATTTCTTCATTTTTAATGAAGAAAATCATATGCACTCCGATTATGTTCATAACTACTACTTGAAGCTGTTACTAAAAGCGCTCTCATAGTTATACGTTGCGACTCCATTGCTTCATCTCCGTACTCTTTCCACTATATAGGAGGTGGATGCTTTTGAATCACTTCAGTGCACCATAGATCTCCAAAACGTCCTTCTCAATTTCCATAAGCTACTCTCTGGTGGAATGCATCTTGACCATCTACCTCGAAGTGGTAATTGACATGTGGTTTTGAAATTTTCCATTACTTGTTTATTTGATGCTTGACCATTGAGTTGAAATGTTGGATCTAGGACAAATGTTGTTGCATGTAAATGAGTATGAATTTGTATCCATCTTTCTCTTCTAATGATACAATTTGTGTTTTTTCTCGTAATGAAAAATGATTAAAGTCTTTCACTTTTTGAATAGCTTCTAACATAATTCAATAAATGTTTCCTATCACAAACTTATCGAGATCAACAATTCCTAAAGATTCCACAAAAGGTTTAGTGATGCCGATAATTTTTTCATGATTACGCCAAACATCTTCTGATTGTATTAGAGACATGAACTTTGAAGTTGCAACTCGATAAGAAGGATACTTTTAACCATGCCTCCCATCTTTGATCCGCCATTATTTCTACAAGTGCTACCTTGACTTCCAATAATCCATTGAGCATAATATAGGTTTTTGCAAATCATGTAGCACAAAAGATATGAAGTGCTTTATTGGAAGAATTTTTAATGAAAGAGCGAATATGAAAATTGATGCTCTCAGATAAATTTGACCACATGATTTGCATCTAATAAACTTTATTTAATGAAAGATAATCTACGTATATCTATCAATAATAGATTTAGTGTATGAGTTATGTATGGAACCCAAGTAATGCCTTCATACTTGTTTTGTATTGCAATTCTAGCACTTCAAAACTTAGTTGCATCATTAATCACTATCGCAGTCATATTGTTTGGACCACCCACGCGAGATATAGCATGTTCATGTATTTTTACAAGAAAAGCTGAACTTTTCTCTTTAATAGAAGTATTAACTACTTCCAAAAATATACTTCTCTTTGGACATATAACCATGACATTAATCAATGGCTTCTTTTGACAACTTGTCCATCCATCTAGTGCTATTGTGCATCCATACATGGGTACATAATCAAGCATTGTTTGTTTTAAAATAGCTTCTATACTTTTCTTCACTTTATCTACATACTTTATTCGCATTTTATTGTAATTTGGCATGGTGAATCCTTTCCATGCTAACATCAAAGCATCTTTGAAAATATGGTTATGAATAACATTGAAAGGAATCCCACATGCTAAAAATGCTTAAGTCCATTTAAGATGAAGCTCAAGACAATCTTGCTATTCAAAACCTACAGGTATTGTGTTTTGTAATTTAGTACGAACAAAGCATGGTAGCACATTATTAGATCCACCGTTTTTACTACATTCACTGGGTCCACTCTTTCTTAATGTAGTTGGAGAAAATGGAGTACATGTATCTTGATTACTCTCGAAATAGTGTGATACTTCAATAGAAATATCATGAGGATCCTCTCTTATCATTGATACATCTACTTTCATGGGTCATTGTTGTTATTATCGATGATTTATTCACATGTATGCAATCATTGCAAAGCCTCTGTATAACCTTTTGACTAATTTTGAGTGGACGAATGAGTGTGAGAACTCTTTCAATGAGCTCAAATGTTGATTGTGTTCAGCACCCATCTTGACTACACAAGATTGGAGTAAGCCTTTCCATGTCCACGTGGATGCATCCAATTATGATATTGGGTGTATGCTAGCATAACCTATGGGTGAAGATAACATTGATCTTCCCATAGCTTATGCAAGTAGGCATTTGAATGCAGTTGAACAAAATTACACCACATTGAACGAGAAGGATTAGTCATGGTATATGCATTTAAAAAGTGTAGATATTATTTGCTTGTAAATAAATTAAAAAATTTTACACATCATCAAGCGCTACTATATCTAGTGAATAAACCTTGTAATGCTGGAAGATTAGTAAGATGGTTCCTCTGACTAATGGAATACAACTTTGAAGTTGTGGTTAGGGAAGGTAAGGCTCACCTAAGAGCAGATCATCTTTCTAGACTAACTTTAGGAGAGTCCCCTAAAAGAGTGTCAGATGAAATTCTTAATGCTTACTTATTCAATCTCTAACAAGGCCAAAACCATAGTGCCTATTCTAACCTTTGGACCTAAGCATCATGTACTAAAATCCAAAGATAAAGACGTATTGAGGGCTCAAAAATATCAAATACTAGTAGGAAGTGTGTATAAGCACACCAATCAAGGCATACTATCTTGTTGTGTAGATGAAGATGAGCATGTGAAGTGTTTGCACATAGCACATGTAGGTGCACTACAACAATACCATTCTAAGCATCGAACCCTACACTCTACAAAGACGAGGTGTATATTGGCCAACAATGAAAGAAGATCTCCATAGGATATGCAAGGAATGCCCAATTTCTAGTTTTAGACCACCACAAGAACATGCCATTTTGTATCCAGTATCTTTGGTACCAAATTGGAGTGAATTTTCAGTAAGCTTTTTGAGGATTAAAACATTCTCTCAAGGAATGAAATTGGCCAAACAAAAGAGTTTAGAGCAAGAAGCCCTAGACTACGCACTTGTTGGAGATAACCATAAGGAAGAGATGGATACCTAGAACTATGTGTCCATGAAAGTGAATACCTTAAGATCTTAAAAGCTCCACACAAAGGTGTAGTAGGTGGATGTTTTGGACCCGATAGGGTGATCAAAGTTATTCTATTTGTAGGTCTTTGATGGCCAAATTGTTGGTGTAATTTGCAAGCCTACACATTTGGCTCAAAGGATGCATTAAAGTCTACACATACATGAAGAAGCATAGGAATATATGCTAGTAGTTAATTACCACTTTACATCATTGTAAAAGTCAATTTAACTTAGAATCTTTTGTAATCACCTACCAAAGTGAGTCATGGAAAAAGTAGCTCATTTGATTGAAGGAATATTTCCAAGCTTTTAGGAGCTTGATCATAGGGAGCCAAAATTTGAATTTGAATTCAAATCTTTGCTCATCACATATAAAAATGAACTTGAAAAGTCATGGGTTAGTGAGATCATTCCCGAGTTTCATTCTATTGCGTTTGAGTGTGTGTGTGAGGACTATACCATAGCCTACACCTCTCTACACCATTAGGCAATGTTATTCATGCCAATGGGATTGTATACAAGTGTTAATTAATAGATACATTTACATCACTAATCTCTGAGTTCTCTGTTAGTCTACTCAAAAGTCTGTCAACTTGTCAAGGGCATATCTCAGTCAATTCTCCACCAAATCGAGTGATTCAAAGCTTTTTGGATTCAGCTCAAAATCATCTACATGCGGTCAAATTTTAAAGTAATTATATTCAGCCATTTTAGAGAAATCTGCGTCGAGGTGAACTCTGGTCAATTTCTGCTACAGTCCTAAAAAGTCGGGGGTATAGCTAAACTTGCTAAATTGATTTCTCTTAGCATAGTTTATCTTTTTACATCATTCCACTTGCAAATGGTAGCTTACTAAGGTAATTAAATACCCCTATAAGGAATTTTATCAATTTCTACTGTACTGGTCATACTAAGCAAAACAGTCAGCAGGTGTCAAGACTAAAATAGAAGGTTTTCTTGAGTTTGTGAACTTCAAAGTTATCTGTTTTGGTTCAATCATTACACACACATAGGCCATTTTTTGGTGTTATTGGAAAGCTAAGAAGGTCTACTTATCAACTTTGAAGCAAAAGAGGGCTGGTACAAAGCAGGTTTAGCAGTACCTACTCAATCTCTTGGAGCATCCATCCATCTATCCCAACAGTGGTATCAGAGCAATAGAGGTAAAATGGGAGATGGTTTTCCTTCATTTATTGACAAATTGGACAGGAACAACTATCAAGCTTGGTCTCTAAGAATGAAGACCTACCTACAAGGAAGGAGTCTCTATGGATACATCTCAGGAGATGAGGAATTGCCCTCATTCAAAGCAAGAGGATTACCAACCAAGGAAGAACAAGAAAAGCTCAATACATGGTGTGCTAAGGATGCATTGGCAAGGTCATATTTACTCAACTCTATCTCGAACTTTCTTTTGCCACATATCACAAATTGTAAGACATCCCAAGAAACTTGGGAAACCTTGTCATCATATTTTTCCTCCAATACAAGGGCTAGGAAAAATCAGTTGTGGATTGAATTCACAACACTAAGGAAGCAACCTAAGCAAGCTGTTTCAGAATTTATGACCAGATCAAAGATGTTGCAGATCAGCTAGCAAGCATAGGAGAAGAGATTGAAGAAGAACAAATTGTAAGACAAGTGATTAATGGAATCAAGGCTGATGACAAATGGGAAAGCTTCACCACTACAATGGATCTCTACATGGACATGCACACTCCAGATCTTACAACTCTCATGGGACAACTATTTACACATGAAGCAAAGCTCACAAAGAATGGAGATACATCCAAAGGTAATAACTCTTCTGCCCTATACACTGATAAGAAATCTAAGGATAAAGGCAAGAGCAAGAACATGGAAGATGAAGGCTCTACCTCCCAAGCCAACTATGCAGGGAGAGATAGATCTTCAAGAGGAAGGGGCAGAGGAGGTAAGCAAGGTAGGGGGAGACCCTATAATGCATCACCATGTAACATTTATGGTTTATCAAATCATACTACAAATGAGTGTTTCAGGAATTACAAAAATCAGAGAGGAAGAGGCTACCAAAGAGGTGGATACTCAAAGTCAAGAGGAAGGTTCAACCATCACCAAGGCCACACCAACAATTACAATGGCAACTACCAAGGAGGATTCCAAAACCATAAAGGACTACAACAACTACACAGAGGAGCAGGATGACTCTCTTCTGATCATGAACATGACTTCAAAGTCAGGTACAAATGATGACCACCTATTCTACATTGATTCAGGGTGCTCAAATCATGTGGCTGGCAATATGGCACTACTCTCTAATCTTGAGGAACCAAAAGGTAAACATCAAGTCCAAACAGGTGATGATACAAAGCACTCAGTAGTTTAAGTTGGAAATGTTAAGACTTGTGATGGTAATCAAAATTTGTTGAGCAGGGTACTCTATGTACCAACCATTACCAAAAATTTGATGAGTGTTGATCATATTGTGGAGAAAGGTTTGCAGGTCAGATTCAATCAATATGGAGCATATATGGAGGATCCAAGACATGGGATCAAGAGGATTGCTAAAGGAGAAAAATCAGGTAGACTTTTCACTTTTGAGTTGGAAGATACAAAGAATATTGCACTATACAGTTATAAAGATCAAACACTTTCAGAGCTTGAGATTTGGCACAAAAGGTTAGGGCACATAGGAGAAAGAACCTTGAAACAAATGTGCAGGAACCAATGTGTGCTTGGGATACCTAATGTATCGAAGCAACATATGATTTACAAGTGTGGTGATTGTCAATTTGGTAAGTCTCACAGGTTACCCTTCTCCAAGAAAGGATATATGCATGAAGACTATCTAGAGCTTGTACACACAGATGTTTGGGGACCTAGCAAAGACCCCTCAATCTCACGATCAAGGTATTATGTGTCTTTCATTGATGATTATAGCAGATGGACTGTATTATACTTCATGAAGCACAAGGATGAGGTATTTAATTGTTTTAAGAAATATCTTGCATTAGTTGAAAACGAGACAGGAAGGAATTTGAAGAGGCTAAGGTCAGATGGAGGAGGTGAGTACTTCTCCAATGAATTTGAAGACTTCTTGCAGGACAGAGGCATCAAAACAGAGATAACCACAAGGTATTCTCCTGAACAGAATGGGTAGCTGAGAGAAGAAATAGGTTAATTGTTGAGACAGCTAGATCTATGCTTAATGAGAAGAAATTACCTAACTATCTATGGGCAGAGAGTGTTTCTACTGCCACTTACCTCATAAACAAGTTACCATCTAAGTCACTTGATGGTATGACACCCTATGAAGCATGTCATGGTAAGAGACCATCATTGGATCACTGCAAAATATTTGGATGTGTAGCATATGTGCACATTCCTTCTCAGATAAGAGGTGAGCTAGACCCAAAGGCTGAAAAATGCATTTTCATTGGGTATGATTTAAATAAAAAAGGTTATAGGTTTTATAATCCTACCAATAAGGGATTTATGGAAAGCAGAGATGTGATCTTTGATGAAAATGACTCTTGGTATGAGAATGAATGCAGGAAGGTCAAACTACCCTATGATTTGGAAGAGGAATTTCCAAAACTTGCAAAGGAGAAACCTACTCAGAATGAAGACTCAAGTTCAGATGAGGAAGACACTATCAACCTTGAAGAATTCAAAGCATGGAAGTCCAAGGGCAAAATGAAGATGAAGAAGATTGAAGACATACCTGAATCATCAACTCAATCAATCAGAAGATCTCAAAGAGAAAGCAAGAAACCTATCAAATATGGGTATGATACATCTCTTGTTACTAAACATTCAGTTTATCTTGCCAAAGATTTGTCAAATGAAGAACCAGGTTCATATGAAGAAGCAATAACCAAATCAGAATGGAAAGAAGCTATGGATGAGGAGATTGAAGCACTCAAGGAGAGTGACACATGGGAGTTAGTACCCAAGAAGGATTCTATGAAGGTAATAGGATCCAGATGGATCTATAAGTTGAAAAGAAATTCTGATGGAACAATTAATAGGTACAAAGCCAGATTGGTAGCCAAGGGTTTTGCACAAACCTAAGGCATTGACTATGAAGAGACATTTTGTCTTGTGGCCAAGATGCCAACAATCAGAGTGTTGGTAAGTGTGGCTGCATCAAAGAATTGGAACATGTACCAATTGGATGTCAAGAATGCTTTCTTGAATAGATGGATTTCAGAAGAAGTTTATATATCACAACCTCCTGGCTATGAGGACCCTAAGAAGGTAACTTATGTTTGCAAATTAAAGAAGGCTTTATATGGATTGAAGCAGGCACCTAGGGCATGGAATTACAGGTTAACTACATACCTCCAAGACCAAGGCTTTGTCATCAGCAAGGCTGACACTTCTCTGTTCATTAAGAGAAGTAATTCAGAGGTAATCTATCTCTGTGTTTATGTTGATGACATCATCATTATAGATAATGATGTCAATGGAATCAGGTATATCAAAAGCCAGATGATGAAGGAGTTCAAGATCAATTATCTTGGTTTATTGAAGTATTTTCTAGGGCTTGAATTAGTTTACACTAATTCAGGAATATACATTACTCAGAAAAAGTATGTTCAGGATATGTTGAAGAAGTTTTACTTACAGGATGCTAAAGTAGCAAGCACTCCAATGGAGGTCAACCTAAAGCTAAGTGCCCATGAAGGTGATGAAGTCAAAGACATTACAAGTTATCAAAGTATGGTGGGTAGCTTGAACTATGCTACTCTTACAAGAATTGATATTGCATATGGAGTTAGTGTACTAAGTCAATTTATGCACAAGCCAAGGATACCTCACTTAGAGGCTACCAAGAGAATCTTGAAGTATCTCAAGGGTACACAGAACCATGTTTTGTATTTCCCTTACACTTCAGATATTGATATCAAAGTTTATTGAGATGCAGATTGGGCAGGATGCAAGGATGATAGGAGAAGCACTTCTGAATACATTTCTTTTGCAGGTGACAAACTAATTTCATGGTCTTCAAAGAAGCAACCTATTGTTGCTTTGTCTTCCATAGGAGCAGAGTATAGAGGACTAGCTAATGCCACACAAGAAGCAATTTGGATTAAGCTTTTGTATACAGAATTGGGATTGTATACTAGGTCACCAATTATCTTTGGGGATAATACAAGTTCTCTTCACCTTGCAGCTAATCCTATCTATCATGCTAGGACCAAACACATAGAGGTTCATTACCATTATGTGAGAGAGAAGTTGATAAGCAAGGACATTCAACTTACCTATGTATCAACCAACATGCAATGTGCAGATTTGTTAACTAAAGCTTTGGATGGAACAAAGCTTTGCAGGTTCAAATCCATGATTGGATTGCAGGATATACTTGAAGATTGAAGATGAATACTTAAGCCAAAATGTTTGGCTTGAGGGGGAGCTGTTGGTGTAATTTACAAGCCTACATATTTGGCTCAAAGGATGCATTAAAGTCTACACATACATGAAGAAGCATAGGAACATATGCTAGTGGTTAATTACCACTTTACCTCATTGTAAAAGTCAATTTGACTTAGAATCTTTTGTAATCACCTACCAAAGTGAGTCGTGGAAAAAGTAGCTCATTTGATTGAAGGAATATTTCCAAGCTTTTAGGAGCTTGATCATAGGGAGCAAAATTTGAATTTGAATTCAAATCTTTGCTCATCACATATAAAAATGAACTTGAAAAGTCACGGGTTAATGAGATCATTCCCGAGTCTCATTCTACTGAGTTTGAGTGTGTGTGAGGACTATACCATAGCCTACACCTCTCTACACCATTAGGCAATGTTATTCATGCCAACGGGATTGTATACAAGTGTTAATTAATAGATACATTTACATCACTAATCTCTAAGTTCTCTGTTAGTCTACTCAAAAGTCTGTCAACTTGTCAAGGGCATATCTTAGTCAATTCTCCACCAAATCGAGTGGTTCAAAGCTTGTTGGATTCAGCTCAAAGTCATCTACATGGTATCAAAGTTCTAAGTAATTCTATTTAGCTATTTCAGAGAAATCTACGTCGAGGTGAACTCTGGTCAATTTCTACTACAGTCCTAAAAAGTCGGGGGTATAACTAAACTTGCTAAATTGATTTCTCTTAGCATAGTTTATCTTTTTACATCATTCCACTTGCAAATGGTAGCTTACTAAGCTAATTAAATACCCCTAGAAGGAATTTTATCAATTTTCATTGTACTGGTCACACTGAGTAAAACAGTCAGCAGGTGTCAAGACTAAAATAGAAGGTTTTCTTAAGTTTGTGAACTTCAAAGTTATCTGTTTTGGTTCAATCGTTACACACACATAGGCCATTTTTTGGTATTATTGGAAAGCTAAGAAGGTCTACTTATCAACTCTGAAGCAAAAGAGGGCTGGTACAAAGAAGGTTTAGCAGTACCTACTCAGTCTCTTGGAGCATCCATCCATCTATCCCAACAGAAACCTCCACATGGATGCTCATACCTATGTAAAGCAATGTGACATTTATCAGTAAACTTAGTATTTATAACATAAAGATGAGATACCATTGAGATCCATGATAGGAGGACATGCATTCTTCAAGTGGGGAATAGACTTTGTTGGTCCTATTAATCCCTCTAGCTAAGAGTTCACATGCTGAATACATTATCATTGCCACATAATATCTAACCAAATGGATAGAAGTGAAATCCACTAAGAAGAATGATGCACAAACTACTGCCAAGTTTCTCTTCGAGAATATGCTTACAAGATATGGTTTGCCAATAGAATTGATCAGTTATAGTGGCACCCATTTCTTGAATTAGTTTTTTTTACATGACTACATTGTTCATTCCATACATATTGGTGCCTCTATTGAGGGATTCGAGGATTGCTCACTCTTGCATATTCAGATTTGCTTTATTGGAGTTGCCCCCTTATGTTGAAATGGCTTCTGAGAATAAGATTTAGTGACTTTCTCTTTCTACTTCTTAGGCTTCCGTACTTATTGTCCCTCCATCAGCTTTTGAAAAGAAGGGAGTTCCACATTTACTTCCACTACTCCTTCACAAGTTGTTTCCTTTTGCATCATAAAACTTTGGACAAGAACATCATTGTTATCTTCAGGTGTGCTTCTAAAAGGACCAAGAATTGGTGCCTTTCCTATTTCCTTGAGTAGTTAATTTGCTCATCCAACTCTCATCTTTTGCTTGTTCACCCAAACCTAAAGAAGTCCACTTCTTAGGCTTAAGTTCATGCATGTTCATAATCTTGGCCCAACATAAAAGATTCTGTAAGTTCCTCATCTTGACACACATACTTTTACTCTCATGGGGACATCATGGATGCAGATGGAAAGTTTCACTTTGTCGTGGCAAGGGGTTCCCACTCCTCTCAATCCCATGAGATAAGCTTCAATAGGATGGATGTTTAATTGCAAGTCATGACAGTAGGAAAATCTAACTGCACTAGTGGTCGTGCCTGAGTCAATCAAGGCTTTTATAGTCCTTGCATTCTTTCCTTGTCTGATTTCTAAGGTTAGAAAAGGATGTCTATCTATAATCTCATGGCTAGTTCCTCTCTTCATTTTGCACATAGCCATGTGGTATCTTGGTGCCTCATGATCATCTTCCTTAGGTTGATCTCTACCTTGTCTTCTTAACTTCCTGCATCCTATGCATTCTAGAGCTTTTGTATGGGCCTCCTCTCTAATCCTTTTTTCTTGTTCTTTGCATTTCGTAGCAATGTTAAGTCGATTTAAAATTTCCTCTATGAGGGGTTTGTAAGTCGCCGGATTGCCAATTGTAAAATCTGACTCTTAACGAATCGAAAGGTCGTTGCGTAGATGTTGTAACCTTGATTGATGTTGTAACCTTTATATAAATCAATGAAAAAAGACGCTTCGATGATGACTAGAGGAGTTGCCAGACTGTTTGTCTGATTGATGATGTTTGCGTAGTTTCCGTGGTGTGTTTGAGAACTCTGAGTTATTTTGTGTCTTTCTGTGTTGTTGATTATCTGCACCTGTACGGTACAAATTGAGTTATTGTTATTGTCTCTGTTGTTTACAGTAATTGTGTTTGGATCAGCTCTTAAGTTAGACAAAGTGATTCTGTATTACGGTAATGATAGTTTCGTCTGTGTTTGTTGAGAACGCATCAACTGGATTGTAATCGGTAGATTTTGGAAGAGTCTGATTACAGATAGTAAGATTGTAAGAGTGTAACCAGAGTCTTGATAAGTAAGTTGTATTGCAAGAGATTTTTAATGTTAGATTATGATCATGTGAGTGAGTTGATTTGGGAAAATCAAGTATAGGGCCTCTGTTTAATAGATCCCTTCCACTCCCAAGAACCCGATATATGTTTAAACGTGTCTCTGACGGCAAGACCCGCGTTTAACCCTCATTACCTTCTAGGGTAGTAATAACTCTACAGACCTTTGCTGATGCTTTTCGACTCTCTTGGAGAGGTCGAGAGAATGGCCCTAATTTGCCGCTAGCCACAATGATCCACTTATTCCCTAGATATTCTTCTAATGAATATGCTATTCTCTATCGTCCTGAGCCTGAAAGAACAGCCTTACAGTTCTTAGTCGCCATCTTGAACCTGCAAAAACGTACATATGGGATATCTTGCCCATTCTATTCAGCAATAGATTTGGCTGCCAGAGAGCCTGTAAACTTTGCCTCATACTATTTCCATCGCATTCACAGAGAATGCGTTTTGGTAATTAAACAGGTCAACAAAGGACATATGCCACGTTCCCGTCTCCCCCACATACTAAGTTTCCTGTTTCCGGCAATACAAACAGCACAACGGCCTTCCAGAGGTCTAGTTCTCTATCATGAAGAATCTACGCGGATATTGGAAGATGATGAAGAAGATGACGAAGAAATATTCCAGCTCCTCCACCGAAAACGCATTAGAATCAGTTCATCTGACAGTCAAGTACAGGGTTCGGCCGCAGGTAAAGAAGCATACAACAATCAAGAAGATGAACATGAAGAAGAGACTTTCCATGACACAACAACATCAATGCACCAGGATTCATCAGCGCAGTCCTCTCCAAATCAGCAACAAGAGCATGATGATACCGCCGATTCTGTAGTCAGCTCCTCTAAAGAAGAATCCCGGCAACAATCCGAACAGGAAAAGCAAGAAGATAGGCAACCTATTATTAAAGAAATTTTTGAAGAACTGATTAAAGTAGTGGAGTCTGCAATTGCCAACCCTGATGACACTACACAACAAACCACCGAAAAGGTATTAGAAACTAACACTGTTCTTCTCACTCCTCCACCTGTGCCTCCAATTAAACCCCATATTCCCATTCCACCCATTGTACCTGACACACTTGATTCCTCATCTTCTTCACCAAACTATTCTCCACCAAATTCCCATCAGCTCCTCACCACTTCATCATCTCAACCACGTCCTTCCCTTCTCTTTCCTTCGCTCCCTATATTTAATGAACTAGCATCCATGGGCCAAATGTTGATCCATTTATCACGGCAACTACCAAAACAAATAAAAGAGGTAACTGATAATATCAGAAATGATTTCCAACATAAAGTTGATGTTTTGGAAGCAGACATTAGCCCTCTCCAGGAAGAACTAGTTGCAGCCAAAGCAGAAAATCAAGCTTTAGACGAACAAATTAAGGAGTTACAGAATAGACTTGGCGAACAGGAAACAATTATCACTCAACGAGATGCGGCACTAGCTAAAGTCAAGAAAAAGATGAGTTATTAAGTATTGCTGATGCGGAACTAGTCCAATTGAAGCAGTTAGTCCAAGATAAAGAGGATGCACGCATAGCTCTGGGCAATCTTTTAGAACAGACTAGAGCACAATTGAATGAAGCGGTACAGAAAGGACAAGAGATGGCCGATTTGGCTAGAAAGACTAATGAAGAACTCCAGCGGACAGAAGTATATTTATCTGAATTGAATACAGATCTTAAAATACAGATGAATTTAGTCGCTCAACTACAGAAGGAGATACCAGCAATAAAAAGAGAACGTGATGCGTATTACAAAACCATACAGTTTCAGAATCAAGAGTTGGAGAGAAGAGAGAATCAACTGGATGCTAAAAAAGAAAGACTATCTAGAGTTGATAAGCAGATTGCAGATATGAAAGTCAACAGGGATGCGGCTCTGTCAAATGAATTTTACTTACAGGAAGCTTTTCTGCAGACACAAGCAGAGAGTTTAATGAGCCAAGTTATTTCTCTAAGCTCAGTACGGACAGATGCTCAACTCGTAGAACCGGAAATTTTGAAGCAGATGTTAGAGTCATTGAAGAAGAAAATTTCCCAGACATTTAGATTAGCCAGAACTATGTATTTAGAGGGTATAGTTGATGAACCGTAATATTTTTGTATACTTGCGGGTTCAAGTCCACCGTGTGTGCTAGTGTAAGCCGCCGGATTGGCAATTGTAAAATCTGACTCTTAACAAATCGAAAGGTCGTTGCGTAGATGTTGTAACCTTGATTGATGTTGTAACCTTGATTGATGTTGTAACCTTTATATAAATCAATGAAAAAAGACGCTTCGGTGACGACCAGAGGAGTCGCCAGAATGTTTGTCTGGTTGATGATGTTTGTGTAGTTTCCGTGGTGTGTTTGAGAACTCTGAGTTATTCTATGTCTTTCTGTGTTGTTGATTAACTGCACCTGTACGATACAGATTGAGTTACTGTTATTGTCTCTGTTGTTTACAATAATTTTGTTTGGATCAGCTCTTAAGTTGGAGAAACTGATTCTGTATTACGGTAATGATAGTTTCGTCACTGTTTGTTGAGAACGCATCAACTGGATTGTAATCGGTAGATTTTGGAAGAGTCTGATTACAGATAGTAAGATTGTAAGAGTGTAACAAGACTCTTGATAAGTAAGTTTTATTGAAAGAGATTTTTAATGTTAGATTACGATCATGTGAGTGAGTTGATTTGGGAAAATCAAGTATAGGGCCTCTGTTTAACAGACCCCTTCCACTCCCAAGAACCCGATATATGTTTAAACGCGTCTCTGATGGCAAGACCCATGTTTAACAGGTTCTTGATATAATTTGACTCTGAATCCACTAATGTAACTAGGTAGGATATCACCTTCTAAAGTGGCTAACTAAACTGCTCCACTTGTTGATATTCTATTAATAATCATGGGTCCATAGCCACATTTCTCTAGTTTCCTCGTATGTTATTCTAATATATATACCAAGAATAAGTCTCCTCTCTTTAATCCCTTATCTTTCACATGCGCATCAAAGTAGGCCTTTTGTCTTTTCTTGGTTGCTTAAAATATGTATAAAAATTTTCAAGTTAATGAAGGTGGTATTCAAAACCTTCATGAACATTAAGGCCCCGATGGAACTATGGAGTGATCTCATTAATCACATACGTCCCTCTCAAATGATGTCTCTAATCGAGCTCATCATGCGAATTTTTTGATCCTCTTTTATAGTTGAAGTTAGAGCCAAACATTGAATTCAAATCCGAATTCTCACCATAAAGTGAGTCCTTTACTATAGGAGTTATTCTCTCATCAATAATCTGCCAAGAAAATCGAGATTTGATGCCTCCTAAATCCTCCTGATAGTAGTTCATCAAGCATAGGCACTTTTATAAAGATAAAAGATAAAATGACTTTTACAAGGGGATAGTCATATGTGATTATATGTGATGCATGCTAATTATCCAAGCATGTAGGCTTGGACTCTTTTGTACCAATAGCTCCACCTCAAGCCTAACATGCTTGGTCCTCAATCCTCCTTGATTTCCTGCAATCCAAGATATCATCATCTTGAACATGTTCATCTTAGTTCCATCCAAAGACTTTGTGAGCATATCTGCACATTGCAAATGAGTGACACATAGGACAACTAGATATCCTTGCTAAGTAATTTCTCCCTTACATAATGATAGTGCACTTCAATGTGCTTTGTCCTTGCATGATATACAAGATTAGTAGCCAAATGAAGTGAACTAGTGTAATATCCAAAAATCATTGGAGTATAAGAATATAACCCCAAATTTGTGTAGAGTAGTTTTTGTGTTGCATTTTCTAAGCCTCTATATTCTGCCTCTGTAGATGACAATGCCATAGTTGGTTGCTTCTTTGATGGCCATGTTATTAGCTTTGAACCTGTGAAAGATAAGTAGCCAGAAGTGCTCCTCCTATCATCCTTGGAGCCAGCCTAATCTGCATCAAAATACATCTTGATATCCAAATCAAAATTAAATGGATAAAATAGCCCTTCATTTATGGTACCCTTCAAATATTTTAGGATCCTCTTTGCAGCTTCCATATGGGGTTTCCTGGGTGTATGCATAAACTGGCTTAATCTTTACTCCATAAGGTATGTCCATCCTTGTTAGGGTTGCATAATTGAGACTCCCAACAATCTTTTGGTAACCTGTAATATCTTCAAGAAGTTCTCCCTCATGAGAACTAAGTTTATGATTGAGTTCCATGGGTGTACCTATAATTTTGGTATTATCAATCTTGAATTTTATCAACATATCATTAATGTACTTCCTCTAAGTAATAAACACACCAAAATTTGTATACACAAGTTCTAATCCAAGAAAATATATTAACAAACCAAGGTCACTGATTTTAAACTCTTCCATCATCTGAGATTTGATTTTCTTGATGCAATTGGCATCATTCCCTATAATGATAATGTCATCCACATAGACACATAACTAAATAACTTCAGAGTTAGTCTTCTTTATAAATAAAGAAGAATCTTCTTTGCTAGTAACAAATCCTTGATCTTGCAAATATGTGACAAGCCTATGATTCCAAGCTCTAGGAGCTTACTTTAGACCATAGAGTGTTTTTCTTAGCTTGCATACATAACCTGGTTTGTCCTTATCTTCTTACCCTAGTGGTTGAGCCATGTAAACTTCTTTTGAGATCCATCCATTTAGGAATGCATTCTTAACATCTAACTAATATAGGTTCCAATTCTTCGAAGCAGCAACGCTTACCAAAACCCTGATTGGTGGCATCTTAGGCATAGGTGAAAAAGTTTTCGGATAATCTACTCCATGGGTTTGAGCAAATCCCTTTGCCACTAGCCTTGCTTTGTACCTATTTATAGAACCATCTAAATTCTTCTTGATTTAATATATCCACCTAGATCCTATTGCCTTCATACTTGGCTTCTCGAAAACCGAATCCCAAGTGTTGCTCTCCTCAAGTGCTTCAATTTCTTTCTGCATGGCTTCTCTCTAATATTTCTTCTTATTGGCTCCTTCAAATGAAGAAGATTCTTGTGTCACAGAGTCTTTAATATCACTATTATGAGATGATCATAGCCGAGAAGCGACATAGAGAAGTAATAAACGTATATGTATCAGATGACATAGAAATACAATGACATTGGCAATGTTCAATTGCACAATGTGAGAGTAATGATGGAGCTATGGAGTGAGCTCACTAATCACATAAGTCTCTCTCAAATGATGTCTCTAATCAGGCTCGTCATGCGAATCTTTTTTATCCTCTTTTATAGTTGAAGTTGGTGCCAAGCTTTGAATTCAAATTCAAATTCTCACCATAAAGTGATTCCTTAACTATAGGAGTTATTCTCTCATCAATCATCTGTCAAGAAACTCAAGATTTGATGCCCCCTAACTCCTCATGATAGTAGTGCATCAAGCATAGGTACTTTTACAAAGATAAAAGGTAAAGTGACTTTTACAAGGTATTAGCCATATGTGACTATATGTGATGCATGCTCCAAGTATGTAGGCTTGGACTCTTTTGTACCAACAGGAATATCACTCAAAGATATTGATTCCCAACACTTGTTATAATTGTTTGTTGTAGAACAGGCCCTCCATGTAGGACAACTACATATTCCACATCTGAACATATGAGGTCCAGTCAATTGGGACACTTTACTGATAGATCTAGCATGCGGACTACGATTCAAGGAACATCACTTGGCTACAGACGTCATCAAATACTACATTGCACATCCTACATGACAAGGGTATGTCAAGGAGGAAAGACACGAGAGAAGGGGGTATTGACAATATCCAAGGAGGTACAGGCAATGTGATGAGACAAGGAATTATGAGATAGACCAATCAAAGAGATTCATGATAGAGTGAAGGCCAAGCAAGAACGAGTAGACAAGGAATTCAAAGATAATCTCGCAATGAGGTCCAATCAATTTCTCAAACCAATTGAACTTCACATCAAACAATGATCATTATCACTACACTCACAATATAAATATCATTTTTGGTAGATTAGACTCCATTTTCTTCAAGTCGAGAAGTCCTTGAGCTTGAAGAGTACTAGAAGTACTTATGTAACAAATTTTGTATTTTTTGAGCTTGTTTGAGGCTCCAAATAGGGAAAGGAACCTATCCTTTAACTAGGCCAAACACTAGTTCTAGACAGGGTCAAAGCTAGTGAAAAACTATAAAAAGAGCTAGAGAGCTCATTTTTTTAGGTTTGCATTTTGGGAATTGAAGTGAATGGAAGATACTGTAATTGCATTTTTGACTAATCAAATATTCCATTGCTCCATCTTCTACATGTTAAAAAGTGAGGTTGAACCAAATCAAGAGGTGATCGATTTCTAATTAATTTCTTTCCATTCTAGACATTCTTTGATGCCTTCAACTCGTGGAAATCATACTCCTTTGATTTTCAATGATAATGAAGGTGAAACTTGGGGCATGTTTCCACACTCTTGAGCTTGCACTGCATTCTAACTTCCAATACTCCCCCTCAAGATGAAGTCCATTTTCTTCATTGATTTATCCTATGTGTCTTATGTTGATTTCTTCCTTGAAGCCTCCAAGCTTTGTACCATCAAGAAACCTTGTCATCATGTTGGAAACCTGCACTGTAGAGTACACATACCTTATATCTAGCTCCTCTACCATCACCTTTTCTCTAGAAAGTGGTAATGAACCTCTATGTGCTTGCTCCTTGCATGAAACATTGGATTGTTAGCTAGGTAAATGCTTGAAATATTTCTCCATAAAGAGAAAACTCCTCCGTTTCCACTTCTAGGTCCTTAAGTAGTGTTTTAATCCATAATAGCTCAAATGTAGCCAATTCTAATCCTCTATACTTAGCCTCTATGGATGAAAGAGAAAAAATCATTCTTCTTAGAGCTCCATGAGATCACTTTTGTACCTATCATGAAAACATAACCTGATGTACTCCTCCGATCATCCTTTCTATCTACCAAATGAGCATCACTATATACTTTTACACTTAGATCATCATCTTAAGAGTAAAATAGAACTTGATTGTTGGTGTGTTGATGTATCTAAGCACTTTTCTTGTTGACATAAGATGATCATGAGTGGGTGCATATAGAAATTGAGAAAGTACACCTACTACATATGCAAGATTAGGTCTATATGTGGCATAAATTAATGAACCAATCATACTTCTATATAGTGTAATGTCTTCTATAGCCTCTCTTTGACGTGCACCTAACTTACATTGGGTTCCATGGGCTAAGAAATTCTCTTACAACCACCCATACCAAACCTATGTAGCACATCCAATAAGTGTTTTCTTGAATCAAGAAGATGACATTGTGTGCATAGGTTATCTTTATTTCTTAGAAGTATCTTAGTGTTCCAACATCAGATATCTTGAACTCCTTTCGTAACATTAATTTGATATCTTGAATACTTGTAATAAAAAAAAGTGGCTTGTCTATTCAATGTTTTATTGATTGAATAATTCATCGGTAGTGAACCGATCAAAAGATGACGATGTGTCTGATAGTCTTCCATTGGTGTTCTCATATGCATCATGAGATATTTGTAAAATTTTCACTTGATTTTCTAAATCATCAATTCTCTTTTGTTGATCATCAACGGTTCTTTGTGATCGAGGAATTATTAATCCTTAATTATATAACTATATTTCCTATGATGATAAATCATGGATAATGTTATATTCGTCAAGTAGCAAAATATAGGGGCGCTTTCAAGGAATAGGACATTCATATCCTTGCTTATAAAATTTTGCACGATTTTGAGGATGGCCAAACCTATACCTGCATTCTTCGGGTGATCATCCCAATCTACACATCGGTGAAGAATATCTTGTACAAAAACTTTCTGAATGAAACACAGTGCTATTTTATTATCATTTGATAATGATCTTTCAACTTGAACAAAGTATCTAAGTAGAGTTTCTCCTAATCCTTTATGTTGTAAGTCAAAAAGCTTTATTAGTGTTGTTTCTTTCACCCTTTGTATAACTCGAGAGAGAACATCATGAACAAAATGATTTGGATATAGCTTTTTAATTCTTTCATTGGTAGTGGTTCTTCTTCTAATCCCTCTGGTTCTAAATCTTGGTGGAATAAAAATGCTAATTCTGATTGCACAAATTTGGCATTATGTTCAAATAAAATTCTTTGAGATTCAACATGATCAAGGTCATTATTCACATTCGACATTCTTGCCATGTTTTACCTTCAAATTTGAAAAACAAAAACATTAATTTTACCTCAAATGAATTGGCATCATTTAATTCACAAAATTCAAATAATAAATCCATATCATTTAATCCACATAATTCAAATGATACCACATCATTTAATCCACACAATTAAAATGAATCCACATCGGTCCAAACCACTTAATTCAAATGAATCCACATCATTTAAGTCACAAAATTCAAATAATGAATCCACATTATTTAATCTACTTAATTCAAATAAATCCACATCATTTAATCCACTTAATTGAAATGAATCCACATCATTTAATCCACTTAATTGAAATGAATCCACATCATTTAATCCACTTAATTCAAATGGATCCATATCATTTACTCCACATAATTCAAATGAATCCATATAATTTAATCCACTTAATTCAAATGAATCGAGATAATTTATCCCACATATTCAAATCAATCCACATCATTTAATCCATATAATTCAAATGAATCCATATCATTTAATTCACATAATTCAAATGAATCCACATAATTCAAATCCATCCACATACATCAAATGAATCCATATCATTTACTCCACATAATTCAAATGAATTCACATCATTTACTCCACATAATTCAAATGAATCCACATCATTTAATCCACATATTTCAAATGAATCCACATTGTTTTCGATATGGTCTTAATCCATCAATAATGGATATCTTTAAACCATACCGAACTAGATTCAAGAATTCTCTAATTAATTCATGTGTGTCTACTCTTTTTTATACATCTCTATCATATCAAAGTTCCAAAGTATATTTAAACTTATAAACCACAGTTCTATCAATGGGATAACTATCTAAATCTATGTATTTAAAAAGTTGCAATAGGAGTACTGAAATCCAATAGGTCTCATGGATTTTATTAAATGGTGGAGAGCTAGTGGATATACATTCGGGTGCAATCCATCAATACTTTTGACTCCACTAATTTCTAGTTGATATTTTGATATGAGGTAGCTTTGGAAAGCTTTTTTCTGTAATGCATTGTTCTTCCAAAGTCACACAGTTTGATATAAGAATGCTCGTCTTCAAAATGCAACAGGATGTTGCTTGGATGAAGATTAGTGTGGAAAATATTGTAAGTGTGTAGGAATGACAATGCTTGTAACAATCCATTCATTATATCTCCTTTTGTGTCTTTGGTACTTTTGCTTCGTGGTATTTAAATACTCTTTTTTCATTTTCTCGAACCACATGTCTAAGGTACCACCATTCCATAGTTTGAGAATGAGACATGGGCTTTTACTATGATGCCTTTCTAATGCAAGTGGACTGATTATTCAGATATGCCTAATAGGTAAAACAATGGCCTCATTCATAGCTTCATTCTCTCGTTTCTATAAGTCAGTGCCATGTAATTTGAATAATTTTGCAGGAAAGATATCATTGATGAATCTTAGGTGGGTTGTTTTGACTTTATGGATCATTCCATACTCTCCTTCCCCCATGAGAGTTGCATCTTTGAAATGAATATGTGAATATAGGAGCAACCATAGATTATTGGATGTTTGATCTCCTATATTTACATGATATCTTTTGCATATGGATCTACTATTGTTGCTACTGTTGGTCTCTCTGCCTGTTCTATAGTTTCAGGTCTCACTCACTTTCCTCTCTTCATTGTTTGGTAATGTAAATCGATATTTATTTTATCCATGAATCTTGGCATTGTGGTGATATCTAATGTCGATAATTCTAAAACTTTGACTATTTTTCCAAAGATTTGAGTTAGCTCGTTGGACATTTGGTCATCTAGTACTTGTGATCCTCCTGATACACTTCTAAATTTAGCTTGAATATTGATGTATGCTTTTCTAACTAGTTGTTCAGTGAAATCCTTGTAATTTGATATATCCATTACTATAGTGATTTGGTCTTCTCTCATTCCATACATGTATGAGCAGATAAAATCTTCCAACAACTCTTGCTCTTGCATATTTATTTTACCTGCCATCTATGCAAATATAAAAAATAGAGTATCAGATAAAATTAAAATTTTGATTGATATTAAATATTTAAAAATAAATCTAATTCATAAAAGCAATAATAAAAATTACAAATCATAAATAAAATGATAGATAATTAAATACTATTTAACTACACATATAAATAGATAAATCAGTAAGTATATGGATAGGTAGATCAATATATAAATAGATAAATGATAGAAATATGGATAGATAGATAGATAAGTAGATTTATGATTAAATAGAAAGCATGATTCTCATCTTCAAGTGAAGATATGTAACTATTAAGAATGTAAGAGTCAAACAATCAGACATTCATAATAGTTCATATTGTCTCACTAATCTATGTATGATTCTTTTCACATGAGTGTATGCAACTATTGTGATAGTAAGAGTTAAAGAATCAGACAAATCATAATAGTTTCTATACATCTTGTGACCTACACTGTAATTATGCTCACACGAATCTAAGTGACTAGTGTGAGAGTAAGAGTCAAAGAATCAAACAATCACAATAGTCCCTATACACTCCCTATACTATTGAGAGAGTAGGAATGGAGGCAACAGTTCAAAAAATCCCAATCGATCTATTGCTCAGACTTATACTACTATGAGAGTAAGAATCAATGTAGCGGGTCAGAAAATTAGTGTAGTGATTTATTTTAAATTTGATTCATCAAAGTATACATGTAAGAAATGCTTTCATGACTTGGACATGTATATTGTTGATTATCAAAATACATAAAACCAATAAAATAAATACAAATCATACATAAGTAAGAGATGCATATGTGAATTATACATATGCATGCCACACAATGAACATAACAATAAAACAGAATATAGAGAAATACCTGAATGATATGGTGAGGAAAGAGCTATGTGAGTGGTATGGTAGTAATAGATCTCTAAGAACTTGTGAGAAAGTAGGTGCGAAATAAGCTTTTCAATCAAATGGAAATATATATATATATTTGCTTAGAAATAGGTTTTTGATCGGAATATTTTTCAATCGAAAGCCCTTTTGATCAAAAGATCTTTTGACCAAAAGTTTTTCAATTGAAAACATGTGCACATCCAATTTTTTATTTTTATCTATTCAAAAATCCCCAAACAAAACGAACATATTTGGTATTTTTTCATTATTTGGTCGAATAAATGCAACCTATACAAAGATCATGATGAGTTGCGGTGTGGTGTTTAAGGAGGAGCAGCCACATGCAAATGAGGAGGAAAATAGAGCTTCCACTTTAGCATCAAGAAAAGGGGCAATCCACTATGACCAAGGGCTATCCCTTCTGCACAAGAGAAGGAAGCATCATCTTCAGATGATGAGATTTAAAGTCAGCAACCTGTTCCCACCCAATCGAAAAAGCCATTGCCATGTTGGGTGAAGTAGCTCTATGATCCTAGAAACCCCAACCAAGAGTCACTAGAATAGGTTATAGACGGACCAAGGCAATCACAAAGAATAGAGGAGCAAAAAAGGGCAAGTTCCCATATTGTAAATACAACCCTGATGGCTGAGCTCATTCAAGAAGAAGCAAAGGAACCAAAAAATATGGAAGAATCACCTCATGATTTGAATTGGAGGGATGTCATGCAAACAAAATAAGAAAATATAATGAAGAATGGGTCTTGGGAGCTGGTGGATTGACCCCCTAAGAACAAAGCCATTGGCACCAAGTGGGTTTGGAAGCTAAACTACAAGGCTCATGGTACTTTGGAAAAGTACAAAGCAAGATTTGTTGCATAGGGCTACTCACAGGTTGAAGGGATTGAATTTTGTGTATGATTTTCCTTGATGATAGGGATGACTACTATCCAAGTATTACTAGTTGTGGCTATGCATAAACAATGGCCAATCTATCACATGGATGTCAAATTAGTATTCTTGAATGGAGACCTCAAGGAGAAGATATATGAACAAGGTATGTAAGATAAAGAAGGTATTATAAATATCATACTAGTGGATAGATAAATATCTCTTGGAGCTAAGTTTCAAAAGATGAGCTTCTGATGCAGACTTGTATGTTCTAAAGAGAGGAGGGAAGACAATTGTTCTTGTGATCTATGTAGATGACCTTGTGATTATAGGAAATGATGATGTTCTTCAACAAATGAAAGATTCCTTGAGCTTAGAATTTGAAATGATAGAATTTGGCTTAGTGCATTATTGATTAGGACTTGAAGTATGGTAGGAACCATGGAAGATTTTCATCTATGATTAAAAGTATTGAAAATATATTTTGAGGGCATTCAACATAGAGGATTGCAAGGAGATTTCTACACCTATGAAGATCAACAAAAAATTATCTATCCAAGATACTTCACCTCCAATGGGTATTTGAAGATCCAAAAACTTATTTGGAAATCTCATCTACTTGTGCAATATCATACTAGATATCTCCTATGCTATTGGAGTAGTAAGAAATTTATCTAATAAGCCTTTCCAAACTCATTGGAAGGCAATCGTGCAAATACTCAGCTATTTAAAAGGAACCATTGGTTATGGTATTCTTTATGAAGAAGGATCTTCTCTGGTTGGATACTATTATTCAAATTGTCTAGGAGATATTGATTCCAAAAAATCAATTTCATGATATTTCTTTTCTTTAGGATTTGGTATTTTCTCTTGGATCAATAAGAATGAATTGACTACAACATTATCTTCTACTTAAATTGAGTACAAAGCAACATGTGTTGGGGGATGTGAAGGAGTATATTGAGAAGGATCCTATGGCACATAGGAATACAATGATAAGAGGCTATAACATATAAGTGTGACAACCAAAGTTGCATGACCATCCCTAAGAATCTTGTTTTCTATGCAAGTACCAAGCCCATAGAGATTGAGTATCACTCTTTATGTGAGTTGATTAAGGATGGGGTCCTAGAGATAATCTATTGTCCAATTAAAAAAAAAAGAGTAGATATCTTCACCAAGGTTCTTGGGAGAGAAAAAATTCATCAACACTCTCCAAAGCTTGGAATTGGACCAATAAAATAGCTCACTGCATGGTGCACATTGAGTAGGTGTTAGACATGCTCAATACTCCACCCTCAAGTGACCAGAAATGATCCATGGGGCCCCCATTATGAGGAGTAGCCATTTTGAAAGCTTGGACATTTGTGGAATCCTAAGTTCTAAGTTAGATGAGATCTATGTATGATTGTTTATGATAATAGATGATCTTTGTGAGTCTAGACATTAGGTTAGGTAGGGCATAAGCTTTTTGGTGACTCAGTTTCCATTCAAGGCAAAAATAAAGGACTTGTGATGTCGCATGGCTTCCCCATAGAACCTTAATGGGGGGTGCATAGTGGGGCTTTCCCCCTTCAGTGGGGTCCATAAGGCCTATCCCCTAGCTTGTAGGGCTGAGATCATGAGACTTTAAGTCATGGAGATATTATTGGATTATATATTTTTCTCATTATTTTGTCACTCCCAAATATTTTTATCTACACGGACAACTTACTTCAGTATGATAATATGGCCCTCGTAAGTTGAATAGAATTTTTGATCTCACTTTGGTCTTCATAAAGTTCATCTTGGCAATAAGGTTTTGGAGTGCTCAATCGCACTCGACTAATCAACATGTGTTATGTTTGCAGATTTGCTTCAACCATAATTCCTACAAATACTTTTCATTACCTGTCCACATTGATTATGGTATCCGTATTATACATCATCATAAAATGAAGTTCCCCTATTGTGCTATGTAGATATTTCATGGTAATATTGACACTCCATAGAAATAACCTTAACAATAGAATAATGGAAAGGTTAGACTAGAATACTTTGTTGTATAGATAACTTCGGAGGGCTTTGTAGAGGTTGTCGGCTTGCTCCATGAAAGAACTTGGAGAAGCTTGTAGGAGGTAGAAAAGTGTGTTTCAAAGCGACAAAGTTTGGTCCAGCCAATCGACACAAGACCAGCCCTTGCGCTTATGGAGACTCAAATAGACCTTATAGGCATGCGATAAGTGCAAAGAAATGCACTATGTACTTTGGAGCATCAAGGAGAAAGACTCGATACAAAACAGATAGGTTCATGTGTCGACTAGCTCAAAAAACTTACTATCTACGGAAGAGACAATGAACTTCAAAACCTCATAGCGACCAACGTGATTACAATTAGAAAAAATCCTTTTATGGGAGTGATATGCATAGGGTTGAGTGTATAAAATGCACAAAAGTATAAGCAATAAGCAAAATATACTACAGGAATGAATCAAACACTCAATGGTGGTACTTCCTATTTTTCAGGAATACATAGAGATTGACCCCAAGACAGAAACACTAAGATTTCTCCCAATCCACTGAGCCAAATGCTATGAAAATTTTTAAGCATAAACTAAACATCAATAACTTTCCAAAAATCTATCTTGGACTCAATTTGGAGCTCTAGAGAGAGAGCAACAACCTCTACAAGATTATTGTTAGCAAAGAAGATGATCGAGAAAATTAAAGAAGCAAGACAATGATGGTCATAAGTGTGTGTATATTGCTTCCATGTATTGTAAAAGTGATTTCAAGTCTTTATATATACTCTAGAAATGCTCCATGAGTTCTACAAGTGGAGTTTGAATTCAAATGAAGGTGGGAATGGTTGTTGGAGGGAATCAATTCACTTTCCTACAATCTAAGAAAAGTGAAGATCTAGTTTGATCTACTTTTAGGTGATTGATTGCTTGATTGAATGCAACTCAACCACCACAAATTCGTGGGATTTGGGTTCTATCTTTGTACTTTTACATGTTTAAAGCTCAAAGCTTTTACAATGGTAAAAGATCCATGAAATTAAAAAAAACAAAAAGTGAGCATAAGAAAAAGAACTCTCTAAGGGATATTCTTTCGATTCGATAGCCTTCAATGTAGATCAAATCCAACTCAAGCATAGTGTAAGCTTGATGTTCCAACAACTCCCCCTCAAGCTAAAGTATGCTTGACTCTTCATTCTTTGATAGGTTGAATACTTGCCATAGCTTTGAATCTACAAAGCTTTATTCCATCAAGTGCCTTCGTCATCATATCTACTACTTGCTTTTCAATTGGAACAAAAGAAATGTAAATCTCCTTTTCCATGAGCTTCTCCCTGATGAAGTGGTAATGCACCTCTATGTTTTTGGTTCTTGCATGGAAAATTGGGTTTGCCGCTAGATGCATGGAACTTACATTATCTCCAAATATGTGAGGTTTGGAACTCACAAGTCCTAAATCTGTATATAATGCCTTTAACCATATTGCCTCTTGAGTTGCTATGGTCAAGCCTCTGTACTCTGCTTTAGTCAAGGATAAAGCAACTGTTGGTTGCTTCTTAGAACTCCATGACACTAGCTTCAAACCTGCAAATGCTAAGTAACCAGAAGTACTTCTTCTATCATCCTTAGCTCCTGCCCAATCTGCATCTGAATAGATTTTGATATCCAAATCTGAAGAGTAAGGATAGAGTATACCTTCGTTCATTGTACCTTTGAGATACTTAAATACTCTTTTAGCCGCATCCATGTGTGGTCTTCTTGGTGAGCGCATGAATTGACTAAGCACTCCCACACTATATGAGATGTTTGCCCTTGTATGCATAGCAATATCAAGCTACCTACCAAGCTTTGATACTCTTTAATGTCTTCAATTTTCTCACCTTCATAAACACTAAGTTTATGATTCTTCTCCAAAGGTGTACCTGTAGGTTTAGTGTTCTCCATTTTGAACTTGAGAAGAAGATCTTGAATGTATCTTCTCTGAGTCAAATATATTCCTTCATCTGTGTATATCACCTGCACACCTAGGAAACATGTGAGCTCGGGCCAATTTTGAACTCCTCTTGCATGTGTCTCTTGATCCTTTGGATGCCATTTAGATCATCACTTGTCACAGTAATATCATCTACATATACACATAGATAGACAACCTCATCGTTATCCCTTTTGATGAATAGAGAAGGATTTGAGCTGCTAGCTTTGAAGCCTTGATCTTGACGATATGTAACCAACCTATAATTCCAAGCTCTAGGAGCTTGTTTCAATCCATACAATGCTTTCTTAAGTCTACAAACATAAGATGTATGATTAAGGTTTTCAAAACCTAGTGGTTGTGACATGTATACCTCTTCACTTATCCAACCATTTAAGAATGCAATTTTCACATCAAGTTGGAGGAGTCTCATTCCTTGCAGCAACTACACTTATCAATGTCTTGATTGTAGTCATCTTTGCAACTGGTGAGAATGTTTCCTCATAGTTTGTGCCATGAGTTTGTGAGCATCCTTTGACAACTAATCTTGCCTTGTACTTGCACACTAATCCATCTGAATTTCATTTAACCTTATATACCCATCTACAACCAATTACCTTTTGATTTGATGACATTGGAATCAAATAAGGCAGAAGTTTGATTACCTCTTGAGGACTCACCACCTTTGCTAATCTTTGCTTCATGAGTGAAGAGTTGGCCCATGAGTGTGTTGAGGTCCGGTACATGCATATCCATGTATAAATCCATGGCTGTTGTGAATGACTCCCACTTATTGTTTGCTTTGATTCCATTTATGATTTGTCTAATGATTTGCTCCTCTTCAATTACCTCTCCAATGCTTCCAAGTTTGTTAGAAATCTCCTTCATCTTTGTGATATAATCAGTCACACTTTGCTTCGGGCTTTTCTTCATTGTTGTGAACTCCATCCATAATTGGTTCTTCCTTGCTCGAGTGTTGGGAGAGAAGAAAGAAGCTAGTGCATTCCAGGTCTCTCTTGATGTCTTGCATCCCTTGACATGAGGTAAAAGAAAATTAGAGATTGAGTTTAGAATATAGGACCTTGCAAGTGCATCCTTCGAACACCAATTTGAAAGTCCTTCCACTTCTTCATGTGATGGTTGCCCTTTGTTCCTCATGGTTGGCATTGCTTCATCTCCGGATATGAATCCATATAGATTCCTCCCTTAAAGGTAAGCCTCCATCCTAAGAGACCATGCTGGGTAGTTGTTTCGATCTAATTTGTCAATTCTTGATGGAAATCCATCTCTCATGTTGTTTGACTATGCTCTGATACCACTGTGAAGAGAGAAGGTGGATGCAATCCGAAGATGAGTTGGTGCTGCTACAACCGGTTTCACACCAGCCAACTAAGACTTCAGAGTTGATTAGTAGATCCTTTGAGCTTCCTAAATCCACCAAAATATCAGCCAAGTACTTTGGAATCCTAAAAGTTTAAGTTAAGACAGACTAGTTGCGAAATGACTAGCTCCCAAAACTTGCTATTTTTGGACATATACCTGCTCGAAAAACTAAACAATGCTCTCAACCTGATAGGAATTAGATAAATTCCTTTTGGTCATAGAAAATAGTCTTAGCAAGATTGCTAATCCAAGTTAAAACACTTCAAATGATGAACTGAGGACTGAGAACACCTTTTAACAAAATCTGGAACATGCCTGCCATTCTCGGGGCTCTGTAGAGATAGATCAATGATTAGTAAAATACAAATTTCTCCCAGATTACAAATCCAATAACCATGAAAATTTAAGTCCAGAATTTAGACTTTGAGAGCTATTCAACGCTTGTTAAAACATTGAAAATGGATGAGTATAGCTCGAGTTATGAGCTTCTCAAGTTACTGCTCTGTGTGAGTATAGTAGAGAACAAAACAGAGAAGTAGAGAACGATGAATGTATAAATTCTCATAAGATTACAACCACATTGGCAACCACATTGGCAATGAATATTTGCACAATGGGAGTAGAATGGTAGATCTATGGAGTAAGCTCTTCAATCTCTAGAAAATGATATGAAGTGGTCATGTACAAGGCTTGTTAATTGCCTCTTCCTTCTTGCTCTTTTTATAGCTATTCTTGGAGGGAGTTTTGAATTTGAATTTGAATGGATCCACCTAAAAGTGATCCCCAATGTTAGGAGATATTCCCTCAACTCAAAAATTTGTGGTTTTAGGTAGTTAGAGCCACGAAGTTTCTTTTACATCATGGATGAGGTAAGCCATCTTTTTCCTTTTTCTTTTTTTAATTACAAGAGATAAAATGTACTCTTTTACAAGAGGTGTTCACATGACTACACATGTGACTTACAAATGATCATAATATCAAGCATGTAGGCTTGGGTAAAATGCACCAACAGGTAAGTCTTCCACCTGCATCACCAAAGAGCCCCCAATATCTAGGTGTCTCCCAGTTAAGAAAACCTCACCATGACCCTCTTTATCAAATGTAAAAGGCTTTATGCAAAGAACGTAACCGCTATATCAATGACCACATGGACATACATAAGCGATATCCACAGAAGCATATGGTGTGTATGTGCTCAATATATGCAGTAAAATGACACTAAAGGCTGAATATAGAGCCCAAAAACTAGCCAATAACACCTGCAAGTGTCTGTCAACTCTGATGTTTTAGGCTCAAAAAACCTGCATAAATTTGCAGCAACTACTCCCACTAAAACTGAAACCTTTCAAGAAACCTGTAGTTTTACAAGTGTGGCTGAAAACACAGCCCCAAAGGTTGATATTTATTGTCGGAGTAGTACGGAGAACACTCTTCTTGATGTTCTTGGACTTGTCTGAAGAGAACTATGTGAAGAAGTACTCCAAAATGGCTCCAAAAGAGACCCAAAAATTCTTCAAAAATAGGCTTTGAAAGCAAAGAATGAAGCTTTGAGGGACGAAAACATGTTCAAGGTAATGTCACCTTAGTCTTTCCCCTTCTTCAGACACCACAAGAGTGTAGTTTAGTGGCAAGAGATTGCCACGGTTAAGCAAGCTCTAGGGGGGAACAGTACTAGGATGGGTGACCTCCCTGGAAGTACCGGGAACCTCTATCTTCCTTGATCATTGAGGTCCTCCCTGCACGCAGCCAATGGCACCAACAGTGACTTCGATTACTCGGATGACAAGGTATGCCAAGGTCTATGCCTTGGTCGCCGCCTTATTTTTAGCCTTGGAGAAAGCCTTGGAGGGGGGTGCTCACTTCGCTTGCACAAAAGGAGCAAAGCTTTTTGCATCAAATTGCTCTGATACTAGTGAAGTATTTCGATGCCGATCCACAACAGTGTGCTCTCCTTCTTGAGAGCGGCACGATGATATGCTCGGAGTAGAAATCCGAGCTCCTGAGGCTGCACACAGTACTTCACACAGATGTTGCAGAATACATAGAAAATGCAGTAAACAAAGGAGCACGAAGACAGACTTCTTAGGTCTTACAAATGCCGTCGAACTTAGAGTCTGTGACTGACCAAGCCACTATATGTTTTATTAAAGAACATATACAAGGAAGTGTCCAGTGTCCATTTGGCATTTCAGATGGACACTAACAGTAACAATATCCTCTTTTTATAGTTAATGTTGGGGGCAAGGATTTGAATTCAAATTCAAATCTCTACCTAAAAGTGAATGCTAAAGTATAGGACTGATTCTCTCTTGACTCAACTAGCAATTGATACGAGATTTTGTGTTTCCTAACTCCTCATGGGTATATTTCACTTTTACAAAAGTAATTATGAAGTAGAATTACAAGAGGTTGAACATATGAAGCCTTCCAAAGGTTATGCCATTAATTTAAGCATAAGTGAAATGATCAAGTATGTAGGCTTGGGCTTAATTGCACCAACATTTATTGTGTTATTTAGCATAGTGCCTATGCTAACTAACATACATACTCTCCACATAGCATAGTGACTATGATAATTAGCATATGGACTATGTTGTGTACCATACTAACTATGCTGGTTACCATTGGGATGTGTTAGTTAGCATACATACTATTGATTATCATAGTGATTGTGCTAATTATCATAAAAACTATGCATCTTAACAAATTACTATGCTAATCAACATATTTGTAGCGGTAAATAGGTTAATGATTGTGTTAATTAGCATAATGATAATGTTAATTATCATAATGTTTATGCTAATTATCATACTTAACGATGCTAGTTAGCATCATGATAGTTCTAATTAGCATAATTCCCATGCTAATTAGCATACATGATGTGCTTCTTAGCATAATCGTTGTGCTATTTAGCATAATGAATGTATTAACTAACATACAAATATGCTAATTAGCATAATGGTTCTAATTAATATAATGACCATTCTAATTAGCATGCATAATGTGATAATTAGCACACATAATGTACTAGAACTATTATGCTAATTAGCATAATAGTTCTAATTAATATAATGATCATCCTAATAAGCATGCATAATGTGATAATTAGCACACATAATGTACTAGTTAGCATATTTATTGTGATGAATATCATAGTGCTTGTGCTGCTAATTAACATATTGATTATACTAATTAACATATGTAATGTGCTAATTAGCTTGTTAGATTAAATAGTGGTGGATCTTGTTGGCGCGTGTTTTCAAATGCAAATAGGGTATTGTCTATGACAAAGAAAAAGGTAGAACATGTTTTGGAACAGGGGTTTTCATATATATTAGACGCTTATAGTTTTCTACCACTACAACATATCAAGGGAATACCGACTGTCAGTATACCGACGGTCAGCTGTCGGCGTCGGTATGACCCTCGGAGAATTTGGGAAAGCCGCTTTGCCTCGGAAAGACAACGTCGCTATAAGCATCGGTATGAGCGTCAATATAAGCGTCGGTAATTCACTGGAATTACCGATGCCTATACCGATGCTTATACCGACGCTATCTTTTTAACCGGGCCCGAAACCAAAATTCGTCATTCTGAGCATTTTGACTCTTAGATCTTCTCTTGTCGGGTTTGCGCATGCCAACAGTAGATCTCTACGGTATCACCCTTTCTCTCTGTCTCTCTCTCTCTCCCTCCCTCTCTCTCACTCTCTCTCTCACTCTCTCTCTCTCTCTCCCTCCCTCTCTCTCACTCTCTCTCTCTCTCTCCCTCCCTCTCTCTCACTCTCTCTCCCTCTCTCTCCCTCCCTCCCTCTCCCTCCCTCTCTCTCCCTCCCTCTCTCTCCCTCCCTCTCTCTCCTCCCTCTCTCTCTCTAAACAGACCTCTATATTTATAGATCTGAAGTTTTGGTAAGTAGATTGCACATATTGTAGCACTCTTTTTTCTTTCTTTATGTTTTCCCTTTACTAATATGTTCTCTCTTTGATTTTGCAAGAGATTTTGGGATCAAATCTTTGGATATTCGACGAAGGAGAACTTCAAGTGGACTAGGACGACCTTGATCCAAACAATTCTCTTTCTCTCTCTCTCTCCCTCTCCTTCCCTCTCTCTCTCTATAAGCACACCTCTATTTTTATAGATCTGACGCTTTGGTAAGTAGATCACACATATTGTAGCACTCTTTTTTCTTTCTTTATGTTTTTGCTTTACTAATATGTTCTCTGCTTGGTTTTGCAAGAGATTTTTGGGATCAAATCTTTGGAAATTTGATGAGAGAGAAGTTCAAGTGGATTTCGATAACCTTGATTCAAACAATTACATCGATGTAAGTGAGAGATGTATCAATCTTTTTTCTTTCTTTATGTTTTTGCTTTTCTAATATCTTCTCTCTTTAGTTTTGTTTTCGATTGAGAGAGAGAGAGGGAGAGGAAGAGATATATACATATACATACACACTCACATATGTATAAACATACACATGCATATGAATACAAACATGCATATGCATATACACATGCATATGCATACACATACACATGCATATGCATACAAATATGCATATGCGTACACACATGCATATGCATACACACATACACATGCATACACACATGCATATGCATACACACATACACAATGCATATGCATACACACATACACAATGCATATGCATACACACATACATGCATATGCATACACACATACATGAATGCATATGCATACATGAATGCATATGCATACAAGCATGCATATGCATACATGAATGCATATGCATACATGAATGCATATGCATACAAGCATGCATATGCGTACATGAATGCATATGTATACATGAATGCATATGCATACAAGCATGCATATGTATACATGAATGCATATGCATACATAAATACATATGCATACAAGCATGCATATGCATATGCATACATGCATGCATATGCATATGCATACATGCATGCATATGTATACAAGCATGCATACATGAATGCATATGTATACAATCATGCACATGCATACACACATGCATATGCATACACACATACACAATGCATATGCATACACACATACATGCATATGCATACACACATACATGAATGCATATGCATACAAGCATGCATATGCATACATGAATGCATATGCATACATGCATATGCGTACATGAATGCATATGCATACAAGCATGCATATGTATACATGAATGCATATGCATACAAGCATGCATATACATACAAGCATGCATATGCATACAAGCATGCATATGCATACATGCATGCATATGCATACATGCATGCATATGCATATGCATACATGCATGCATATGCATATGCATACATGCATGCATATGCATATGCATATGCATACATGCATGCATTTGTATACAAGCATGCATACATGAATGCATATGTATACAAGCATGCACATGCATACACACATGCATATGCATACACACATACACAATGCATATGCATACACACATACATGCATATGCATACACACATACATGCATATGCATACACACATACATGAATGCATATGCATACATGAATGCATATGCATACAAGCATGCATATGCATACATGAATGCATATGCATACAAGCATGCATTTGCGTACAAGCATGCATATGCGTACAAGCATGCATATGCGTACAAGCATGCATATGCGTACAAGCATGCATATGCGTACATGAATGCATATGTATACATGAATGCATATGCATACAAGCATGCATAGGTATACATGAATGCATATGCATACAAGCATGCATATGCATACATGCATGCATCTGCATACATGCATGCATCTGCATACATGCATGCATCTGCATACATGCATGCATATGCATATGCATACATGCATGCATATGCATATGCATACATGCATGCATATGCATATGCATACATGCATGCATATGAATATAAGCATGCATACATGAATGCATATGTATACAAGCATGCACATGCATACACACATACACAATGCATATGCATACACACATACATGCATATGCATACACACATAGATGAATGCATATGCATACATGAATGCATATGCATACATGAATGCATATGCATACAAGCATGCATATGCATACAAGCATGCATATGCATACAAGCATGCATATGCGTATATGAATGCATATGTATACATGAATGCATATGCATACAAGCATGCATATGCATACATGAATGCATATGCATACATACATGCATATGTATGCATGAATATATATGCATACAAGCATGCATACATGAATGCATATGCATATATACAAGCATGCATACATACATACATATGCATACATGAATGCATACATGCATATATACATGAATGCATATGCATACATGCATGCATATGCATATAAGCATGCATATGCATATAAGCATGCATATGCGTACATGAATGCATATGTATACATGATTGCATACATACATGAATGCATGCATAGAAGCATGCATATATATACAAGCATGTATGCATGCATGTATACAAGCATGTATGCATGCATGTATGCATATGTATACAAGCATGCATACATGAATGCATATGCATGTATACAAGCATGCATACATACATACATATGCATACATGCATACATACATGAATGCATATGCATATAAGCATGCATATGCGTACATGAATGCATATGTATACATGAATGCATACATACATGAATGCATGCATACAAACATGCATATATATACAAGCATGTATATACAAGCATGTATGCATGCATCTATACAAGCATATATGCATGCATGTATGCATATGTATACAAGCATGCATACATGAATGCATATGCATGTATACAAGCATGCATACACACATACATATGCATACATGCATGCATACATGCATAGATACATGAATGCATATGCATACATGCATGCATATGCATATAAGCATGCATATGCATACATGAATGCATATGTATACATGAATGCATATGTATACAAGCATGCATATGCATACATGAATGCATATGCATACAAGCATGCATATGCGTACATGAATGCATATGTATACATGAATGCATATGTATACATGAATGCATATGCATACATGCATATGCATACAAGCATGAATGCATATGCATACAAGCATGAATATGTATACATGAATGCATATGTATACATGTATATGCATACAAGCATGAATGCATATGCATACAAGCATGCATATGTATACATGAATGCATATGCATACATGAATGCATATGCATACAAGAATGCATATGCATACAAGCATGCATATGTAGACATGAATGCATATGTATACATGAATGCATATGTATACAAGCATGAATGCATATGTATACAAGCATGCATATGTATACAAGCATGCATGTATATACATTGGATGAGATGAGATCTTCACATTGCATCAGATGGGATCTCCACGTACACCTTGGGGTGCGCATGATCATGACGACTCCAAGATATATCATATCCGTAATGGAGATCCAGTTATGGATGCGATCGAAAATTCAATGCGTCAACGCATTCGACAACTCTACTCTATCGAATTTGGTCATTCAGTAATGTTAAAATGGACCGAACAGGATAGGGACTCTAAAAATCATATCACACAATGCATATATGAAGAGTACCGGCCAGCACCTGGGAATCCTATTGTGAGTTCCGAATGGATTCAACATACGGCACGCGAGGTTATGTCTCATCGACGATCGGAAGCTCGCGATGCTTTTAGAGATGATGATGTCATCAACATAAACACAAAGATATATTACCTCTGAATTACTTCTCTTAATGAACAGAGAAGTGTCAGCCTTGCTCATGACAAAACCTTGGTCTTGAAGGTATGTAGTTAACCTGTAATTCCATGCCCTAGGTGCCTGCTTCAATCCATATAAAGCCTTTTTTAATTTGCAAACATAAGTTACCTTCTTAGGGTCCTCATAGCCAGGAGGTTGTGACATATAAACTTCTTCTGAAATCCATCCATTCAAGAAAGCATTCTTGACATCCAATTGGTACATGTTCCAATTCTTTGATGCAGCCACACTTACCAACACTCTGATTGTTGGCATCTTGGCCACAAGAGAAAATGTCTCTTCATAGTCAATGCCTTGGGTTTGTGCAAAACCCTTGGCTACCAATCTGGCTTTGTACCTATTAATTGTTCCATCAAAATTTCTCTTCAACTTATAGATCCATCTGGATCCTATTACCTTCATAGAATCCTTCTTGGGTACTAACTCCCATGTGTCACTCTCCTTGAGTGCTTCAATTTCCTCATCCATAGCTTCTTTCCATTCTGATTTGGTTATTGCTTCTTCATATGAAACTGGTTCTTCATTTGACAAATCTTTGGCAAGATAAACTGAATGTTTAGTAACAAGAGATGTATCATACCCATATCTGATAGGTTTCTTGCTTTCTCTTTGAGATCTTCTGATTGATTGAGTTGAAGATTCAGGTATGTCTTCAAGCTTCTTCATCTTCATTTTGCCCTTGGACTTCCATGCCTTGAATTCTTCAAGGTTGATAGTGTCTTCATCATCTGAACTTGAGTCTTCATTCTGAGTAGGTTCCTCCTTTGCAAGTTTTGGAAATTCCTCTTCCAAGTCATAGGGTAGTTTAACCTTCTTGCATTCATTCGCATACCAAGAATCATTTTCATCAAAGATCACATCTCTGCTTACCATAAATCCTTTATTGGTCGGATTATAAAACGTGTAACCTTTTTTATTTAAATCATACCCAATGAAAATGCATTTTTTAGCCTTTGGGTCTAGCTTACCTCTTATTTGTGAAGGAATGTGCACATATGCTACACATCCAAATATTTTGCAGTGATCTAAAGATGGTCTCTTACCATGCCATGCTTCATAGGGTGTCATACCATCAAGTGACTTAGATGGTAACCTGTTTATGAGGTAAGTGGCAGTAGAAACACTCTCTGCCCATAGATAGTTAGGTAACTTCTTCTCATTAAGCATATATCTAGCTGTCTCAATAATTAACCTATTTCTTCTCTCAGCTACCCCATTCTATTCAAGAGAATACCTTGTGGTTATCTCTCTTTTGATGCCTCTATCCTGCAAGAAGTCTTCAAATTCATTGGAGAAGTACTCACCTCCTCCATCTGACCTTAGCCTCTTCAAATTCCTTCCTGTCTGGTTTTCAACTAATGCAAGATATTTCTTAAAACAATTAAATACCTCATCCTTGTGCTTCATGAAGTATAATACAGTCCATCTGCTATAATCATCAATGAAAGACACATAGTACCTTGATCCTGAGACTGAGGGGTCTTTGCTAGGCCCCCAAACATCTGTGTGTACAAGCTCTAGGTAGTCTTCATGCATATATCCTTTCTTGGAGAAGGGTAGCATGTGAGACTTACCAAATTGACAAGCACCACACTTGTAAATCATATGTTGCTTGGATACATTAGGTATCCCAAGCACACATTGGTCCCTGCACATTTGCTTCAAGGTTCTTTCTCCTATGTGCCCTAATCTTTTGTGCCAAATCTCAAGCTCTGAAAGTGTTTGATCTTTATAACTGTACAGTGCAATATTCTTTGTATCTTCCAACTCAAAAGTGAAAAGTCTACCTGATTTTTCTCCTTTAGCAATCCGCTTGAAACCATGTCTTGGGTCCTCCACATATGCTCCATATTGATTGAATCTGACCTGCAAACCTTTCTCCACAATCTGACCAACACTCATCAAATTTTTGGTAATGGTTGGTACATAGAGTACCCTGCTCAACAAATTCTGATTACCATCACAAGTCTTAACATTTCCAACTTTAACTACTAAATGCTTTGTATCATCACCTGTTTGGACTTGATGTTTACCTTTTGGTTCCTCAAGATCAAAGAGTAGTGCCACATTGCCAGCCACATGATTTGAGCACCCTGAGTCAATGTAGAATAAGTGATCATCATTTGTACCTGACTTTTAGACAAACACTAAGGGTCACCTCATTGAAGCGATGTTACAACTATGGAGGAGGCCACATGGTGAATGTTTTCCCGATGATGGCTCAGTCCCAAGGAAACCATAATGCTCTATATTGCACCATTGAGAAAAAATACACGAACTATATGGCTCAAGATTGTCCATACAATAGGCAGGCTATTAGACATAATAATAAGCAACCTTATCCACAAGGTAGGTATCAGAATCAATACAAATGGCCATATTATAGACCACAATAGCAATATCAGGCACCATATAGGCCACAACTAGTCCTAGGAAGCCAACCACTAGCTCCTACTAATGTGATTCCAGTTAAGTATGCAGTGGCAGAAGAGAACCTTAATAGAGCATTGGTGCTAGTGAACCCCTTGGTCTCAAAAAATGACTATCATGCTCATAGTTCAGACTGCTGCCATGAAGATAGTCCACAAGCTTATTACATGGAGTCACCAGAGCATAGTGAGGCTTATTCCTATCAATACGAGACACCACTTATGGAACAAAATTGGGAGCCAGAATACTCCAGTGTCATGTACATGAATCCCAACCCCAGGTGTCGAGAAAGGTAAGATCCAAAGCCCCTAGAGGAGCATGTTTTAGATGTCAAGGCAACCATTTCATTCGTGAATGTCCCACTCATTGACTCCAGGACAAGGACAAAACATCACAATACAAGGATTTTGTCATGAGTGCGGCAAAGAACATCTCCCGAGAGATTGTCCAAGGAACCCCTCTAGTGTGCCCAAGGCTACACCCATTAATGTGGTAGGCTTAGTGGTGGATTCCAATGCAAGTAGCAGTAATGTGGCTCCTATACAGGCAGTTACTAGGGCACAAACCGTACAACAAGCAAAAACAGCTGATCAATTAGAGTCAAGTGAATCAGGAGAGCCTAGTAAGAGGAAAACTAGAACATGGAAAGATACTAGAGAGAAGGCCAATCGCAAGTGGAATAAAAAGTTATCTGATGTAGAAGAAAGCTTGAACGACGCAAAAACAAAAATAGAAGACACTGCATCTCAAATGCCCTCGCATGTCGAAACTCCATCCACACCACCTCATCCCACGTCACCAATCACTGTAAATAGACCACAACCTGGATCCGTTCTTGTAGATCCAACCCTAGAAGGCTTGCACATGATGTTCAAGGCCTACTAGGCTCGACTTCAAGAAGGGCCAACAGCTGGAAACCTAGACAAGAGCTACCGAAGAGCAGATTTAGAGACTGAACGGACAAAAATATGCATGAAAATGGTAGAGCTAGCCCAAGCTATACTCAATACCAATCAATCATTCAATCAGACAAACTCTATTAAACCAGATTTTCATTTCCAAGGCTTACTAGATAGATTAGAGAAAATGGTAAATAAGCCACATGTTTCTTTACCTCCACAGGCTCAACCAATTACTAAAAGAGAAATCTCACCACCCATGAAAACTTACGTGCTTGATTCCATAGATAAGGGAGCACCTCTTTCAATTCAACAGTACTCTCAAGAGTTCTTGCGGGAAATACAAGAAGATAAATGGGCCAAGGGGAAGGATAAGCCCCCTCCTATCCCTGAGATTGATGACCTTCATGATTAATTTCCCCAAGACATTCCATCTATTTACGGAGACCAAGCAGAGCAACAAGAAGATGCGAGTTTAGATTTTGAATCTAATTCTTTACAAGAGTTGCCTCAATTCATAGACCCATGGGAATCTTAATCTCTTCAGATCAGAGCTCCCACAATACTGGTAAGAAATGAAGACTCAGTGGTTCCAAGGAACACTGATGTTAAGAAGAACACTAAGGTTCAGTGTCATCTCACCGTAGAAGAGCTGCTAAAAGTAAAACTTGAGCTATGGAATCATGTGGCAAATCAGGTCCCAAAACTTGATTCCAATATGCCAAAAGTAGGTCTAAGCAAAAAGTTCCAGAGATACCTCTCGATAAAATAGGGGACATGAGCGAAGTTGAAGAAGGTAATACTTATTGTTAGCCGACCGCCGGATTGGCAATTGTAAAGTCTGCCCTTTTTCATATTCCGCATGAACTGAAAGGTCATTGCGTAAACGTTGTAACCTTTTATATAAATCAATGAAAAAGACACTCTCGGTGACGATCAGTTGGATCACCAGACTGTCTGTCTGGGTGATTGATCTGTACGTTGCCGTGGTGTGTGTTTGAGTAATTCTGAGTATTCCGTTCTCATCTCTGTCTTGTTGGTTTAGCAGTACTTGTTCGGTAAAGATTGTGTTGTGATAATATTCAGAGTAAGTTAAGTGTTGAATTACTGTTTCGTTGAGTGTATTACTGTGAGTCTATGTACGGTAATGTTTACCTTATGCATCGATTACTGAAAGAGTCTTAATCTATGTATGAGTCGGTACTCTGTGAGTGAATTGTCATGTGAGTAAGTTTGGCAAGGAAGAACCAGAGTTTTCTGTTAGAAAGTGTATTAGCAGAGTTGTTTGGACGAACTGTCTTGTGAGTGAGTTGAGTTGATTTGGGAAAATCAAGTATAGGGCCTCTGTTTAACAGACCCCTTCCACTCCCAAGAACCCGAATAGAGATTAAACGCGTCTCTGACGGCTAGTTCACGTTTAACATTGGCGCCGTCTATGGGAAAGTGGCACCAGATTATTGCCATTTATCTGTGGGAAAGTGGCACCAGATTGTTGCCATTTATCTGTGGGAAAGTGGCACCAGATTGTTGCCATTTATCTGTGGGAAAGTGGCAGCAGATTGTTGCAACTTAACTATCGGAAAGTAGCAACAGAGTGTTGTAGAGCGATTGTGGAATAAAAGATTGTGAAGTGACAGTAAGAAAGAGTAGTACGCAAAGTATTGCAAATGTGATATATGCCGGTTACTCGTTCCGATGAGTCATACCCAAAGTATAGAAGAAACCAACAATCTTGGGCGATACCTAATTTGCTACAGACGCCTCGAGGGAGTAGAAGTGCAGATAAGTTTAACCCAGTTGTCAAGGAAGTGAAGAACGTTAGTAGTAATTCCGGTAGCATTCCGGTAGAATGCACTGCAATTTCGATAGATTCCGGTGCGATTTCGACACAGTCTGTGGAAGATATAGTAACTCCAGAGTCTACGAGAACGCAGTATATAGTTAACTTAACACCATCTGGTCAAGATTCGAATTTGTCTGAGGAAAACGTGTTGGCCAACGAAATCAATGAAAGTGAAACAGTACCTTGTTTTGGTGAAAATACGATAAATTTTGGTGATATTTCGGTCCCCGTTACAGAGAATTCACAGTCTCCTGGTGATAGTTTACCATTTCCTGGTGAATCTTCATTTTGATCATCATCATTCAGAGTAAGCTTCCTTACATTTGATATTAAGGAGGAAGGTAGCTTATTCGAAGCTGAAATCCGAAAGAGATTGAACGATATTATCAAGCCGGAAAGTGCACAGGCTGACGATACAGATTCTGACGGACAAGAAATTCAACCTCGGAACTCAGGAGAAAGTAACAACACAACAGTCAGCACCATGAGTGGGCAACAACAACAACAACAACAACAACAACAACAACAACAGCAACAACAACAACATCCATTTCCACCCCGACCGGTGCCAACAGGAGTAACTTACACTAAATTCGGTGGATTTCCAGGTGACGATCCAGATGCTCACGTACGTACCTTTGAGATAAGTTACACAGTGCTCAATCATCCACCTGATCCAGCATATAAAGCTATTGTATTCCAATCCACATTAGTTAATGAAGCAGCCAGATGGCTCACAGAATATGACTTTAATCATTTTGTGACTTGTGAAGCAGTAAGGGATGCTTTTTTACAGAGATTTCGGTTAAAGAAGAACCCGACCAAAATTTTTGATTACGCAGAACAACAAACAGAAGATGCACCAAACTGTGCAGGAATATGCTACTCTGTTTCGCACTCATTTGAGGCAAATACCACCAGCCCATGCCAACCTGTCAGATGACGTTATTACTCAATGGTTTATTAATGGGTTAACTCCGCAGCTCAGACAGATTATGATCATCCGCTGCGTGGGAGCCATGACACTAGATGCGGTTATTACAATGGCTTTACAGCTCGAGAATAAGGTTGGAGGTTTTACCGAAGCTCCGGAATGGTTGAAAGCCAACAAAAATGTTGTAGAAGATCCAGCTAGGAAGATGTACTGCACCACGTGCAAGAATTCAGGGCATACCAGTGCCACTTGTGCCCTCAATCAGTTGTTTTGCGCTATCTGCAATACGACCGGACATTCCTCCGAAAACTGTGCATACAACGCCAAAGTGCAGGAAACAGCTACAGTAAATGCAATTATACAAGAACCGGGGCAGCTTGCCACTCACTATGTACCTCCTCAGATGAGAAACAATTAGCAACAAGGGTACAGAAATTATCGAGGCCAGAGGAATACAAATTTCAATGCAAATCGCTGGCAGGCAGGACCATCACAGGAAGGAACTAATTTTCCCCCACCTCGCTGCCATTTTTGCAGTGAGTTTGGTCATATCAGAAGATTCTGTAAAGATGCAGCTGAATACGATCAGAGGAAGAAAGAACGTCAGAACCCGATGACAAATATGGTTCATATCACACCAATACAAACACAAGCTGCAGTAGTTCACAGCAGATCCGGTAAGCCACTACAACCAGTAGCTGAAATATTTGAACGAGGCATCCGAGAACAACAAAGAATGTATGACAAAGCTAGTCAGTGGACCACCACAGAACCTCCAGTGTTCCCAGATCCTATTCCGGTGACACAAGTTCCGCTGTCAAAAGAAACTGCACAAGAGCAAGAGTCAATCCGAGTAACTGACACATCGTCTTCAAAATCGGTGAAAAGTACAAATCAAGCATGGGAAATTTTATCTAAAGCATCCATTACTCTCCCTCTTGGCTAGTTACTTGCATTAGTACCAGGAGTTCGGCAACAGTTTCAGCAACAGTTCAGTCCCGAGTCTGCCTGCATTCCAGCAACAACAACGGTACAACCGGAAACTCAATGCAGCTACAGTGCCTGATCCGTTTCCTCTTCCATTTCTTGACACAATGCTTGATAGAGTAGCAGGACATGAAATGTACTCATTCTTAGATGGATACAGTGGGTATAATCAGGTCAGAATGGCTGAGCAAGATATACCAAAAATCACTTTTATCACCAATTGGGGTGTTTTTGCTTGCACAGTTATGTGGTTTGGATTAAGAAATGCTCCTAGCACTTTTCAAAGATGTATGCAGGAAATATTCTCCCCTTATCTTACTTCTTTTATGCAAGTATATCTTGATGATTTATCTTTATTTGGTAAGATGGTAGCACACCTGTATCATTTACGGTGTTGCTTTGAGAAATGCCGAGAATATCGGCTCTGCCTAAACCCCAACAAATCTGTTTTTGCGGCTTCTTGTGGTAAGCTCCTTGGCCATATTGTCTCTACACAGGGTATTCAAGTTGATCCAGATAAAGTTGCAGCTGTGTTAGAAGCACCTGTACCTACTACGCCAAAGGAAGTAATGCGCTTAATGGGTCAAGTGAGATGGCATGGTCGTCATTTACGGTGGCTCGCTCATTTAGCCATTCCACTCAATCGTTTAATCACGAGTACTCCTAAACAATTTGATTGGACTCAGGAATGTCAAATTGCTTTTGATCAACTAAAGGGATTATTAACACAGGTTCCAATTTTACAACCTCCTGATTGGGAACGTCCATTTCATGTTTTTGTTGACGCATCCGATATCGCCATTGGAAGTGTCTTAATGCAACAGAGTGATAAGTGGTTTCGGCCTGTTTATTATGCAAGTAGAAGGCTTGCTCCTGCCGAAAAGAATTATTCAGTCACTGAAAGAGAATGTCTTGGTTTGGTATATTCTATAAAGAAATTTCGGCACTATTTACTTGGCCATAAATTTACTTTTCATGTCGATCATGTTGCACTTGTCTATCTGGTACGAGAGCAGCATTTAGGTGGTCGTATAGCGCGTTGGGTTCTACTTTTACAAGAGTTTGATTACGAAGTAATTCATCGACCCGGAACTGCACATGCATTAGCAGATTTCCTTTCTAGGTTGGATTCCGGTGAAGCTCGGGTCGGTGTTGATGACACCACACCTGCAATTTATGTTACTGACCCTACTAATGATGAATATGCAGAACCCCCTGTGACACTTAATTACTATGATCAACTATTAACTTTTCGTACTGATGGATATCTTCCTGCTCAGACTTCTCTTGCAATGCGTAGGAAAATTGCAGTTTACAATCGCAGATTCTGGTTAATTGCTGGAGAATTGTAGTATATGGATCACACTAGAGTTTTACTTCGTTCTATTCCTCCACATGAAGTAAACTCAGTTGTTGTTGGAGCAACCAATATTCAAATTCTTTTGTTTTAAGAGCTTCTTATTTTTCATAGCGAAAAACAAAAAACATATATCATATGACCCTACATTTAGTTTTCGTAGTTTACACACATATGATCCAAAGTTTAAGGAGAAACGAAATATGTGAAAAAACTCTTCACTTGCACGTCAATAACGAAACTCATTCCATAAATCATGGAAATCAAGTCTACATTCCTTTTAGAAAGCAATACACATGTGGTGACTTTGCCGCTTGTGATCACTTGTATATAAGCATATAGAAAATCAATGAAACGTTGGGGGCGATGATTCATTTCTTATGATGCATTTGGTGCAACCGTCTACCTCCCTGCTCCTCCTTCTTTCTCTTTATCACACATGCTTCATTCCCCTGTGCACAGTTCACTTATCTATAGTGCTGTGTAGCTACAGACGATAGCGTATTGATCATTCGCATGCTGCAACTTGAGTGTTATGAGTATTCGTACAAGATCGTGTAATCAAGGCTTCGCATGTGTTCTTTATTATCTTGTGCCAAGAGAGCATGGCCATATGCTGTTCACTACAGTACATAGAATGCTGTGAGAATAGAATATGCGTAGCACTATGTCCGCTTTTACTGTCATATGAATCAATAGTTTAGATGCTAGTATTTATATACTCAAAGAATCATATTCTGATATACGTGTGGAACGATGCTCATATGAACCTGCGCGGAAAAAGTTTGTATTGGTAGATGTCTGTCTATGCACAACTCACTGCATGTACACAGTATTATAATGATTACCCATACGTTGCAGTTCACCGTTTATGTGTACCGTATACATTCACGCAATAGGAGATCATACTATATACATTCATTTTTCTTGACATAAGGAAGTGTGAGTATATGCAATTCATATCGTACATCATAAATATCTATAAGAACATAGACAGTATACACAGAAGTCTTGCAACGTTAAGTTATCACATGTCTCTTGTGACTTTAAACTTTATCTGATCGTGGACTGTATGGATTATACACATAGCACTTGACTCTAAGCATTATATGTTTATGCGCTCAACATAATCGTGTATGTCAGGAGTCTACCATATGCATACCATGTTGTATACATATTATCAGAATATTATGATATTCATATATTGAAGATCACTCCAGAATGAAGATAGAGCTCATTCAGTATACATGCAGAATAGAATCTTGCTGATATACATGCACAATCAGTGCGCATTATTGTTCTCAAGTTTTTCAGGTTGCGGACAAGACTTCTACATGCACACAATAGTCAATCAGTCAAACATGTGTGATGGAAGTTCACAGCTGGAGACATCATTGATGTTCGCAACAACACTTTGAAGCTGCAGATATTCATAATCTCATGTCAGATCCTAAGGATGCTACTCAGAGTTTTTGTAACACACATACTCATGAGTAGCCATTTATGTTCTATATATACAACGTCGAGATTCTTGTCAACAAGTTTCTATGGTGAAAGTTTGACGGCATATTGGCATATCAACAATGTTTTATGCAAGCAACTTATTACTCTCATCTGCCAATGATATGTTGCTGGATACATATTTTGTAAAGGAAAACTTCACACTCTTACAAAAGGTTCACATGTACGATCTCTTTTTAGTACAAGTGTATATGAAGTTTTTTGTATGCATAAGTACTTCATATGAAAGTCCATTATTGTTCTCATGATCCAAACCGAATGGAAGCTCACTTCCACATATGTACAACGCTTTGGAGTTAATTCACATTGTATGTCTCCATTCACGTTTCCGCATTCGAGTGTATACTCACTCACAGTGGTATCAGAGACCGAGGCAAAGACCATGGACACCACCACTCAAGGAAGCTCAATATGAAGCTTACCTATCTACATTAATTAGAAGAAGAAGAAAGTGCATTTAACGCACTCAAATGAAGACTTCCTCATCAATAGGAAGAAGAAGAAAGTACATCCGACACAGTCAAAGATGATGATGAAGACTTCCTCACAAAAAGGGAAGAAAAGAAAAAGTGTATTCAACACATCTAAAAAAAAGGTAAAACATTACTTCAATCTACTTGCAAAAATGTAAGCACCCTAGATGTGCTATCATAAGTCATTGTGACTTACATTCATAGCAAAGATGTATAGACTCTCACTTATAAAGAGTTGTTCAAAGGCTGCGAATTATCATACACATTGAATCATATGTAAAAGCAAGAAAAGCACTCAAATCCCCTTCATTACCAACCATTGTAAATCAAAATGTTGATCACATATACAAGTGGTGTGAGCACTTGTCTCTACACATAGAAGGTGAAGACAAAGTGGAGTTTAATCAAGAAGTTGGGATCTTGATTAACTTCATTTCTTTATGTAAAAGAAGTTTTCAAATAGGTGAAGAAATAGAATCTCTCTAGAGCTAGAGCAATGCTTGCTCCAAGATGAGTGAGGAAAAACCACAACCTCTGAACTTTGCATTTGGACAAAGTTAAGTTGTTATACACAAATGGCAAAAGCCATAGATAAAGCACTTTGTAGCTTTCTAACTTGTTTGGAACTTCCATTATGTATTAAAATGAAAAAGAGCTCATGTATTCAAGCTCTTGTACTTCCTTATTTGAAGTACTATGTAAAAGATTATATCATTCAAAGATCACATAAAAGAGTTCTCAAATTGAAGGGGAGATATTCTTGAAGGAAGGTTCTACATCAACATGAAGCATTCAAAGGAAGAAGATGTTATTAACCAAAATGGAGCTATCCTTGAAGCAAAGGACAAAGTAAAGATCAAATACATGGAACAAAGGACTACATCAATGGACTACATCAACTCTTGAAGAAAAGACATCAACATATAGAAATCAAAGACACTTCAAAAGGAGCAGCAAAGCTATGCTACATTTGAAGAAGATTCAACGATCAAAAGCAATTTTAAGGAGCTACTCACAAGTGGAACATTATCAACCACAATGAAGCAAGACTCATCAATGGACGACATCAAAAGGGCATCAACAACAAGGGGAAATAGCAAAGGAAAAACAAGCCAAGAAGGAGAGCAGACGACATCAATTATGATCAAAAGAATTTGAAGATTGAAGGGGAGCTGTTGGAGCAACCAATCTTCAAATTCTTTTGTTTTAAGAGCTTCTTATTTTTCATAGCGAAAAACAAAAAACATATATCATATGACCCTACATTTAGTTTTCGTAGTTTACACCCATATGACCCAAAGTTTAAGGAGAAAAGAAATATGTGAAAAAACTCTTCACTTGCATGTCAATAACGAAACTCATTCCATAAATCATGGAAATCAAGTCTACATTCCTTTTAGAAAGCAATACACATGCGGTGACTTTGCCGCTTGTGATCACTTGTATATAAGCATATAGAAAATCAATGAAACGTTGGGGGTGATGATTCATTTCTTATGATGCATTTGGTGCAACCCTCTACCTCCGTGCTCCTCCTTCTTTCTCTTTATCACACATGCTTCATTCCCCTGTGCACAGTTCACTTATCTATAGTGCTGTGTAGCTACAGACGATAGCGTATTGATCATTCGCATGCTGGAACTTGAGTGTTATGAGTATTCGTACAAGATCGTGTAATCAAGGCTTCGCATGTGTTCTTTATTATCTTGTGCCAAGAGAGCGTGGCCATATGCTGTTCACTATAGTACATGGAATGCTGTGAGAATAGAATATGCGTAGCACTATGTCCGCTTTTACTATCATATGAATCAATAGTTTAGATGCTAGTATTTATATACTCAAAGAATCATATTCTGATATACGTGTGGAACGATGCTCATATGAACCTACGCGGAAAAAGTTTGTATTGGTAGATGTCTGTCTATGCACAACTCACTACATGTACACAGTAATATAATGATTACCCATACGTTGCAGTTCACCGTTTATGTGTAACGTATACATTCACGCAATAGGAGATCATACTATATACATTCATTTGCCTTGACATAAGGAAGTGTGAGTATATGCAATTCAATTCATATCGTGCATCATAAATATCTATAAGAACATAGACAGTATACACAGAAGTCTTGCAACGTTAAGTTATCACATGTCTCTTGTGACTTTAAACTTTATCTGATCGTGGACAGTATGGATTATACACATAGCGCTTGACTCTAAGCATTATATGTTTATGCGCTCAACATAATCGTGTATGTCAAGTGTCTACCATATGCATACCATGTTGTATACATATTATCAGAATATTATGATATTCATATATTGAAGATCACTCCAGAATGAAGATAGAGCTCATTCAGTATACATGCAGAATAGAATCTTGCTGATATACATGTACAATCAGTGCGCATTATTGTTCTCAAGTTTTTCAGGTTGCGGACAAGACTTCTACATGCACACAACAGTGAATTAGTCAAACATGTGTGATGGAAGTTCACAGCTGGAGACATCATTGATGTTCGCAACAACACTTCGAAGCTGCAGATATTCATAATCTCATGTCAAATCCTAAGGATGCTACTCAGAGTTTTTGTAACACACATACTCATGAGTAGCCATTTATGTTCTATATATACAACGTCGGGATTCTTGTCAACAAGTTTCTATGGTGAAAGTTTGATGGCATATTGGCATATCAACAACGTTTTATGCAGGCAACTTATTACTCTCATCTGCCAATGATATGTTGCTGGATACATATTTTGTAAAGGAAAACTTCACACTCTTACAAAAGGATCACATGTACGATCTCTTTTTAGTACAAGTGTATATGAAGTTTTTTGTATGCATAAGTACTTCATATGAAAGTCCATTATTGTTCTCATGATCCAAACCGAATGGAAGCTCACTTCCACATATGTACAACTCTTTGGAGTTAATTCACATTATATGTCTCCATTCACATTTCCGCATTAGAGTGTATACTCACTCACAGTTATAGCTCTAGCACATTCAATACCTTCCGGTGGACATTTTGCAGCTGATTTAACGCACCAGAGAATTCTACAGAGTGGACTTTGGTGGCCTACTATGTACAGAGATATATCTCAATTTGTTAAAAACTGTGACAATTGTCAGCGATCTGGACAGCCGTTACAACACCACTTCTTCCCTCTACAACCTGTCTTACCTTTAGAACCTTTCTAGAAGTGGGGCCTTGACTTTATTGGGCCAATTACACCTTCAGCCATACTCAGTAATAATCGTTATATTCTGACATGTACAGATTATGCTACGAGATGGGCAGAAGCTTGGGCTTTACGGTCTGCTACAGCTATTTCGGTAGCAAAGTGTCTAATGAAGGATGTATTTCCAAGATTTGGATTACCTCTGGAGCTTGTGACAAATCAAGGCACGCATTTTGCTAATAATTTAATGAAAGTACTCACACACTCTTTTCAGATTATGCATAAGTTGAGTTGACCGTATTATCCTCGTGCAAATGGCTTAGCTGAAAGTACAAACAAGACTTTGTTGAATATGCTTTGTAAACTGATTCTGGAATCACCGGAAAGATGGGATCAACTGTTACCTGCAGTATTATGGGCATACCAGACTACATACAAGGTAGCAACATGACTAACCCCTTTCAAACTGGCTTACGGACTGGAAGCCATAGCTCCAATGGAAGTTGTTATTCCTAGTTTATGTGTGGCCATCACTCAGAAGTTGTTACCAGAAGAATCCTTGCCATTTCGGTTGGACACACTTAGAGAACTAGATGAGCATCGTTGGGAAAGTTTTCTGACTATTCAGGAAGTGCAGTTAAGACAAGCTCATACTCATGACCGGTATCTTAAAACTCCAGTTTTTACAATAGGACAGCTTGTGTTATTTTATAATGCAAAATCAAATTGCTCGGCTTGAAAATTCAAGTTACGATGGTTTGGTCCTTACCAGATTACTGAACAAGTAGGTCTAGCTACTTTTTGGTTGACTACTTTGACCAGAATTCCTCTTCCGAAAGCGACAAATGGTTCAAAGTTGTGGCCGTATCATCAAGCATCTGACTCTTGCTGACGTGTTCTTTTTTCTTTTTTCACGTGTTATTTATTTTGTTTTTGCGTGATTAATAAAATAAGTCTGTAAATATCCTCGTTTTGCTACCTAATTATGTTCAATAGCCACCTTGAATTATCGTTCTGCTCATGCATGCACATCGAAGTTATGAAGGTTATCATCTCAACGTCGCGTGATGATTAGTAATTTCAATTGCCTCCCACTGCAAAGCATCTACTTAACCTTTTTCGTTTCGTTGTTAATCACTATTGTGTCTGCGTGCTCTGTGTGTCTGTGCTATTTGTATACCCTGTGCTTTGTGTTCTTGTGCTTGCTTTTAGTGTGTGCGCCATGGAAGCGTTAGCAAATTTTGCTGCGTTCCGTGATGGACTCCCTGCTGATGTAGCTGAGTTTCTACGCGTACGTGGATTGGTCAATTTCGCTGAATTGCCTTGGCATTCAGTGGATTGCTACCCTTTCTATGCACAAATCATCGCCGCCATCGCTGCCACACCTGCTACAGAGCAGAGTTGGCCTATCACTTCCCTGCCCTCTCGTACCGTAATTACCCTCCGAACCTTTGTTGATGCATTTCGGCTCTCTCTGCAAGGTCGGGAGAATGGCCCTAATCTACCGTTAACCACAATGAACCAATTATTCCCTAGGCACTCTTCCAACGAATACGCTATCCTTTGTCGCCCCGAGCCCAAACGATCAGCATTACAATTTTTAGTTGCCATCTTGAACCTGCAAAAGCGCACATATGGAATGTCTCGACCCTTTTACTCCGCCATAGATCTAGCTGCCAGAGAACCTGTAAACTTTGCCTCATACTTTTTCCGCCGCATTCACAGAGAATGCGTTTCAATCATCAAATAGGTCAACAAGGGAGATATGCCACGATCAAGGTTACCGCATATTCTCAGTTTCCTATTTCCGGTCATCCAAGCAGCACAACCACCACCCCGAGGACCCGTTCTACACCATGAAGAGTCTGCACAGATATTGGAAGATGATGAAGAGGATGACGAAGAGATTTTCCACCTCCTCCGCCGGAAAAGAATCAGAATTAGTTCATCGGATAGTCAGGTACAAGGGTCTACCGCAGGTAATAAAGTAGATGACAAAGAAGGAGAAGGACAGGAAGAAGAAACTTTCCACGATACAGCATCATCCATGCATCCTAATTCATCAGCACAATCCTCTTTGGAGCAGCAACAAGAACATGATGATACTGCCAGCTCTGGAGATAGTTCTACTAAAGAGGAATCTTAGCAACAATCAGAAGAGGAAAAGCATGAAGACCAACAACATATTATAAAAGATATTTTTGATGAAATGATCAAGATAGTAGAATCTGCAGTCGCCAACGCTGATGATATGCAACAACTCAATGAAAAGGTACTCGAAACTACTACTTTGCAACCCACTCCCCCACCTGAACCTCCACTCAAACCTCTTATTCCCATTCCACCCATTGTACCTGACGCCAAATTCCCATCAGCTCCTCACAACATCTTCATCTCAACCTCGTCCTCATCTTCTGCTTCCTTCGATTCCCATGATTTCTGAGCTTGCAACCATGGGTCAATTGTTGATTCAACTATCGCAGCAATTACCAGTACAGATGAAAGAGGTCAATGATAACATCCAGGATGAATTACAACACAAGGTTGATGTCCTGGAAGTAGACATCACTCCTCTACAAGAAGAGATAGATGCGGTCAAAAAAGAAAATCGTCAGCTGCACTACCAGATTACTCATCTCCAAGCCAACCTTGCAGAACAACAAACAATAATCAGTCAACGAGATGCGGGACTGGCTGAAGTCCAAAAGAAAGATGAGTTATTGTGTGTTGCAGATGCCGAATTAGTCAAGTTGAAGCAGATAATCCAAGATAAAGAGGATGCCTGAATAGCAATAGGAAATTTGTTAGAAGAAACTCGACAGCAACTTGATGAAGTGGTACAGCGCGGACAAGAGATGCAAGATTTGGTTAAGAAGACCAATGAAGAACTACAGAGAAGCAAGTCTGATTTATTTGAAGTAAACAGTATTCTTAAACGCAAATTGATCGGGGAAGCACATTTACAGAAAGAGATCGCAAGTACCCGCCGAGAGCGCAACGCCTATTACAAGACAATCCAATTTTAGAATCAGGAGATAGAAAGAAGAGAATATCAACTGGATACATAGAAAGAAAGATTATCCAACATTGATAAACAAATTGCCGACATGAAGGTCACTAGGGATGCAGCTCTTTCGAATGAATTCTATTTACAGGAAGCTTTTCTGCAGACTCAAGCAGAAGTTTTGATGTCCTAGGTTATTTCTTTAAGTTCAGTACGCACAGATGCTCAGCTCGTGGAACCAGACATTTTGAAGCAGATGATAGAATCATTAAAGAAGAAAATTGCCCGGACTTTTAGATTAGCAAGATCTATGTATCTAGAAGGTATAGTTCACGAGCCTTAAGATTTTCTATAAACTTGCGGGTTCGAGTCCACCATGCGTGCCAGTGTTAGCCGGCCGCCGGATTGGCAATTGTAAAGTCTGCCCTTTGATTGGCAATTGTAAAGTCTGCCCTTTTTCATATTCCACATGAACCGAAAGGTCATTGCGTAAACGTTGTAACCTTTTATATAAATCAATGAAAAAGACACTCTCGGTGAAGATCAGTTGGATCACCAGACTGTCTGTCTAGGTGATTGATTTGTACGTTGCCGTGGTGTGTGTTTGAGTAATTCTGAGTATTACGTTCTCATCTCTGTCTTGTTGGTTTAGCAGTACTTGTTCGGTAAAGATTGTGTTGTGATAATATTCAGAGTAAGTTAAGTGTTGAATTACTGTTTCGCTGAGTGTATTACTGTGAGTCTATGTACGGTAATGTTTACCTTATGCATCGATTATTGAAAGAGTCTTAATCTATGTATGAGTCGGTACTCTGTGAGTGAACTGTCATGTGAGTAAGTCTGGCAAGGAAGAACCAGAGTTTTCTGTTAGAAAGTGTATTAGCAGAGTTGTTTGGACGAACTGTCTTGTGAGTGAGTTGAGTTGATTTGGGAAAATCAAGTATAGGGCCTCTGTTTAACAGACCCCTTCCACTCCCAAGAACCCGAATAGAGATTAAACGCGTTTCTGATGGCTAGTTCAAGAACCAGAGTTTTTTGTTAGAAAGTGTATTAGCAGAGTTGTTTGGACGAACTGTCTTGCGAGTGAGTTGAGTTGATTTGGGAAAATCAAGTATAGGGCCTCTGTTTAACAGACCCCTTCCACTCCCAAGAACCCGAATAGAGATTAAACGCGTCTCTGACGGCTAGTTCACGTTTAACATTATCTTTCGATCACCTACTAGGGTTATACAACCAGAGCGATCGTAGATTCAGGTGCTGGTGTTGCTATTGCGGTCACCTCCTTGTGGAAGCAATGCAGCAAACCCACATTAAGACCAACTACAATGAAGCTTCAAATGGCTGATGGCCATGTTGAAAGACCCCTAGGATTGCTAGAAGGGATAACTCTAACCAGTTGTGGTGTAGAGTTTGAACACATTTGCTATATGTGACTTTGGAAAAAATAATGTTTATGAGATGATCCTAGGAAGGCCCTTCCTATGACAATTGCAAATAGTAAAAGATTGGGGAACCAACTCCTTGTACTTACAGCACTTAGGGGTCACCACCAAGGTCAATTTGGAGGATTACACCTTCAGAGATATACCACCGCTACAGTGGAATCCTATCCACAAAGCGAAAGAAGATTCTATCTCTGTGTATTCTGAAAGTTCACCTGATCCATCTTGGACGCATGAAGATACTCATTTGTGGATGTGCAAGGGGGCAGAGGAAGAGGAAAAATGATTAAAAGTGAGAGAAGAAGGAACTTCACAAGAAGAAAGACCAATTAAAGACCTAGCCTATACACCGATGATATTTCCAGATGAGGAATTCGAGCCTCATGGTTGGGCAGAAATCTTAGCTACCATGGACATTGTATTCAATGAAGAACAATGGACACCTCATTATGATGACGAGGGTTATGATGTTTCAGTGTTCATGTGTTAGCCCTTGCTAGAAGAGTGTGACCCTAGTGATGTCATAGAGGAAGAAGAGGATGAAGATGATCTAGAGTCCATCATGATGGATACTTGTTTTGACTCAGGGGAGCACTCTCTAGGAGATGTAGGAGTATTGAACCAAAAAGAAGGAGAACCTCTCATAAGTATTAAAATTGTAAATTCAAAGGATGGAAGTGAAGGAGGTCAAAAGAAAAAGAAAAGAAAAGGAGTGAAACATGAAGAGGAAGAATCATTGTTTGAGGTACCAAAAAATTTCAAGAAATATGAAGTTGAAGACCAAAAAAATTTGGTATGAATGTGTTGGAGAGAAAAGAGACACAAAAGAGGAGCCCCAAAAGATTCAAAAAAATGGGCATAAATTTCTTCTTCAAAATTCTAGAAAATTCCCTTGAAGCTATGTAAATGCACTAGAGGAGTCCTCTAGATGCATAAACCCAAATCATTGTAATATACTTCTTGTAAAATAGTAGGAAATTAGAGATTAGCCAATAAAGTGCCAGTCTCTTCTATGAAAGGACCATTTTTAGGGCATATGTATATAAGTCACTTTATGATTCTTTGTAAAGACTTTTTGCCATTGTGAAGAAGGAGAGCAAAAATTTCGAAGTTGCTTCTTTCCTGCAGATTTTCATCTTCTCTATCATCTTTTCTGTATGTGAAGCTTGGAATGTGTGTGTAGGACTGTTGTCTACCCCTCCCCATCACTTTCGAACCACTTTAGTGTGTGTGAGAGCCAATACGAGTTGTGGAGTGAGTGTAGGTGTTTCCCATCATTCACTGTTTTGGCCATAACTTGAAGAGCGGTTGTTAGATTCGAGTGAAATTTGATCGAACCTACTATTGGCCATATTCAGAGTTTAGAGCTAGGAGAAACATTCGAATTTGTATTTACTGCTGTAAGTGGTATCGTGGTAGATATTTCCAGAGATTGAGTGAGTTGGAGAGGTAGATTAGTCTTTTCTCATGTATCATTGCTAAACCACTTCACTTTCCGTCATGTGCGCACACTTACTCATACACTTGGTTCAAGACGTTCCTTGGATTGATAATTAAACATGTGTCAATCCACCACTATATGCACTTGTGTGGCAAATGAGATTTAGTCTCTTTGACACAAGTCCCTAAGGCCTCATGACTTAGGTACACACGTTTTTGGTGCCATTGCCGGGGGAGCACACTCAACCAAGGTGCCTTCGTGATGGTTATAGCTCTAGAGTGAAGGAATCGTACTTGTAGAAGTGAATTCATTCAGTGCCAAATAGTCAGACACTTCAACACTTGTTACTTCACATCCCTGAGGTGTGTGTAATGAGTTTTAGGTTTAGGGTTAGGAGTGAAGGAGAGAAGGAGGAGTTTGGGTTAGGTCAAGGAGAGAAGTGGGTAGGAGTAAATTGAAGTCACCGAGAAAAATCCCAAAAAAAAGTGCCAAGTTAATGTAGAATAGGTCTCAAGCATCACAAACTATAAAAACCAAAAAAATTTAGTTCATTTGACACTTGCTCTAGAACTGGTATCGTGTGCAGATAGCAATCGGTACCACCTAAGCAGTATCGCACTATACAAGCCTAAAAAGCTACCTTGTGAGCCCAAGACTTAAGCAAGCTATCCCAATGGTAAGCTACATTAAGATTTCAAACATCAAAAGTATTTTGAAAATGCATTTACACGTGATTAAAGACGGTTTCAGTATCGTGGGATGGGATAGAGAGATTAAGGAGGTTCTTTGAGTGAGACAGAGGGTCAGGAGTGAAGAGGAGTGAGACATAAGCTTAGGGGTGCAAAAATTTTAGTGATTTGAATGATTTTGGCTAAAGTATCACGTTCAGTCGAGTTTTGGTATCGCGATACTCGTCGAGTATCGTATCGTCACATACCACTTGAGGTATCGCAATACCATTTTTGGTATCGTATTGCCAAGATTGGTATCACGATCATGATCTGCGAGTGGTATCGTATCGCGGTCCACTTGGTATTGTATCGTCCCAGTCATGGTATTGTATCGTCGACCAAGCGGTATCGTATCACACGCAATACTGGTATTGTATATCCAATATCGTATCGTGATGAATTTTAGTATCGTATCATTCAAAACTCCAGTATCGTATCGTGCGGGTTATGGTATCGTATCGTGACTTGCACCAGTATCGTATCGCGAAGGTTCTTAGTATCGTATCATGCACGCAGTATCATATCCTGCACTTAGGTGGTATCGTATCGCCTGAACCATCTAGTATCATATTGTGTAGCGCACTGGTATCGTATCATGCAGAGAGTAGTATCGTATCGTGAGGATTTTGGTATCGCATCGACGACTGTCTCAAGTATCGTATCGTCACCTGCAGACATATTGTATCGTGGTAATTAGTGGTATTGTATCATGGCAAGAGTAGTATCACCTAATGCAATATCGTATCACGGTAATTAGTGGTATCGTATCATGGCAAGAGTGGTATCGCCTAATGCAGTATCGTCAGAGTGGTATCGCCCATAACATTTTGAGTCTCTTTAAGGGAAAAATTTGAGGCAATCGAGGAGCCAATTAGGGGATAGTTAGGAGCCAAAATAGCCCCAGGAGGGTGGATGAACTTGAGATCAGGATGGGTGCTAAGTAGCCGGAGAAGTGTAATCTCGTCGTGGGAAGTGCAACTCAGGCAAGCCATCACTCTATCTATTTGGACACCTCTAGTGACTTAGAAGAAGAGATACCAATGGCTTCAGAAGACATGCAAGGTTTTGTTCCCAGGAGAAACTTCATGTCCACGATAGAGGGGGAATAATGTACCTCTCTGCAATATGTGTCTGCTAATTGCCAGGAAATTCCCATTTACCTGGATGGTTTAAATAGATCAGTAGCCAGGATGGTAACTTCCACTAATTCTACAATGGTGCCTAGATGAGCAGTCAAGTATGAGGGAGGAGTGTACATGGACAAGTTAGGTCACATCTATGTGGTGACAGAACACCCAAACCAAATCAATGAGAGAAGAGGATTAGAAGGACAAGGAAACTTAGAAAGACCAGACCATGAAGAGTTGGTCACCACTCCTAGAGGCAAATCAGTAGTAACTCGAGTATTGAGAGGGGATTTGATACCTCAAGATGATTATCTACTAGAGTTCTACTTGATTCATGGATCAGACTTACTGTTACAAACTAATTGACCCACACACAGACAAGAGGAAAGTCCAATGACCTTCTACGAGTTAAAAGATCCTGAAGATGAGTCTAGAGTCACATACCTAGACAAGAACCAAAGAAGGTATTGGCTTGTTGATGCCATAGATAGGGCTCCATTCAAGTATATGGGGTTTCCTGTATTCCCTCGGCGAGAGCAAGCAACTACCTCTCAAAATCTCTTTGGGACACAACAAGAGATGGAGCATACAATGTCGGGACAGACAAGCCATCGGAGTATTCCCAACAGCACTCCTGTGCAATTCACCATGTCGGGACTACAATCACATAATCAAACTCACCCACGACTAGGCAACCAACGTCGACCACCGGTGAGGCCAAGACCACCACTAGGAGTGCAACCTAGAATGCCTCCAATGAGACCAACAATTCTTGTAATGCCTAGACAACTAGAACCTATAAGAAGATTGAGACCGATCCAAGTAGCTAAGTGTATGAGAAATCATTATGACGGGATGGGATAACCTCACGATCACATAGCTGAATTTAAACAAGTTATACGGGCTGAACAAGTGGATGATTTCTTTGTGCAGTATGAGTCCTTTGGACTCACTCTCACAGGAACGGCTTTGACCTGGTTCCAGCCATTAGATCCCAATCAATTTGGAGATATTGAACAGTTCTTTCAAGAATTCATAGGGGAATTCACTAAGAGAGGGATTAAACACAACTCTTCTTCTTTAATCCATGGCTTCAAATAGAACCAAAATGAAACGGTGAAAACAGCTACCCGAGGATTCAATCAATATGTTGATACATGCCCAGTAGCAGAAAGACCCATGCAACAAAAAATGATATCATTATTCTTGGATGGAGTGACAAATGGGACTCTCAAAACTTTGGTCTATGTGAAGAGGCTACAGATGTTGAGTGAATGCCTTCAAGAGTGTATTGACCTAGAGGATAACGTAGCGGATGATCTCAAGAGTAAACCTAGCCCTACGAAATCAGAGGACACTAGAAGTACAGTGACATCCAACTCTAGTAATGTAGAAGAGTTAGCAGAGTTGGTAGCCAAGAAGTTAGGATTCCATGGATAGCAGAACTACTAGCATCCCCCAATGAGAATACCCATGTTACGAAGATGCAGTCTATGTGGAGGAGATCACCCCTCTCACATGTCTGGAAGAGGAGGAACAGGTTTGCCTCAAGCTTACCCTTACAATAGGCAGCCACATCAAAGAACTGCTCTGTATTGCCACATAGAACAAAAATACACCAATCATACCACTGAGAATTGTCCATTCAACAAGCGGACATGACCTTTAACTCAACCTCAATATAGGCCATATGGATACCCATCTAGAGAGCTAGGAAGGGAGATTCCTAGATATAATCCCTATCCAAGACCACTAGGAGCACCTAGACCATATGAGCAAGGACAATATACACAACCTCAGTCAGTGTTAGGACCACAACCGCCACTTCCTCAACACATAGTACCTATCAAATATGCTCAACCAGAGGAAAACTTAGAAAGAGCCATAGTGCCAACATCACCAATAGCTAGTACAAAATCAACGAACCCAAGATATAAGCAGACCCAAGGAGATTACTATTCCTATGACATCAATATGATGGAGTATGAGCAAGCTTATGACCCACAATACTATGGATATGAGGGATATGACAATGTCTATGGACCAGAGGTGGCAACACTAATGTACACCGCACCCAAAGCACTAGCACCCATAAGACCACCCATAAGACCGCCTATGCCAAAAGGCCCGTGTTATAGATGCGGAGGAGATCACTTTATCAAGGAATGTACTCGGCCATACAACCCACCACCCCCTAGGACGTGGGAAGGGTATTGCAATGATTGTGGAAAGGAACATCTCTTTAGAGATTTCCCAAAAAATCCCAATAAGGCTCATGACACTGCACCTATTAATGTGATCGAAGTGATAGAATCGTTAGGAAGTGACAAGGAATACACCGTACCATTAAAGTCCATCACATGAGCACAAACAAAAGGACAAGAAAGAAAACGAGCAGACCATGAACAAGAAAAGAATAAAACCATAGAACCCAGAATACAAGTAGCGGAAGATTCAAAGGACCCACGTGAGAGTATCCAAACAATGAAAAGCCAAAAGTGGAAGGATAGGAGAGAAAAACTCAAGGAAAAATGGGTGAAGAATAAACGTAAGGAAAACAAGAAGAACACACAAGGCAATAAGGAAGCTAACTGAAATTCAAGTGAAAACTCCTATTGCTCTGCAGATGCTAGAGCCAGACAGGCTAGGATCAATTCTAGGAGACCCAAAACTAGATGATTTGGACATGTGGTTGAAGGTTTATCAAGCTAAAATCATGAATGGACCTAATGTAGAGCAGCACGAAAAGCTTTACAGAAAACTCATAGAGGTAGCCCAGGCCACCCTACAGAAGGCAATTCCAACCCTTCTTGAGACAAGAATATCTAAGTATCAATACAATAACTGTATTAAAACCAAGGATGAAAAACCAAAAGAGGAGGGTGAAAAGGAACAAATATTGAATACCCAGGACAAGTCCTTGTCCATAGTCCCTAATTTAGAGGCAAAGTGGCCAAAGGAGTTGTGGACTAGGATTCGAGAAGATCAATGGAAAAGGAATGGAGTTGCAAAACCTCCTTTTGAGGAGTTAGCCGTGGAAGACTATCAACTGACACCAAATTTGGAGGAAGTATATGAAGAAGTTTCTAGGCTAGACCGAAACAGGGAGGAAGCCCAGAGCATTTCTACCCTACCAAACTACATGGGAGACTATGAGAAGGAATCCCTGATCTTCCGTGCTCCCATAATGTGAGGAAAAGAAAAGGGAACCTCAGATAAGACCTCACACAATTTAGTAGAACTTAAAAAGACCAAAATACAATGCCAGTTGATTGTGGAAGAATTACTTCGTGTTAAACCACAATTATGGAAGCAATTAGCGAGCCAGTTGAAGTTAGAGCAAGAGAAGCACGAGAAGGAAAGCAAGGAAAATGAAAACCCTTCTACTGTACAAATCCCAGTGGATAAGGTTGGAGAATTTAGTGAAGGAGATGAGGGCAACACATGTTTACCCGTATGTAAAATGGATACAGAACAAGGCTATACTTGACACAGGAGCAGGAGTAGGTATTGCCACCAAAGAGATTTGGGAGAAATGGGGAAAGCTTGCTCTACGACCAACTCATATGAAGCTTCAATTAGCAGATGGTCATGTTGAGTAACCATTGGGAATATTGGAAAGGATCAAATTAACCACATGTGGAGTTGAATTTGAGCATACGTTACCTATCTCTCAATTTGGAAAGGCAAATAATTATGAAATGATATTAAGATGAACTTTCATGAGACAACTCAGGGTAGTACAAGATTGGGGACGAGACTCATTATACCTTCAACATCAAGGAAACACTACCAAGATAAACATTCATACCTTCGCATACAGAGATGTACCCCCACTACAATGGAATCCCATACACAAGGAAGAATATGATTTGTCTATCCATAGTGCTGGATCAAGTGATCAATCATGGACGCATGAAGATGCCCAATTATGGATGTGTAAGGAAGCAAAGAAAGAGGAAAAAAAACTATAGATATGGCCCTTAGGACATCAAAATTATTGGCCCATAGAGGACCCAATGTACATGCCTCAAGTTTTTCATGATGAAGCATTCAAACCTCACAGTTGGATGGAAATCCTAGCAACCTTGGACGTATTTGTCAATGAGGAAGTATGGACCATGAATGAATGTGTGGACGAAGAAGGCTATGACCTAAACTTGTACATGGTAGTCCTTCATGAGGTAGAAGCTGGAGAAATATTAGAAAAGGAATGGAAAGAAGAATAGGAGAGCATAGAAATGGAACCAGAGTTTGATTCGGAGGAATGTTATCTAGAAGCCATTCAAACTGAAAACGAGTATGGAACAACCAAAGTGTTAGCAATAGAATCACCCCCCATAGTACCAATTTAGGAGGAAAGCGTGAGTAAGACCGAACCAACCCTGAACTTCTTGAAGTCCCCAAACACTTCAAAAATATGAAGTAGAGGAAAGGAAAATAGCCATTCAGATGCCTATGAGAGAGACAAGGAAAGGGAAGCGTATGAAAATAAGTAACAAATGAAAAAAATCATAGTGACTGTAGAAAATGGAGAAGAAAGATGCACATACATAGGAAAAGATGTGTCACCTGAGGAGGAAGAAGAATTGATAGGACTGATTCGAGAATATCGAGATGTGTTTGCATGGACCTACAAGGATGATGTGTTTGCATGGACCTACAAGGATCTCAAGGGTGTGGAACCCTCCATCTGTTCTCATAGAATACCAATGACACTGGAGGTAAAACCATCAAAACAATGCCCTTACACGTATAACGATATTTATGCTGCAAAAATAAAGGAAGAAATAGACAAATTATTGGCGGCCAGATTCATTTACAAAATAGAACATACCGAATGGGTGTCACCACTAGTAGTTGTCCCCAAAAAGAACGGAAAACTCAGAGTGTGCATTAACCTAAAGAAAGTCAACGTAGCCACAATCCATGATAGTTACCCATTACCTATCACGGACCACCTATTGGAAAGAGTTGCAGGCAAAGAAGTCTATAGTTTCTTGGATGGATTTTCTGGATACAACCAAGTAGCTATTGCCACTAAGGACCAACACAAGACCGCATTCGCGACTGAATGGGGGGTCTATGCTTTTAGAGTGATGCCTTTTGGACTCACTAATGCCCTTGCTACTTTCCAAAGGTTGATGTGTCACGTGTTCAAAGAATTTCTAAGGAAGAGTATGGAAGTATATGTAGACCACCTATGTACATACTCACATCGGAGGCAAGAACATATTCCAAAATTGCAAAAAATATTTGATAAATTTTGACAATATAGAGTATGCCTAAATCCTAAGAAGTACATTTTTATGGTAAGATAAGGAAAAATCCTAGGACACATCATATCTAGGAATGGAATATCTACGAATGAAGACAAAATCAAAGTAAGTCTAGAACTTGCTAGACCAAAAAATACAAAAGAAGTGCAAGCATTTATGGGTCATTGTGGATACTATCGACAATTCATCCACATGTACGCCATAATTGCCAAGGATGGAAGTACTCTCTTGAGTAAGGTTTTGTATGTTCCTACAATTCCAAAGAATACGATAAGTGTAGGCCAAGGATGGAAGTACTCTCTTGAGTAAGGTTTTGTATGTTCCTACAATTCCAAAGAATACGATAAGTGTAGGAAAAATTGTTGATAAAGGTTATGAAGTTAGGTTCACTAATGAAGGAGTTTTTGTGGAAGAACCTAGCAATGGGTATAAACAATTTGTTTCAAGAAAGAAAGAAGGAAGATTGTTGACATTGAAAATTCAAGGTAGCATTGGTCATGCCTTGTTCACCTATGGAGGACATAAGATCTCTGAGTTAGATCTTTGGCACAAAAGGCTTGGAAATTTCAATGAAAGAGGTATTAAAGATATGGTTAACAATGGTTCAGTACTTGGATTGCCTAATGTTGCAGGTCAACATATGACATACAGATGTGAGGCATGTTAATTAGGTAAGGCTCATAAGCAATCTTATTCAAAGCATGGTTTTATGTATTCAGAGAAGCTTGAGTTGGTACACACAAATGTGTGGGGACCATCAAAGGATTTTCAGTATCAATGGTTCAAGGTATTATGTGATTTATGTTGATAATGCTATCAGATGGATCACTATCTATGTGATCAAAGATAAGTCAGAGGTATTGAATACATACAAACATTATCATGTGTATGCAGAGAGAATTACAAGTCAAAAATTGAAGAGACTAAGGTCAGATGGAGGGGGAGGGTATTTCTCTAATGAGTTCAGTGATTACATGTGGAATGCAGGTATAAAAAGAGAAGTTACTTGCAAGTACTCTCCTCAACAAAATGGTGTAGCAGAAAGGAGGAATAGAACTCTTGTTGAGTTTGCAAGATCCATGATGAAGGAGAAAAATTGCCCAAATTATTTGTGGGTTGAGGCAGTAAATACAGCTACATATTTGGTCAATAGATTACCATGTAAATCTTTGACACCATATGAGGCATTGTGGGGTAAGAGACCTACTCTAGATCATTGCAAAGTATTTGGATGTTTGGCATATGCATATGTGCCATCTCAATTAAGGCACAAATTGGAACCTGCAGCTGAAAAGTATGTTTTCATTGGATATGATGATAAGCAGATGGGATATAGGTTGTGGAGTCCATCCACAAAACAATTCCTTGTATCAAAGGATGTTACATTTGACGAGCAAGGTACTTGGTATGCATGTACAATCAATATTTATGCAGGTGATGAAAAAGTTGTGAATCAAAAGAAAGGTAAATCAAAGATTCAGATATTTGATGAAGAGGAGAACAATGAAGTACAGATTGAAGTTGAAGAAGTGCCAAGGTTTGATCCAGAATGTGATGAACCAGTCAAGGAGTGGAGAACTTAGAAGGTCATCAAGACACAAATGGCAACCAATAAGGTATAGCTATGACATTTCTTTTTTGGCTACCAAAGATTATGCTTATATGATAAAGGCAGATGAAGACCCTTCTACATATGAAGAGGCAAAAGGTAAGGAAAATTGGGAGAAAGCTATGCAGGAAGAGTATGATGCATTGATGGAAAATGACACATGGGATTTGGTTCCTAAACCAAATAGTCAGAAGATCATTGGATGCAAATGGGTCTACAAGACAAAGAGGTTTGCAGATGGTAGTGTGTCTAGGTATAAAGCTAGACTTTTTGTGAAAGGGTTTGCTGAGACATATGGTATAGATTATGATGAGACCTATAGTCCTGTGTCAAAGATGACAACCATCAAGACACTCATAGCTATTGCTACATGTAAAGGTTGGAAATTATGTCAATTAGATGTGAAAAATGCTTTTCTAAATGGTTACATTTCAGATGATGTTTTCATGGAGCAACCACAAGGATTCAGAAATGAAAGGTATCCAGATCATGTATGTAAGCTCAAGAGAGCTTTGTATGGTTTGAAGCAGGCCCCAAGGGCATGGAATTATAGACTTGTGAAGTTCTTGAAAGAACTTGGTTTCCAAGTATCTAAAGCAAATAGTAGCTTGCTTGTCAAAGCAAGTGATGATGGGTTCATTTACATGTGCATATATGTTGATGATATAATTCTTACAGGTACAGATGAGAAAGGCATTCAAAGCCTAAAGAAGCAAATGGAGAAGGAGTTCAAGATTAGTGACTTGGGAGACTTGTCATATTTCTTGGGCATGGAGATCTCATACACTCAACATGGAGTGTATGTAACTCAAGAAAGGTATTTGAAAAACTTGTTGGTCAAGTTTAAAATGGATGATTGCAGGGTAGCACCTACTCCAATGGAGGTGAATCACAAATTGAGCAGATATGGAGGAGAAGAATTCAAGGACATGAAGCTATATCAAAGTTTGGTTGATAGTCTGATCTATGCTACATTAACTAGGCCTGACTTGTCATATGCAATTGGAGTATTATCTCAATTCATGCATTGTCCTAGGAAAGAACATTGGATTGCAGGACAAAGAGTGTTGAGGTACATTAAGGGTACACTCAAAGAAGGTTTGTATTATGGTTTCACATCAGATACAAACATCAAGATATATAGTGATACAGATTGGGCAAGTAATCCTGATGATAGGAGATCAACATATGGATACTTGTGTTATGTGGGAGATAAGTTAATTTCTTGGTGTTCAAAGAAGCAACACAGAGTTGCTTTATCATCCACAGAGGCTGAGTACAAAGGTATGGTTAAAGATGCAAAGGAAGTGATATGGCTTAAGACTCTTATGAAGAGTTTTGACATCATCCAAAGTACACCCACTATTCATGGAGATAACATGAGTTCATTGTATTTAGCTGTGAATCCTGTTTTTCATGCCAGGACTAAACACATTGAGATTCAATATCATTTTCTAAGAGAGAAGGCGATGGATAAAGACATTGAAGTTATACATATTTCAACAAAAGATAAGATAGTTGATATGCTAACCAAAAGCTTGGATGGACCAAAGCTACAAAGATTCAAAGACATTGCAGGTATAAAGAAGATACAAAAAACCTCAATTGATGATTGAGGGGGAGCTGTTGGTGCAAGGCAATCAACAATTGAAGTTTTGATGAAGGTTTGAAAGTCAAGGACTGAAGAGAAGATCAAGATATAAAGCATGAAGAAAGTACATGTTCAGAGAATGAAGATGTGTATACATATGTACATTAATTTAGAGTTAGTTCACTTATACTTTTGTATGGTGATGAACTTGTACATATTTGTCTATATATATAAGGAAAAATGTTGGGGCAAATATGAGAGAGCATGTGAATAGATAAATTAGAAGTTGTATGAGCCATTAGAAATTTTTAGAAGTGAGTAAGATCTCTCTCATCACTCATATGCAAATTTTTCCAAAAATGAAGAAAAATTGCGCCCGATATTTCTGAGAGTTCTCCTTCTGTGTTGAGTCTTTTGTGAAATACTTTTGTACAAGTCTAAGTCTATAGTTGACTGACCTCTGTACAAATTTTCAGCTTCTAATTGTGATCAGGCTGAGAGAATTGAGTGTAGGAACATTTACATGTGTAAATGTAAAGAAGAGAAGTTGCAGGAGGCACAAAATTTGATGCTAATGTTTTGGTCAATTCTCCTTCCACAATGTAAAGTCTTGAGCAAGAAAGAAATCATTCTTTAAGTTGGAAGGTAAGCTATCTATGGCTAAAAGCATTTGATTAAACGGGTACTAGTTTGGGAGAACCAAGCTTAAGAAGTTACAGGTGTCAAAATCGACTGTAATGAACTACAATTTTAGACATAGGTGACTTGTTAAGATCATTTCTCAAGATCTACTGAGTCTTTTGAAATGATTTAACTTGGAGGAGGTGTGGAAACTATAGGCAACACCTTCTGCAAAGTTCTATAAAAAACTTTACGCATTTGATAAGTCAATAAGTGAGTTATGGGCAGCAGACTTTCTGTGTAGTCACCTTCTTCACAGTTTGTTCAAAATTTTGATAATTGATCATTGATTCTCCAAATTGGTAAAGGTTTTGAGTTACTCTTGATATAGAGGTTCTCTAACTTCAAGAGTAGCTTGTTCTTTTGGAGATTAACACTCTCCATCATTTCGTTTGATGAAGCATAAAATTCTAAACATTGGATGGTTGCAATGCAATCTAAATATGATGCTATCATGAAAAATGGTACCTGGTCTTTATGTGACTTGCCTCCTAGCAAGAAGGCCATCGGCGCTAAGTGGGTATACAAGTTGAAGCATACGCCTGATTGAATAGTTGACAGTTATGAGGCTAGGCTTGTTGCAAAGGGTTATGCACAGGAAAGAGGCATTAATTTTGATGAGACCTTTGCACCTACATGCCATATGACTACTGTTCGGAGCATCTATGCACTTGCAGCTCATCATGGTTGGAATGTACATCAGTTGGACATTAAAACTGCATTTCTGAATGGTGACTTGCATGAAGAATTGTATGTTTTTCAGTCTCGTGGCTTTGTGCAAAAAGGACATGAAATCCATGTGCAGGTTAAAGAAGACATTATATGGTTTAAAGCAAGCACCACGTGCTTGGTATGAAAAGATACATCTGATTGCACATGGTTTTGAGAGCAGTCCATCTGTAAGCACCTTATATGTTAACCATGCTAATGATGTGCTTTTGATAATTGTGGTGTATGTTGATGACATGCTGCTCACTAGTCCTCATGAGAAGCATATTGCTGATTCCAAGGCTGATTTACATGCCTCATTTGAGATGTCTGATTTGGGGCATTCGCATCATTATTTAGGCATTCAATTTATGCACGTTGATGGTGGAATAGATTTGTTTCAAACGAAATATATTTACGCATTATTGCAGCGTTTTGCCCTTGAAGACTATAAACCTATTGCCACTCCTATGGAGATAGGTTTACGATTGAGTCTTCATGATGTTGGAGATGCTCTATGAGGGAATGTGTGCATAAGCAATGCACCCAAAGATTTTGTAATGGTCCAATGAGGGTCTCCTACAATTCCATGCTTCATAGGGTGTCATTCCATCCAAGGATTTGGATGGGAGCCTGTTAACCAAGTATGTGGCTGTGGGATCAGCCTCTGCCCATAGGTAGTTGGGTAGTTTCTTCTCATTCAAAATTGATCTTGTAGCCTCTACTATCAACCTATTCCTTCTCTTTGCAAAGCCTTTTAGTTTAGGAGTATACCTTGTTGTGACCTCTCTTTTAATACCTCTGTTCTATAAGAATGAATCAAATTCATTTGAAAAGTACTCACCACCTCCATTAGATCTGATCCTCTTCAAGCTTCTACCTGTTTGGTTCTCAACCATTGCTGAAGACTTTTTGAAACATGTAAATACTTTATCCTTATGCTTTATGAAATAAAGGATTTTCCATCTACTATAATCATCTATAAATGAAACATATTAACTTGAACCTCAGATTGATGGATCTTTGCTAGGACCCCACACATCAATGTGTACAAGCTACAAGTAGTCTTCATGCATGTACTCCTTTCTGTTGAATGGTTTCCTGTGAGATTTACCAAATTGGCATGCTCCACATTTGTATATCATGTGTTGCTTGGACACATTTGGAATGCCAAGCACACTTTAATCCTTGCATATTTGTTTTAGTGTTCTTTCTCCTATATGGCCTAGCCTTTTGTGCCATATCTCTAGTTCAGATAGAGTTTGATCTTTGTAATTGAAGAGTGCTATGTTTTTGGTGTCTTCAATCTCAAATGTAAAGAGTCTACCAGATTTCTCACCTTTTGCAATCCTCTTAAAGCCTTGTTTAGGGCCTTCCACATATGCTCCATGACTTGTGAATCTCGCTTGTAAGCCTTTCTCAACAATCTATCCAACACTAATTAGGTTTTTGGTTATAGTTGGTACATACAAAACCTTACTTAAGAGGTTCATGTTACCATCAGAAGCCTTGACATTTCCAATTTTCTTGACATAGTTTATAGTGTCATGACATGTCTGCACTTCATGCTTCCCTCTGGGTTCGTCAAGATCAGATATACATTTCCAGCCACATGATTGGAACAACTTGAATCGATATAGAAAAGATGCTCATCATCTTTACCTTGCTTGGATGTTATGTTCATGATGATTATAGAGTCTTCTTGGTCTTCTGTGTAGTTGTTATAATCTCTTCGTCCTTTGAAACCACCTTGATAATTGTTTTTGTTGTAGCCTTGGTTGTAATTGTGATTGTAATTACTTCCTCCATTGTTGAACCTGCCTCTGGATTGTCCATAGCTCCCTCTATGGAAGCCTCTTCCCCTTTGATTCCTTGTGTTCTTGAAGCATTCTTCTATGGTGTGGTTGGTAAGGTCACATATGTTGCAAGGTGGAGTGTTGTAGGATCTCCCCCTACCTTGCCTTCCTCCTCTACCCCTTCCTCTAGTACCTCTTCCTCTACATGTGTAGTTAACTTGAGAGGTGCTAGCCTCTTCTTCATTCTTTTTTCTTTTACCCTTATCCTTAGTTTTATTTCTATCTGTATAAAGGGCAGAAGATTGGTTACCTCTAGAGTTGTCACCATTCTTGTTGAGCTTTGTTTCATGGGTGAAGATTTGCCCCATCAAGGTGTTGAGGTTAGATATTTGCATATCCATCTAAGGTCCATTGTTGTGGTGAAGGACTCCCACTTATCATCAGCTTTGATGCCATTGAAGATCTTCCTTACTATGTGTTCTTCTTCTATCTCCTCTCCAATGCTTGCAAGCTGGTCAGCCACATCCTTCATCTTGGCCACATAGTCAGCCACACTTTGTTTTGGTTGCTTCTTTAGGGTTGTAAACTCCATCCATAGTTGGTTCTTGCTAGCTCTTGTAATTGATGAGAAATATGATGAAAGTACTTCCCAAGTTTCTTGGGAGTTCTTGCAATTCGTAATGTGAGGCAATAAGAAATTAGATATTGAGTTTAGTAGATAAGACATGTCAAGAGCATCCTTTGTACACCATGTGGTAAACCTTTCTTGCTCCTCCCTTGTGGGTTGATGTTTGCTCCTGAATGTTGGCATCTCTTCATCTCCTAAGATGTATCCATATAGACTTCTCCCTTGAAGATAGGCTTGCATCCTTAGTGACCATGCTGAGTAGTTGCTTCTATCCAATTTTTCAATGAACCATGGAAATCCATCTCCCATCTTGCTTGTTGTTGTTCTGATACCACTGTGATAGTCTTCAGACATGAAGTGGTCTTGCTTAGACCTGCTTCACACAAAATAAGAATAGTTGCTGGAGAGCGTAGTGGGCCTCTTTAGCTTGCTAATGATAATAAATAATCACTTATGTTTTTTGGAACATGATCCACTAATCAATTGATCATAACAGATAGATAGGAAATTGATCCAAGGTCATAGACTTGCTATTTTTGTCTTTATACCTGTTTAGTATATTGAACAGTGTGCACAGTAGCAATTAGTCTAATTCCTTTTGGTGATGTCTAATTAACTTAGAAAACTACCAATCATGAGTGATTTCAATAAAAAAGATGAACTACACATTGAGTATGATGTTTAGCAAATCATAGGAGTGTCGTGATAATTTTGGGATGCATCAGTCAACAAATGAGAGAGTAAAGAAATGACAATATCTCACGATTCAGAGAAGCAATGATAATGAGATTTTGTAGCTATAAACTAGACAATATACTAAATCTATCATCTTTAAAACACAAAAAATGATCAATCATATGCTGAGAACAAGCTCTAAGAAGATCACTGTACTGATGTAGTCATGGCAGAGAAGTGAAGTGAACATATAATGAAAATGTATGTATTAGATCATATACAAATACAATGTCATTGGAAATAATCTATTGCACAATGTGAGGAAAGTGAGTGAGCTATGGAGTGAGCTCTCAATTCACAATGTATCCCTTTCAAATGATCTCCTGAAGTGGATATATCACGTGGGTCATTTGATCCTCTTTTTATAGTTGAGATTGGAGCCAATCTTTTGAATTCAAATTCAAAAGTCCACCTAAAAGTAAATCTTAAACTATAGGATATATTCTCTCATCAATCAACTACCAAATGAATTGAGATTTGATGCTTCCTAACTCCACGTGGAAGTAAGGTTCTTTTACAAAGGTAAATGTAATTGATCTTACATGGGATTGATCATATATGGCTCCATGAGAAATATGCTAATCATCCAAGTATGTGAGCTTGGATTCTTGTTCATCAACATGTAGATCAGCCTTAAAAACAGCTATATGCTTCTCATGAGGACTATTAAGCATCATGTCATCAACATAGACAACAATGATCAGAAGCACATCATTTGCATGCTTAACATATAAGGTGCTCTTAGCTGGATCTTTCTCAAAACCATGTGCAATCAGGTAGGCATGTATCTTTTCATACCAAGCACATGGTGCTTGCTTCAAACCATATAATGCCTTTTTCAACTTGCACACTTGGTTTTCATGCCCTTTCTGCACAAAGCCATGGGGTTGAAAAACATACACTTCTTCATGCAAATCATCATTTAGAAATGTAGTTTTGATGTCTAATTGATGTACATTCCAACCATGATGAGTTGCAAGTGCATATATGCTATGAATAGTAGTCATTTGGAAAATTAGGAGCAAAGATCCCATCAAAATCAATGCCTCTTACCTAAGCATAACCCTCTGCAACAAGCCTAGCCTTATACCTATCAACTATTCCATCAGGATTACACTTCAGCTTGTATACCCTATAGCGCCGATGGCCTTCTTGCCTGGAGGCAAGTCACATAAAGATCGAGTACCATTTTTCATAATAGCATCATATTTTGATTGCATAGAAACCATCCAATTTTCATAATTTTGTGCTTCATCAAACAAGACAGGCTCATTCTCATGATAGAGAGTAGAGAAAGCCATAGCATAGCAATCTGATTGCAAAAAATGCAGTATGAAAGCTGAACGAGTATAATATGAAAGAGGTGCATCTAATTTTCTATCACACAAAATTTGCACTAGCCATTTTGGCATATTTTTTACCTCCTCAATATCAGCTCTCTCATCAACAAGTGCATCATGTAAACCTGCATCAGAAATGAAATGATCAGCATCATCACATGAAACCTGTAAAGGCTGAGAAGTTGACTCATTAGGACCAGCACTAGATTGTCCACCTGTAAGAAGAGGCAGCAAAGTATCATACATATCTTTAGAGCTAGCAAATGTCTCCTTAGTACATGAAAGTAATGGCTGAATAGCATCATCCACAAAAACAACATCATGGCTAACCAGAATGCATTTACTCTATAAATGATACAGATGATAGCCTTTACTTTCAAAAATGTACCCAACAAAAATATATTTCATTGATTTATCATCCAATTTCTTGCGTTGTTGTTCAGGCACTAATGCATATGCTAGACTACTAGGTGCCTCAAGTTTGGGTACAAAGGACACCATTTTAAATTTCAGTAGGCATAGCAAGCTAGCAAAATTTAAATAACAAAAGCAAGCATGGCAAAGCTTTGCATCTAACAAAGTCTAAGAATCATGTACTACACATGTTGAATCATTCAGATATTTTTGATGATCTATGAGCTTATATAGCCCACGACATAAAATGCGAGAAGCAATAATGACATCGCCATTTGGTAGATCATGAATTGTACATATGTCATCAACAAATTTCACAACCAAGCCAATCTTGGCTAAAGCTACAACTAATAACATATTCTTCTTGATCCCTGGCATAAATAAAGCATCCCACAATGTAACAGAACCACCATCAGTAGTAGTCAGAATGATCTTACCAACTCCCATGATAGGAGAAGAGGAGTTGTTGGCCCATGTGAGAGTATTCCCTATAGGGGAAGGATGTGAAGAAACTCCATTGCAAGGTAATATGTTTGGTTGCCCCACTATCAAAGTACCAACCATTTGAGTCTACTGATGATATACATTGTTCATAAGAAGATAGGTCATAACTGTAAACAGTGGTAAATGGCCATTCTTCATTCTACACAAGATTAGTAGACTCTGTTTTGGGTGTAGAAGCCTCTACAACAACCATTCCAGTCTCTTTCTTCCTTGCCTCTTTAACAACTAGTTTTGGACAACTCTTTGTGACATAATCATTTCCTTTATAGTATTTGCAAAATAATTTCTACTTTTCTATTTTCTTCTCATCTCTGTCATCCTTTTTTGATTGTGCAGAATTAGCAGATTTCTGCTTACTAGTAGAAGAGCTCCATTTACCTTTACCCTTCTAACTAGCTAGGAAAGCTTGATCTGCAACACACATAAGGGACTTATTCTGCCTAGATTGATCTTTCTGCAGTAGAACAGAGACTAACTCCTCAAATGTTAAGGCATTTGGATTGGCTTTTATCATCAAACAAAGAGTAGAAGCAAAACTCTAATATGAATCGAGAAGAGCATTCAAAATAGTTTGCAAAAGTGAACTGTCAGGAAAGTCTTCATCAGCAGAAACCAACTTTTCCTTCAAATATTTGATCTTTGTTAGAAAATTGTCCATGGAATCTCCTTCATTCATATGCTCACTCTCCGATTGTTTTCAAAGGTAAGCAACAAGAGCCTCATTCCTTGATTGGTATAAAGTGTTAAGTGTATCCCAAGCATCCTTAGTTGTTCTACAAGAGTGAATGTGAGGAATAATGGCATGTTTAATAGACAAGGTTATCGATGCATGTGCCTGAGCATCTTTGCCATCCCAATGAACTTGCTTTGTAGTAGGTGCAGCAGGAACCACAACACAAAAAAGAACATGAAGAATATCCTCATCTTCAATACCATCTGCATCACCATCAACAACTATGTTTGTAGGTGTAACAAGATATTTTTCAAAACCCTGCACAATATTCCATAGTCCTTTTGCAACCTATACATGATGCATCATATAAGCCCATAATGGGTAATTAATACCGTCCAACTTATCCTCAATAGCCAACATATGGAATACGTCACTGCTTTTTGCCATGGCCACTTACTAAAATACCTTGATGTAGAAAAATGATTATATCTCAAAAAGTTGAATAGAACTACCCTCTTGAGTTTTGCTAAACTTGTAGTAGACTTCAAGACACTTATACTGGCAAACTAAAACTTGTATATATCTTTGGCACAAAAGGATGAAATTGCCTACACAAACACTATGATATTGTGTTCGAAGGTCAAAACAAATCTCAGATCGTGATTTGATGCGACTCTAGGACTATGACTAGAGGGGTTTCGATGATGCCTTAGATGAAACGGTGACTTGCTTTGATACCAATTGTTGGAGCTTGCGGTCTACGGAAGCACATGATAGCACAAGGAAGAAGAAGAACCTTGGAGCACAACAGACAATACTGAATGTATTACCAATAGAATGTACAAAGATAAGTGACCCATTAGGATTATAGGCGTATATACAAGTCGGGGAGGAAAAACCTCCTAAAGAGGGAAAAAAGTGCCTCGGTAGTCCTAGTGTGCTCACACACATCATTACCTAAATATATCAACATCGAACAATGGACCAGTTAAGAGCATCTGAAGAATGGGTCAAGGCGCAAAGAAGTAAATGTATTGGCTATCTATTAGCATACAAGGTAGTATGGTTGGGCACATAAAAGATGTCAAAACTCCAAAAGAGGCTTGGAACTATTTGGTTACATTGTATGAGACCAATAGAATGTCATGAAATATGCAACTAAAGAATCAATTGCATACATTTAAGAAAAGTTCCATGTCAGTAAGTGACTACACCCTAAAAATCAAGAGCATATGTGAGTCACTTGCATCAATTGGGGTCAATGTAGAAGATGATGATAAGGTGGAAGTGTGACTTCGTGGTTTAGAAACTACATATAAGCAATTCATAACTTCTATTCAGACCAGGGAAAATAATCCAAATTTTGCTCATCTCATATCCATGCTAATAATTGAAGAAAAATCTCAGTGAGGACTCAAGCTCCTAAGGAAAACCTAGTTCTGAGCAGTTGTTCTACTCTGGAAGAGGAAGAGGTAGAGGTAGAAGTTGCAAAAATGGAAGAGGAAATAGTAATCAAGACCAAGGCCAACAAAAAATCACGCGAAAGTTAGAGGACAGTTTCGAGATAGGGCAATCCAAAGAGGCCATAGAAATTTCCAAAGAAATGATTGAGGTAATGACAATAAAGGATGTTGGAATTGTGGTAAAGATGATTCTGAGATGTTATTCATGGTCCAACATCACATGATGAATACAATGTATATTGATTTCTCAAAATGGAATGGTAATGTTTGGTTGTGTATTCAGGTGCCTCAAATCACATGATCAGCCATGCAAAATGGTTTATTATTTTGCAAAAATTATCTATTCCTAGATTTGCTGAAAAAGGTGATGACACATCACATCCTATCAAGCATACAAGAAATATAGCACTATCTATGGAGGATGGGAAGGTAAAACATCTTGTTGATGTATTTGAAGTTCCGAATATTTGGACAAATGGTTGATTAGGGATTACAAGTGAGGTTCAATGTTGATGGTTTATATGTAGAAGAGTACCAACAAAAATGGAAGGTTGATTGCAAAAGGGAACAAAGTTGGTAGGATATTCACCTTGAATGTGAAAAATCCTTTAATGAATTGAGCCATATTTGGAAAAGGTGAAGGTGTTATTACCGATATAGAGATTTGACACAAGCAAATTGCACACAAAAAATTGTAGAGGCTGAAATTGATGTAGTCAAAGGAGCTTGTCAATGCACTACCAAATTTCAAGGTTGCAAAGATGCAGAAGGTATGTGTAGCATGTCAATTTGGTAAATACTCAAGGGATCATTTCCACATGACAAGCATGTTAGTGAGAATGTGCTAAAAATAGTATATACAGATCTTTGGGGTCCTACAAAGACCACATCTATGGAAAGATGCAGGTTTTATGTCAGCTTAATTGATGAACATACACAAAAAGTATGTGTTTACTTTATGAAAGAGAAGAGTGAGATTGTTACTTAATTTCAAAATTTTAAGGCTATGATGGAAACGTGGATAGGGAAGTATATTCAGATATTAAGATCTTATGGAGGATGTGAATACTTGCAAATGAGTTCAGTAGCTTTCTACAAAGTCATGGAATGCATCAACAATTTTCATGTGAGTACATGCCACAAGAGAATGGTATTGTTGAATGCAAAAATAGACATATTGCAAAAATAGCAAGAGCTTTGATGTGCATACTCATGTATACATCATGGAGAAAACTTCGAATGCTATTGTACATCTAGTTACACCTAAAGAGAAGATTACAGGTAAAACACATATGAAAGTATTTGGTTGTATTACATATGCACATGTTCTAGATGAGTTGAGGGCAAAGCCTGATCCAAAAGAAAAAAAATGTATCTTCATTGGGTACTCCCTTGAGCAAAAGAGATATAAATGCTACAATCCAGTCACACAACAAGTGAAGGTAAGCAAAGATGTGGTGTTTGATGAAATGTCAAGCTTCTATGCAGATGCCAAAGAAGGACTTAACCTTGACTCAAATGACGAAGGAAATGCTGAAAAATCAAGTGTAGAATCTGAAGTTTTGAGTGGACCTAATGTTTCACCAAGTAATAGCTCCAAGTCAGATCCATGGAGTGGAAGATTGTGTGGAAATTGCAATAAAAAAAATTGATCAATTACATCCAATAAAGGTAAAGAAAAGCTTTCTGTTAGTAGTAAAACATCTATAGGTTTTGAAGATATTAATGTAGATTCAATTGACTTAGAAAAGAGATTTGATGAAGAACTCAAATTGCCCTCTATGAAGGCTCCAAGAGTAAGAGAGGCACATGTAGATGATACAAGGAGAAGTCACCCAAGATCAAGAAGATCTGGGAGGATGCAGAGTTCAATGCAACTATTGACTTATGATAGTTACATGGTTCTTCATTGTGCCCACATTGCCAAGGTAACACAAGATGCTAAACCTTCTTGTTTTGAAGATGCAACTAAAAATGCAGATTGGGAGAAATCTATGGATGAGGATATGGCTTCACTTTATGGATATGAAACATGGAAGATGGTTCCATTGTCGCAAGGAAAGAGACCCATAGGCTTCAAGTGGATTTACAAGGTGAAGCACAATGTTGATGGTAGCATAAGCATCTATAAAGTAGGATTGGTAGGAAAAGGATATGCACATACATTTGGTATTGATTATAAAGAAACATTCAGAACTGTAGTTAAAATGGCTACTATCATAACACTTGCTACATTGGCTACAAGATGAGGATGGATTTTGCATCAAATGGATGTGAAGAATGCTTTCTTACATGGTGAGTTTCAAGAAGAAGTATACATGGACCAAAAACAAGGGTATGAGGAATTCAAAGCACCCAGAATATGTTTGCAGGTTGTAGAAGGCATTGTATGGGCTTAGATCCCCTTGTGCTTTGCATGCAAGGATGGTAGATTATTTAACCACCATTGGAATTTCTATGTGTGATGGAGACCACTCATTATATGCAAGGAAGGATGATGATGGAATCAAGATTGTTGTTGTTTATGTTGATGAATTGATTTTAGGTGGTGATAATGAAGAAAGCATTAAAGAGGTAAGTCAAGTCCTTATGCAAGAATTTGACATGAAAGATCTTGGTGTGCTACGCTATTTCTTGGGCATTGAGTCTCGGCCTTAGTTAAAATTTAAGTTGCATATTGGATGGCCCTCTCTAATATGTTGTCTTTACTATGTTGTGTGAGAAATTCCCCCACCCCATAGGCACTAGCATCCACATGGAAATGAGAATCATTAATCCAATATGGAGTAACTAGGATTGGTGCTTCCACAAGATTTGATCTCAAAACATGGTAAGACTTTTCATCTCCTTCATCCCACTTAAATGGGACATCTTTACCTATAATTCATCCAAGTGATCAAGCTATGCCTACATACATTTTTTATAAGCGTTATGTGATATCAATTATGGCCCAAAAAAATTTGTATTTTCTTCAATGCCTTAGGTTAGGTTAAGTTCAATATAACTATAATTTTACTTGTATGAGTAGCCATACCTTTGTTAGATACTACATTTCCAAGAAGGGTACCTTCTATCACTAAAAAGTGACACTTTTTTGAATTCAACTTTAAGTTCCTTTCCCTATATCTATTGAAGACATTTTGCAATTGGGCTAGATGATTATCGAAGCATTCCATAGGAGTACTAGTACAAGTATCTTAGAAGGAGGAAAATTCTTCCATGAAGATTCAAAGGTCATCCAAAAGTAGGGTTCTAAAGATAAGATTCACTCTCCTATCAAAAGTTGTAGGAGCATTTCTGAGTCCGAATGGCATTTTCACATTAACATAGGTTCGTGTGATGAAGTTCATCTTATCTTGATCCTTTGGATGGAAGGATATATGGTTGTAACCACTAAATCCATCCATGATGTTATATATTGAATGCCCAAACACGTCTTTAATAACCTATTTTGCAAATGGCATAGGGAACCCATCAAGAACTATTACCTTGTTGAGTGCTGGATTTTATTAGTGTTCTATGTGTTCTCTTCGTGTAAATGGAACCAAATCAGCAATAACATGATAGGATTTTCCCTATTTTTGTTGGTGCAATTAGCAAGAAAAAGTGATTGGCTAATTATTCAGGACTACACATCATTTTATTTCTTTGCAAGAAAGAACTACATGTGAACCTATGCAAGTCATTTTGGGCATAGTTACTTTGGATTGATGTGTGAGAGCAATTAGAATAAGGAATCTTATTAAGTTAGGGAGTTGAACCCACAGCTCATGTGGTATGAATAATAAAATCAAATCATCCCTAAACTATAGGATCACTTTTAGGTTAGGGAAAATTCAAATTCAAAATGAGAACATGTGTATAAATATACACACTTTTAGCCGTGGGATATGTGAGTCATTCTGAGAGGCATTATGCTACTTCCATGAGCATAAATTGAGCTCACACTACCTATGTGTAGTCCAATACACTTTCCTTGTATCATATGTTCATTATCATGTACATTTTGATACATGTCTTCAAGGTCATATTTGTCTACTGTTCTCAGCAGTATCTTCATCATTACAGTGATTTTGTGGAATGCATTTCTCTACATGTACTCTTTCATTTGCTCTACTTTAACTTGGGTTACTTATAATGAAATTTCTACTACTTGCATATCAATTTTCATTGCATTTAGTTCAGAGGAGCACGAGATATGAGTCATAAGAGGTGATTGTGTTTGCATACCTTCTAGATCCTAAAATGTCAGGATGACCCCTTGACTTGTTAGATTCAATACTCAGTGTATGGTGTAGCTAAATTGATGAAATAACTTGATTTAGTTAGCTACACTCCAATTGGATGTGTGCAAAATCTCTTTGGTCAATTTATACTAGGTTGTGAGCTCTGAACAAAATACTGAGCAATTATATTCCCAAAATAGAACATTTCCTCACATTTGTAGTAAATGCAAGTTATCTATTTTGATGCAAATTTTTAGGAATGATGCTCCAAGACACTTAGTGGTTCCAAATGCATTATCATGAAATTAAAGGAGTCTATTAAGCATCCATAGGGTCAACTTGGCAGGTGTAGAGCAGGTTTTGTGCAACACTAGCTCATCTCTAGAACCTTCCTTTTCATCTCCTCATAGTGGTACTAGAGCAATAACAATTCAACATGGGAGATGGATTTCCTTCATCCATAGACAAATTGGATCAAGGTAACTACTCAACTTGGTCACTTAGAATAGAAACTTATCTTCAAGCAAGAAACCTCTATGGTTACATATCTCGAGATGAGATGGTGCCAATCCTCAAAAGCAAAGGACAACCAAGTCAAGAAGAACAAGAGATGTAAATCACATGGTGCTCAAAGGATGCTCTACCAGGTTCATATATTCTTAACTCAATCTCTGATTTTTTTACTTCCACACATAAGGAGTTGCATGACTTCAAAAGAGACTTGGAATTCTCTTGAAGCATTCTTCTCATCAAGTACCAAGGCAAGAAAGAAACAAATATGGATGGAATTCACCACACTCAAGAAGATGCCCAAGCAAAGTGTGACTAATTTTGTCACAAAAATGAAGGACATAGCAGACCAACTTGGAAGCATTGGAGAGATCATTGATGAAGGGAAAATAATAATGCAAGTGATCAATGGAATAAAGGTAGATGAAAAATGGGAAACTTTCACCATAGCCATGGACCTCTACATGGAAATGCAAGTTCCTCATTTCAACAACCTGATGGGACAATTATTCACACATGAGGTAAAGCTTATGAAGAATGGAGATAACTCAAAAAGATAATCAATCCTTTGCCCTATATACAAATAAGAACAAGAATACAGATAGCAAAGGAAAAGGTAAAAAGTCTGATGATGAAGGTAGCACCTCTCAAGCAAACTTTGCAGGTAGAGGTAGAGGCTCAAGAGCAAGAGGCAGAGGAGGAAGACAAGGTGGGGGGAGAACTCAAAACGCTTCTCCATGTGCCATATGTGGCTTAAATAATCATACTATTGAGAATTGTTTCAGGAATCCTATAAATCAAAGAGGAAGAGGCTACAACAGAGGAGGCTATGGAATCTGAAGAGGTAGATTTAACAACAACAACAACAATGGCTATAACAACAACTCATACAACAACAATATATATCAAGAAGGATACAGAGAAAGGAGAGACTACAACAACTATGTAGATGATCAAACTCAAGAGGACTTATTGCTTTTGATGAACATGACCATGAAGCAAGGCAAAGCATATGAACATGTATTCTATATAGACTCACATTGCTCAAATCATTTACCAGAGAATGTAGCTCTACTATTATATTTAGAGGATCCAAGGAATAGACATGAAGTCCAAACAAGAGATGACACAAGGCATCTAGTTGAGAAGATAGGAAATGTGAAGAATTCAGATGGTAACATGAAGTTATTGAGCAAGGTATTGTATGTGCCAACTATCACCAAAAATCTCATTAGTGTAGATCAAATTGTTGAAAAAGGATTGTAGGTCAAATTCACAAATAATGGAGCATTTGTTGAGGATCCGCATCAGGGCTTCAAGAGGATAGCAAGAGGAGAATAGTCAAGTAGACTATTTACATTTGAGATCCAAGATACTAGGAACATTGTGCTATTCAATTATGGTACTCAAAACCTATCATAATTGGAAATTTGGCACGAGGGGTTAGCTCATATAGGTGAAAGGACTCTGAAGCAAATCAATAGGGAGCAGAGTGTACTTGGTCTACCAAATATCTCCAAACAACACATGATTTACAAATGTAGTGCTTGTCAATTTGGAAAGTCTCACAGACAACCATTCATAAAGAAGGGATATATTCATGGAGACCTATTGGAGCTAGTTATGTATGGGGACCAAACAAAGAGCCTTAAATCTCTAGATCAAGGTATTATGTGTCATTCATTGATGATTGTAGCAGATGGACAATACTATATTTTATGAAGCATAAAGATGAAGTGTTCTCTTGTTTCAAGAAATATCTACCACTTGGAGGAAATCAAACAGGTAAGACCTTGAAGAGGCTAAGGTAAGATGGAGGTGGAGAATATTTCTCCCATGACTTTGGTTCTTATCTCTAAGAGAGAGGAATCAAAAGAGAAATTACAACGAGGTATACCCTAGAGAAAAATGGACTAGTAGAGAGAAGAAATAGAACCATAGTAGAGGTTGCAAGGCCAATGCTAAACGAGAAGAAGTTGCCCAATTATCTATGGGTAGAGGTTGTATCCACAAACACCTATTTGATTCAATAGACTCTGATCAAAAGCATTAGATGGGATGACACATTATGAAGCATGGAATGGAAGAAGATACACCATTGATCATTGTAGAATCTTTGGGTGCATAGCAGATGCACACATACCTTCACAAATCAAAGGAAAATTAGACCCAAAGCCAAAAAAATGCATATTCATTGGCTATGACCTTAATCAGAAAGTTTATAGGATATATATTCCAAGCAATAAAGGTTTCATTGTAAGTAGAGATGTTGTTTTTTATGAAAACAAATCTTGGTTTGAAGATGATTGCAAGAAAATCAAACTTCCCTATGACCTAGAAGAAGACTTTCCAACATTGTCTAATAAGAATGAGCTTACACTTGAAGCATCAAGTGATTCTCAAGATGAATAGAAGGCTCCTATAAGGGAAATCAATTCTTGGGACTCCAAAGGCAAAGCCAAAGTTCAAGATATGAGAGATGTGGCAGACTCATCTCAACAAACTATAAGGAGGTCTAATAGAGAGAAAAGGAAGCCAAAAAGGTATGGTTATGAAACTTCTTTGGTCACTAAGCATTCAATTTACATAGCACATGAGAAAAACTCTGAAGAACCATCTATATATGAAGAAGCCAACAAGAATCCAGAATGGAGAGATGCCATGGAAGAAGAGATAGAAGCTCTACAAGAAAATCAGACTTGGGATTTAGTTTCCAAGCAACCATCTATGAAAGTCATTGGTTCAAGATGTATCTACAAGGTAAAGAAGAATTCTCATGTCTCAATTAACAATTACAAAGCAAGGCTTGTAGCCAAAGGGTTTGCACAAACCCAAGGTATTGATTATGAAGAGACATTCTCAACTATAGCAAAACTGCCTACAATTAGAGTACTTATGAGTGTTGCATCTTCCAAGAATTAGAAGATATATCAAATGGATGTTAAAAATGTTGTTCTAAATGGTTAGATTTCAAAGGAGGTATACATGACTTAACCTCCTAGTTTTGAAGACCAATCATATCCAGAATATGTATGCAAGTCAAGGAAAGCCTTGTATGGCTTGAAGCAAGCTCTTTCTGGAATTATAGACTTGTCACTTACTTGTAGGATAAATGTTTTATGGTAAGCAAGGCAGGTCCTTTCCTCTTCATTAAGAGGAACCACTCAGAGGTCATATACCTTTGTGTATATGTGGATGACATAATCATTATAGGTAATGATGCAGATGGAATCAAGAGGATCAAAGCTCAAATGAAGGAAGAGTTCAAGATTAGTGATCTTGGCCTTTTCACATATTTCCTAGGTTTGGAATTAGAGCTTAGTTGGAAGCTTGAATTATGCTACTTTAACTAGAGTAGATATTTGCTATGGAGTTAGTGTACTAAGTAAGTTCATGCAAATTCCAAGGAAGCCTCACATGCAAGCAACCAAGAGAATCCTAAAGTACTTGAAGGGTACAATCAATGAAGGATTATACTATCCATATAGATTTGATATAGATGTTAAGCTCTTTTCTGATGCAAATTGGGCATGTTCAAAAGATGATAGGAGAAGCACTTCAGGCTATCTTACTTTTGCAGGTAGCAAATTGATTTCATGGTCTTCCAAGAAGCAACTTACATTTTCTCTTTCATGAATAGAAGTTGAGTCAGAGGACTTGCAAATGCTACTCAAGAAGCTATGTGGATTAGGATCTTATATTCAGATTTAGGGTTGAATACTTCTACTCCACACATATTTGGAGACAACATTAGTTCATTACATCTTGCTACTAAACCTTTCTATCATGCGAGGACCAAGCATATAGAGTTTCATTATCATCTTTTTAGGGAAAAGATAATGAGCAAGGAGATACAACTCTCATATGTATCCGTTTGTATGATTTTAGATCTATGTTTGATCACCTAGAAGCTCCCAATGTCTTCTCATAGAACACTGAATGTGCTACTCCATGCATAAGGACATCATGTGAGTTTAGCATATGTACATAATCTTCTTGATCAAATCCCATCCACTCCTTGAACACACCCATAAAGTTGGCTAACCAATATGCTTGTATGCATGAAACTAGATCAGTCCTTGATACAATGCCCCATCGATACATTGTTTCATGAAATGTTATGATTGTTGCATCTTCTTAACCAACCAAATATTGCCACCATGCTCTATTCTATTTTTTGTAGATCTGAATTGAAGATGAATTTTCACATTTTTTTTCTATCATCGATGTGTGCTCACCTATATTCAAATTGCTCCATGCAAGAAAGATTTTTCATGTTTGTACTATCAACATGCATTGCCTTCAAGATTTTTCATGCTGAATTGTAGCATCATTGCTTGCTTTGCATTGATGGCAATGATTTTTTACTTTTCACATAGAGAACAACGAAAGAAGGTAGTATATGTAATAAAGTGATAGGAAGGAGATGATTGAACCACACCCTTGACAGATAGGAGATGGTTGAACTACAACCTAAGAGAGAGGATTAAGAAGTAATCCTCAACCATGGATTTTGGGGCAAGTGGTTAGCCCATCATATTCCTAACCAAGAGGTTGTGAGTTCAATTCGTTACATTGGTATCAGAGCCTAGGAAGTAGACTTGGAAAATGTGGATTGACCTAATGGCCTCTAAAAAAGGCGCTTGGGCATCCTCTATATGAAAGGGTACAAAGTAGCGCACGTCACTTTCACAAGTTAGCCTAACAAAGATTGAGGTGTATCTCTCAATCCGTAGGTCGGATGGAGGCATGTAATATACCGTTGGAAAGCTCTCGAAATGAACTTTCCAAATCTAATGCGATAGCTAGAAAGTATAAACCCCTTGGAAAACCATGGGTGGCACTTGATTGAGGGTTAAAGATACGAAAACATGGGTGAGAACAAGGTTCAAGACTGAGGTTGAGAGCAAGGGCCCAAGACACCAAGGTTGCGAACAAGAAGGTTCAAGACACCAATGTTGAGAGCAAGGGTTCAAGAGACCAAGGTTGCGAACAAGCTTCAAGAAATTGTGCGAGGTTGAGGACATCAATTCAAGGATACCTAGGGAGTTCAAGAGGCTGATCATCGAGGCTAGAGGGATACAAGGGCACATCATTGAGGACAATGATTGAGCAAGGGGGGAAGAATGTAATAAAGTGATAGGAAGGAGATAATTGAACCACACCCTTGACAGATAGGAGATGGTTGAACTACACCCTAAGAGAGAGGATTAGGAAGTAGTCCTCAACCATGGCTTTTAGGGCAAGTGGTTAGCCCATCATATTCCTAACCAAGAGGTTGTGAGTTCAATTCCTTACATTATATATTTTCTATTCGCCCTCCCCCCCACCATAGGGTATGAAACCTGATAAAATTAACATATAGTTTTGTACTTAATATATGCACTAGCATATCAATGCTTAATGAAGGGAAGGAGATACACTCTATAGTTTTGCAAGTTAGGCTAGAGAGGAATCCAATAATACATACAACATTAGTCAACATGTAAGGTAAAGGTTTTAAATTATTTGATGCGGCTAGGAACTTTCGAATATACCCAATGAGGATGCTATCCCTTTGAGAGTTATGACTAGAACCTTGTCTGAGAATGAGAAACATGAGAATGCTCATTTTCTATTCTATAGGATGTATTGAAATGGATTAGATCAAATGGAGATTACATTCATTTATGTTCTTGACATTTGTGCTTTACTGGCTATGCTCGAAGAGGCCCACAATCAATTCATTGTGCCACTAGAGGAACTTTTAGATTAAAATCTTATCCTAGAAAATTATCTTATATATATGTATGGAAAATGTGCATGTTTGGATGGTGTGATAAATGTGTTTACTATAATGCTTTTGAGGAGCACAATAACATGGAACACATTAGCTGGGCCATATACACTTGGTGGAAAGTTTATTGAAATTATAGTGCTCTTTCAAGATATGATGAATGAAAACAAAGAGGTTGATGACATAACTTGTCTATGTGTATTAATAAGGTGCACTCATGCAGGGCTTGTTGAATTTGGTATGTTATTTTTCCATGTACTTGTATGATGGATTGACATACATGAAGGATCATTATGTTTGCAAAATTAAGATCTTGGGTTGACTTGGACATGAATCAGAGGCCTTTATTCATTGCATATCATTCACATATTTTCCAATGCTATGGTTATGTTTTCTAGATACATGTAAAGCTCGTGATGATCTAGAGCATGGGGCTAGGTTTGAGAAGGGTGCATTGCTTTGGATCTAACAAATCTTGCACCTTCTATTGCATTGATGAACATTTATTCTCAATTCAATTTGGAGAATTTAGATGAATAACAATTTACAACAATATGAAACATCCATTACATTAACAAATGCTTGTCTCAAGAAATTCATTTTTTGAGGATGTAGATATCCATACAAACCTCCTCACTATGCATAAATATGTTTGGCTACCTCTTATGTATGTATTTTTTTAATTTAAATATATGTACATAAGTATATCATGTATCTAAATCTCCTCACTATGCATAAATATGTTTGGATACCTCCTTATTGTTGGAGATAGATGTCTGCAGAAGCACGCAAACAACACAAGGAAGAAGAAGAAGCTTTGAGCACAACACACAAGACTAAACGTATTACTAGACAATTTACAAAGATAAGTAGCCCATTAGGGCAATAGGCGTATATACAAGCCGGGGGAAAAAATCCTCCTAAAGAGGGAAAAAAGTGCCCCAGCGGTCCTAGTGTGTTCACACACATCACTACCTAAATATATCAACAAATCCTCCCTGGGAGTGATGTGGTGAACAAGGAGCTGGCACTCATGTATAAGGAAGTGCCAAGCTATGTGGAAATCACTCCACAAAAGGAAGTAAGCCCAAAGCTTTGCGGAAAGCTTCAAACTTCTCCCTAGGCAGAGCCTTCGTGAAAAGGTCTGCAATGTTCTCCTGCGTGGGCACATATGCCAAGCTGATCTCCCCAACAGGGAACCTCTCCCTGACATAGTGATAATGCACCTCAATGTGCTTAGTGCGAGCATGGAACACAGGGTTCCTTGCAACTGCCAATGCGCTCTGACTATCAGTGAAAATGGTGGTGGCAGAAGACTGGCCAACACCCAAATCAGCCATAAGGCGTCTGAGCCACACACACTCAACAGTCGCTGTGAAAGCTGCCCTATACTCAGCCTCACAACTGGAAGTGGCCACAGTAGGCTGCTTCTTGCTCAACCAAGATATACATGAGCTACCAAGCATGAAGCAAAAACCACTGGTGGACACACGAGTGTCATAGCAACCAGCCCAATCTGAGTCAAAAAGCATGCAAATCTGGCGGTAGTGATCCCCCCTTGGGATAAAACAACCCAAGTAGCCGAGTATCACTCAAGTAGCGAAAGATGCGCTTAACCACCTTCCAATGCGTGACTCCTGGGCAATGCATAAACCTGCTCATCTGTGAGACAACAAACTGAATATCTGGCCGAGTAATGCATAAGTAAATCAAGCATCCAATAGCCTGCTGATAGAGAACAGCATCAAATGCATCTCCAGCATCATGAAGACTCAATCGTAAACCTGTCTCCATAGGAGTGGTAATAGGCTTACAGTCTTCAAGGCCAAAACGCTGCAATAATGTGTCAATATATTTCGTTTGACACAAAGCCATTCCACCATCAACTTGCATAAACTGAATGCCCAAATAGTGATGCAAATGCCCCAAATCAGACATCTCAAATGAGGCATGCAAATCAGCCTTGAAATCAGCAATATGCTTCTCAATAGGACTAGTGAGCAGCATGTCATCAACATAGATAACAATGATCAGAAGCACATCATTAGCACGCTTAACATATAAGGTGCTTTCAGTTGGACTGTTCTCAAAACCATGTGCAACCAGATAGGCATGTATCTTCTCATACCAAGCACGTGGTGCTTGCTTTAAACCATATGATGCCTTCTTTAACCTGCACACCTGGTTTTCATGCCCTTTCTACACAAAGCAATGGGGCTGAAAAACATACACTTCTTCTTGCAAGTCACCATTCAGAAATGTTGTTTTAATGTCCAGCTGATGTACATTCCAACCATGATGGGCTGCAAATGCACAAATACTCCGAACAGTAGTCATACGGCATGTAGGTGCAAAGGTCTCATCAAAATCAATGCCTCTTTCCTGCGCATAACCCTTTGCAACAAGCCTAGCCTTATACGTGTCCATTGTACCATCAGGTTTACGCTTCAGCTCATATACCCACTTAATGCCAATGGCCTTCTTGCCAGGAGGCAAGTCACATAAAGACCAAGTACCATTCTTCATTATAGCATCATATTCAGATTGCATAGCAGCCATCCAATTTTCTAAATTTTGTGCTTCATCAGACGAAACAGGCTCATTCTCATCACAGAGACTAGATGCAGCCATAGCATAGCAATCTGATGCAAAAGAGGCACTATGAGAGCCTGAACGAGTACGATATGATAGAGGTGCATCTAATTTGCTGTCACGCAAAGTCTGCACCAGCCATTTTGGCATAGTTCTTGCCTCCTCAATATCAGCTCTCTCATCAATAAGTGCATCATGTATATCTGCATCAGAAATAAAATTATCTGCATCATCACATGAAACCTGCAAAGGCTGAGAAGTTGCCTCATTAGGACCAGCACTAGACTTTCCACCTGTAAAAAGAGGCATCAAAGTATCATACATGTCTTTGGAGCTGACAGATGTCTCCTTGGTACATGAAAGCAATGGCTGAATAGCATCTTCCACAAAAACAATATCACAGCTAACCAGAATGCGCTTGGTTTGTGGATGATACAGACGATAGCCTTTACTTTCAGAATTGTATCCAACAAAAATACATTTTACTGCCTTATCATCCAATTTTCTGCGATGTTGTTTAGGTACTAATGCATATGCCAAACAACCAAAAACATGCAGATGAGCAACAGATGGCTTGCGGTCATGCCAAGCCTCATATGGAGTGATAGACTGCAGTGCTTTAGTGGGACACCTGTTAAGTACATATGCTGCACACATGACAGCCTCAAGCCAGAAACTATGTAGTAAAGCCTGACTCTTGACCATACACCTCGCCATCTCAATGAGTGACCTGTTCTTCCGTTCAGCAACTCCATTCTGTTGAGGTGTATACGGTACTGTACACTAGTGTTTTATCCCATATATCAACCAGAAATGCATTAAAATCAGAAGACATATATTCCCCCCCTCGATCAGAACGGAGGGTGCCCATTTTACATGCTGACAGATTTTCAGCCAAAACCAAAAACTGTTTAAAGCACATGAACACTTCGGACTTTGCTTTGAGTGGATATACCCATGCATGCCTGGAAAAATCATCAATGAAAGTCAAAAAGTAAAGGTAATTTCCAAAAGAGGGTGTCTGCATAGGACCACAGACATCACTATGTACAAGCTGCAATTTCTGTGTAGCCCGAACTGAACCATCTTTTGGAAAGGAGGAACGCTGCATTTTGCCCAAAATACAGCCTTCACAAGCATGTTTTCCAGGTGCCTCAAGCTTGGGCAAAGAAGACACCATATCAGATTTTTGCAGGCGTAGCAAACTAGCAAAATTCAGATGACCAAAGCGTCCATGCCAAAGCTTTGCATCTGACATAGCCTGAGAATCATGAACTGCACATGCCGAATCATTCACAAATCTTTCATAGTCTATGAGCTTATACAGCCCACGACATAAAATGCCAGAAGCAATAATAACATTGTCATTTGACAGATCATGAACTGTACATCTTTCATCAACAAATTTTACAACCAAGCCAATCTTGGCTAATGCAGAAACTGATAATAGATTCTTCTTGATCCCTGGCACAAATAAAGCATCTGAAAAAGTGAAAGAACTACTATCAGCAGTAGTCAGAATGATCTTACCAACTCCCATAACAGGATAAGAGGAGTTGTTGGCGCATGTGACAGTATTCCCTGTAGGGGCAGGCTCGAGTGAAGAGAAGAAACTATGCTGCGAGGTAATATGTTTGGTCGTCCCACTGTCAAAGTACCAAACATCTGAGTCCACTGCAAACATGCATTGCTCATGAGAAGATGGGTCAAAACTGCAAACAGTAGTAAACACCCATTCTTCTTCCTGCACAAGATTAGCAGACTCTGTTTTTGGTGTAGAGGCTTCTGGAACAACCATTCTAGCCTCCTTTTTCTTTGCCTCTTTTGCAGCCAGTTTTGGACAGTTCTTTGTGATATGATCATTCCCTTTACAGTACTTACAAAACAATTTCTGCTTTTCTAATTTCTTCTCATCTTTATCTTGGTTCTTCGAATGTGCAGCATTTGTAGATTTCTGCTTACTAGTAGAAGAGCTCCATTTTCCTTTGCCCTTCTGACTAGCCAGGAAAGCTTGATCTGCAACACGCATAATGGACATGTTCTGCCTGGACTGATCTTCCTGCAACAGAACAGAGACTAACTCCTCAAATGATAAGGCATTCGGATTGCCTTTCATCATCAACCGAAGAGTAGAAGCAAAACTCTGATATGAATCAGGAAGACCATTCAGAACGGTCTGCACAAGTGAGCTACCTGGTATAACCTCATCAGCAGAAATCAACTATTCCTTCAAATCTTTGATCTTCATTAGGAAAATGTCCATAGAATCACCTTCATTCATATGCTCACTCTCCAACTGTTTTCGGAGGTAAGCAACACGAGCCTCATTCCTAGCTTGGTACAATGTGGTAAGTGTATCCCAAGCATCCCTAGCTGTTCTGCAAGAGCGAATATGAGGAATAATGGCACGTTTGACAGAGAAAGCTATCAATGCATGTGCCTGGGCATCTCTGTTATCCCAACGAATCTGCTCTACAATAGGTGCAACAGAAACAGCAACACGAACAGGAATCTATACAATATCATCCTCGACACCATCTTCATCAACTCCAGCACCTGTATTCGTAGTACCTGTTGTTACAGGTGTAACAGCACCTGTATTCGTAGTACCTGTTGTTACACCCTGCACAATGTTCCACAATCCTTTTGCAACCAATACATGTCGCATCATATAAGCCCATAATGGGTAGTTGGTACCATCCAACTTATCCTCAACAGCCAACATACGGAATACATCACTACTTTTAGCCATGGCCGGTGACTAAAATATCTTGATGCAGAAAATTGACTGTATCTCAAAAAGTTGAATGGAACTGCCCAGATGAGTTCTGCTAAACCTGTAGTAGACTTCGAGACGCTTATATTGGCGAACACAAACTGGTATATACCTTTGGCACAAAAAGACAAAATAGCCTACGCAAGCACTGCGATAGTGCGTTCGGAGGCCGAAACGAGCTCAGATTGCGATTTCGGCACCACAAAGCAAAGCAGTTTTGATCTCGGAAACACCCTGAGTATGCTCACCAAAATTCGTACGATTTTGAGACTGCAAACGGAGGAGTGTCAACGACGCCCTAGATGAAGCGACGACCTGCTCTGATACCAATTGTTAGAGATAAATGTCTGCGAAAGCACGCGAACAACACAAGGAAGAAGAAGAAGCTTGGAGCACAACACACAAGACTGAATGTATTACTAGACAATGTACAAAGATAAGTAGCCCATTAGGGCAATAGGCGTATATACAAGCTGGGGAAAAAAAACCTCCTAAAGAGGGAAAAAAGTGCTCCGACAGTCCTAGTGTGTTCACACACATCACTACCTAAATATATCAACACTTATGTATGTTTTTTTTAAATATATGTACATAAGTATATCATGTATCTGCAAGTGATCTCATATGTTTGTTTGTAGTGATCTCATATGTTTGTTTGTATGGATGTGGGTGTCAATTTATTTGTATGTGATTTTTTTTGTACATGTGTGTGGTTATTTATTTATGTGTTTCTCATTGTATATGCATATGTATATGTAAATGTATGCAAACATGTATATGAGATTGTTATCTGTGTGCAAAAATATACACATGTGGCTATCCATGTGTTGAAATACATACATGTGTAGAAATATATACAAGTGGCTATCCATGTATGTTGATGTGATCATCTATGTATATATGTATGTGTGGTGTATGTAGCTATGTATGTTATGCATATGTGGTTATCTATATACTTTAATTGTTCATGTCTGTAAATATGTATTTGGATGTGATTGTGCTTTCGTGCTAGGGTTCACGAATAAAGATCCATTGTTTTAAATTTATCCCTTTTAAAATTTGATGAGAGTGGAAACCCTTCTATTTTCTTTTAGCTGAAATGGGATATCTTCCATCTCAATGTTTGAGAATGAAATGGGATATCTTTCATCTCAATGTTTGAGAAAAAGAAGATCCCTTTTCAAAAAAGCCTTTGCCTATGAAAAGGGAATTCTGTGTAGCTGATGTTTTGGATTTTTCCCGAATGCCCAGTCATAGTTATATGGCCAGCGGAAAAACATCGGATAATATATCTTCAAAGCTGCATCGAAATGACAGCTTGCCGATGTCTACTAATACACACGCAACGCTGGCGCGATGCATGACTCGAAAGTGATCTCTCATGTGAGAAAATATTCGATCATGGCGTACGATAGTATTCTTTTCATCATACAAGACGTAATAGGTTTCACTGGGATGGAGATGAATGCGTTCCCTAGTGACGGAAGGACAAAATGTCATATGACAGAAAAAATTATAGGTCGCCGTTCATGGAGATTGGCATAATATAAAAAAGGTATATCTGTATATATAGGAAAATATGATAGGAAAGTTACCATTTTCAGCCTGGCATTTGACAGGAAGTTTTGAAATCTACTCAGTTTGACAGGAAAAATGGCCCTTGACAGAAACAAAGAGGAGTCAATTTTATGCGATCAAAGGTCAGTTCCGTCCCTGTGATTGTTGTATTATTTCAAACGAAGTCGCATCAGCATGGTGAGAAATCAACGCTCAGAAATCATACCATACACTATCACAAGCTCTGCACAACAAGCAGATGAGATGTCCATGCAGGATTAGTTTTGTGTTGCTGAGATGTGTCCATGCAGGATTAGTTTTGTGTTGCTGAGATCTCAACTGTGCAGATTTCTTTTACCCTTCCTATATCCATGCTCTGGTGCTTTCCCTTAGTTTCTGTGCTCTGCTATATCATGGTGGATTTTTCAATAGATTCTCTTCACTTACTGAGTTTATTGATAATAAAAAAATCCATGGCTTAATCCACAGTACTTCCAGTTACCATGAAGTCTAAGACAGAGAGAAAGCTTTAATACTGTATGTACACATCATAGCACTACTACTCTTTCTTTATATGCATGTATACGGTTCACTGTGAAGTGAAGACAAAACATCGACACAGAAAAAGTTTTCTGTGGTAAAGGACAAGGTGCATTGCATGTATCGGGTACCCGTCTTATTGTCAGGAACGTGATCGTGCAAAGAATCTCAGGTACATTAGGTCGTTCACGTGTGTGCACTACGACATCGCCGCATCGTCGTCGTTGAAACATTGGAATGCCAGACAAAACATTGTTAAGCCATCATTCAAGAAATGGCTTCTTGAACGGATCTCAACTTTCTCGCCAGAACATCCAATCCGTTTGTGAAGGAGAATGTATGAATAATACGTACCTTTGCGGCATGGTTCCCTTCGTCTCTGACACGCATGCCAACCAAAAGTTCTTTCCTTTCTCAAAAGTGAGCAATCAAATCCATCTTCACATTTGCAGAAAAGCGAGCGTTGGGAACTAGATCTGCAAGTGCTCGAAATACGGAGTAATGAAGCTGTTTTTGTCATCTTCTTGGCAAAAGGCCCTAATGCTTTTGACTTCTTAACTGTATCAATGTCTCCTCAGAAGTAGGTTTACATCGCTGTCCGATCCTCCAAATTGGCAACTTTATACATTAGCAGATTTGCCTTGCAGACCAGACAAAATGAAGCAGATGTTTGTGTCCACGTTGAAGAGAGTGATGGAGCTTGTCAAAGACGCCTCTTTAAGAAAAGGGATGCAGTTTGCCCCTACTTTAGAATATGCAAAAGTGTTTAGGATGTGTAAAAGGCCAAACATGATATTGAACTGATATTTACAAGCACATCCTTGGATTGGTTGCCGATTGGAAAAACATCATTCACTACATTATGGGCAGATGAATGCAAATATCTCATGCATGAGTGTGTAATCTTTCATTCTCAATAGAGTCTTCAAAGTTCAGGTAAAAGCACACATTGTGATTATATGTCAGCATATAGTATTCCTGATATGAATGGTGCATCAGATAAAGAAAATTAGGTGTCATAACCAATACCAAAAAGTCGTATGTGTATTCTCGATCAAGGACAGAAAGAGAAGGCTTTTATGTAACTACACATCTTATGCTTAAGGAAAGGGAAAATTTCTTGATCAAGGAGAGAAATACTGCAGGAGAAGTGAAACAAAAACAAACTTACAACCTCAACAACACAAATCATCGAAATCTATATGAGCTGAAAACAGATGTATATTTGTAACCTGTAGAAATCTCCATTATGAGTGTGATGATGGAGACGATTATTCATATTCATCTTCTTTTATTGGAACGTTTACTGCCAAAACATTGCAGAAACTTTTGAATTATGCTTATATCAAAGCTTAAAGTTCATGAGAGAAAAGTATTAACCATAGAGGTAAAATTTCACTCAATAAAAGGTAACAATCAATGCTACCTTATCAAATATTGTTCTCTGTCATTATAAATGATAGGAAAGTAATGACAGAGAACAATATTTGTATTGCATAAGAAAACACTACAGAACACAATAAGTATCTAGCACACTGCACTCTCCACCTACCAACAACACCCACACAGTGATGGTTCAATTCTTTGCTAAGGTTTGGTCAAGTCAGTTTAACCTTCGAACTCCCCTGAACATGAAATGGCATATAAACTCTCCTTTGGAAGGTTTCAAGGTTACAAAACATAATATAAAAAAAAAAGGGATAACATTCCATATGGGTTTAGCCCTAGCATAGCCCAATGAACACTTCTCTGACTCTGAAGAAAAGTGTTTAAAAACTCATATTTTCATTATGAATTTCCTTAATTTCATCTACTTCCATTTTAGCAAAATATGCTATAGGAATGAATGTGACATTCACCGGTGGTACTTCCTATTTTTCAGGAATACGTAGAGATTGAACCCGAGACAAAAAAACTGAAATTTCTCTCAATCTGCTAAACAAAATGCTTTGAAACTTTACAGGCATAAACTAGACACTTATAGCTTTCCAACGACTCATCTTGCACTCAATTTGGAGCTCTAGAGAGAGAGCAGAAGCCTCTGCAAGATTACTGTTGGCAAAGAAGATGATGCAGAAAATTGAAGGAGCAAGACAATGATGGTCACAAGTGTATGTATATTGCTTCCATGTAATGTACAAGTGATTTCAAGTCCTTATATAGCCTCTAGGAGTGTTCCAAGACTTTTACAAGTTGAATTTGAATTCAAATGAAGGTCGGAATGGTTGTTGGAGGGAATCAATTCACTTTCCTACAATCTAGGAAAAGTGAAGATCTAGTTTGATCTACTTTTAGGTGATTGATTGCTTGATTGAATGCAACTTCAACCACCACAAATTCGTGGGATTTGGGCTCTATATTTCTACCTTTACATGTGTAAAGCTCAAGGCTTTTACAACGGTAAATGAACCATCAAGAATCTCTCAAAAAAATACAATAAATGAGCATATGAAAAAGAACTCTCCAACGGATATTCTTTCGATGTGATAGCCTTTGATGTAGATCAAATCCACCTCAAGCATAGTGTAAGCTTGATGTTCCAATAGCTCCCCCTCAATCTAAAGTATTCTTGAGTCTTCATTCTCTGATAGGTTGAATACCTGCCATAGCTTTGAATCTACAAAGCTTTATTCCATCAAGTGCCTTCGTCATCATATCTGCTACTTGCTTTTCAGTAGGAACAAAAGAAATGTCAATCTCCTTTGCCATGAGCTTCTCGCTGATGAAGTGTTAATGCACTTCTATGTGCTTGGTTCTCACATGAAAAATAGGATTTGCCGCTAGATGCATGGAACTTACATTATCTCCAAATATGTGAGGTTTGGAACTCACAAGTCCCAAATCTGTATACAATGCTTTTAACCATATTGCCTCTTGAGTTGCTATGGTCAAGCCTCTGTACTCTGCTTCAGTTGAGGATAAAGCAAATGTTGGTTGCTTCTTGGAACTCCATGACACTAGCTTCGAACCTGCAAATGCTAAGTAACCAGATGTACTTTTTCTATCATCCTTAGCTCCTGCCCAATCTGCATCTGAATAGATTTTGATATCCAAATCTGAAGAGTAAGGATAGAATATACCTTCGTCGATTGTACCTTTGAGATACTTAAGTACTCTCTTAGCCGCATCCATGTGTGGTCTTCTCGGTGAGTGCATGAACTGACTAAGCACTCCCACACTATATGAGATGTTTGCCCTTGTATGAGTAGCATATATCAAGCTACCTACCAAGCTTTGATACTCTTTAGTGTCTTCAATTTTCTCACCTTCATAAACACTTAGTTTATGATTCATCTCCAAAGGTGTACCTGCAGGTTTAGTGTTCTCCATTTTGAACTTGAGAAGAAGATCCTGAATGTATCTTCTTTGAGTCAAATACATTCCTTCATCTGTATATATCACCTGCATACCTAGGAAATATGTGAGCTCACCTAGGTCACTGATTTTGAACTCCTCTTGCATGTGTCTCTTGATCCTTTGAATGCCATTTGGATCATCACCTGTCACAATAATATCATCTACATATACACATAGATAGATAACCTCATTGTGATCCCTTTTGATGAATAGAGAAGGATCTGAGCTGCTCGCTTTGAACCCTTGATCTTGAAGATATGTAACCAACCTATAATTCCAAGCTCTAGGAGCTTGTTTCAATCCGTACAATGCTTTCTTAAGTCTGCAAACATAAGACGGATGATTAGGGTTTTCAAAACCTGGTGGTTGTGACATGTATACCTCTTCACTTATCCAACCATTTAAGAATGCATTTTTCACATCAAGTTGGAGGAGTCTCCAATTCCTTGCAGCAGCTACACTTATCAATGTCCTGATTGTAGTCATCTTTGCAACTGGCGAGAATGTTTCCTCATAGTCTATATCATGAGTTTGTGAGCATCATTTGGCAACTAATCTTGCCTTGTACCTCCAGACTGATCCATCTAAAGTTCTTTCAACTTTATATACCCATCTGCAACCAATTACATTTTGATTTGGTGACATTAGAACCAAATCCTAAGTGTCCATCTCCTTCAATGCATCTATCTCTTCGTTCATGGCCTTTTCCCAATTAGGGTTTTTCTTTGCCTCTTCATAGGTTGAGGGTTCCTCTGAAATAGAGTCTTTTGCCAAGTAGATTGAATGCTTCGTAACAAATGTGGAATCATATCCATACCTTTCTGGTTGTTTCTTCTCTCTTGCTGATCTTCTAGGTGCTTGTTTGGAGCATTCTCCAACCTCTTGCATCTTTGCTTTGCCTCTTGACTTCCATAGCTTGTAATCCTTTTCCCTTTCATCTTGGTCATCGTCTGTATCACTTCTTGGATCATGGACCTGTGTATCATGCTTGCTTCCTAATTGATAAGAGTCAGAATCAAGATCATATGGTAGTGTTACCTTTTGTTTGTCTTCATCATACCAAGACCTGTGTTCTTCAAACACAACATCTCTACTTGTAGTGAATTGCTTGGTTGAAGGATTGAAGAACCTGTAACCCATCTGAGTTGAATCATATCCAATAAACACTGCCTTTGTTGCCCTTTCATCTAGCTTACCTCTTATTTGTGATGGTACATGAACATAAGCTAAACAACCAAAAACCTTGCAATGTCCAAGACTAGGTTTTCTTCCATGCCATGCTTCATAAGGATTCATACTTTGAAGTGATTTGGATGGTAGTCAATTGACAAGGTACACAGCTGTTGAAATAGCTTCTGCCCATAGATAATGTGGCAACTTCTTCTCTTCAAGCATTGTTCGGGTTGATCCAACCAATGTCTTGTTTCTCCTCTCTGCAATTCCATTTAGTGGAGGAGAGTACCTAGTAGTCACTTCCCTTTTGATACCTTTGTCCTGCAAGAACTCATCAAACTCTTTGGAGAAGTATTCTCCTCCTCCATCAGATCTGAGCTTCTTTAGTGATCTACTTGTATGATTCTCCACATGTGCAAGATACTTCTTGAAGCAATCAAACACTTCATTCTTACTCTTGATAAAGTATAGAACAGTCCATCTACTATGGTCGTCAATAAATGAGACATAATACCTTGATCCTGCCAATGAAGGTTCTTGACTTGGTCCCCATACATCTATATGTACTAAGTCCAATAAGTTGTTGTGGATGTAGCCTTTGTGGTTGAATGGTTGTCTTTGTGCCTTCATGCGTCACACCTGTTGATCATGTGTTGCTTTGATATGTTCGGCAGTCCTAGAACACTTTGATCCCTGCATATATCCTTCAAGGTTCTTTCATTCACATGAGCAAGTCTCTTATGCCACACTTCAAGCTCACTTAGGGTTTGAGACCCAAAGTTGAATAGAGCTATGTTCCTAGTTTCTCCTACTTCAAAAGTAAAGAGCCTACCATGCTTCTCACCTCGGGCTATCTTCTTGAAGCCTTGACATGGATCTTCCACAAAAGCTCCATGTTGGGTGAACCTAACTTGCAAGCCTTTTTCAACTATTCGGCCTACACTTATTAGGTTTTTAGTGATTGTGGGTACATAGAGAACCTTACTTAGAATGTTTGTCCTGCCATTGGAAGCTTTGACATTACCAATCTTCTCCACATTGTTCTTTGTGTCATCCCCTGTTTGCACTTCATGTCTATGCTTTGGACTTTCCAAATCAGATAGAAGAGCAATGTTGCCTGCAACATGATTCGAACATCCTGAATCTATGTAGAACAAATGATCATCTTCTTTACCTTCTTTGTGGCTTAGATTCATGAGAACCAATGAGTCTTCATGTTGTTGATCTTCTGAATAATTGTTGTAGTCCCTTCTATTGTAGCTTCTATTGTTATTGTTGAAGTTGTGTCCACCTCTGCCTCTATTGCTGCCATATCCACCTCTTCCACTTCCTTTCTGGGTCTTCCCATTGAACCAACAATTCTGAGTGGTGTGGTTGGTCTTATTGCATATGGCACAAGGTTGAACATTCTGACCTTTGGCTTTGTCTTGCTTTGGTCCTTTCTTCTTCAATTTCCACTTGCTCTTGCTTGCGAAGTTGGCTTGGGAGGTCTCTTCTTCATCTTCTTCCTTCTTCTTGCCTTTCTGCTTCTTATCCTTCTTATCTGCATATTGAGCACTAGTTGAATTACCATGATAAGAGTTACTTTCCTTTATGCTATTGTTGGCTTCTTGATTGAAGAGTTGTCCAAGAAAGATGTTGAAGTCTGGAGTTTACACATCCATGATGAGATCATAAGCCGTCGTGAAGGATTGCCATTGCTTATCACTTCGAATGCCGTTGAGAATTTGCCTCATGATGACCTCTTCTTCAATCAGCTCTCCAATGGATGCTAACTGATCCGCAACCTCCTTGACCTTGGTAACAAACTCTATGATGGTTTGTTTAGGTGTCTTCTTCATTTGGTTGAACTCGTTCCAAAGATGATTCTTTCTTGCTTTGGTACTAGCAGAAAAGAAAGTCTCGAGGGCATCCCAAGTCTCTTGAGATGTCTTGCATCCTCTAATATGTGGTAATAGAAAGTCAGAGATAGAGTTTAGTATGTACGACCTTGCTTGAGCATCCCTTGCGCACCAAAGTGTGAGCTTATCTGTCTCCTCTTGTGTAGGTCCTCCTTTGGATCTTGGAATAGGCATAGCTTCATCACCTGCTACAATTCCATAAAGATTTCTACCTTGAAAATAGGCCTCCATTCTGATTTTCCAAGCCGCGTAGTTGTGTCGATCAAGCTTCTCGATCATTGAGGGAAAGCCATCACCCATCTTGATCTAGCTCTGATACCACTAAAAGAACTTGGAGAAGCTTGTAGAAGGTAGAAAAGTGCGTTTCAAAGCGACGAAGTTTGGTCAAGCCAACCGGCACTAGACCAGCCCTTGAGCTTATGGAGACTCAAATAGACCTTATAGGCATGAAATAAGTGCAAAGAAACACACTATGTACTTTGGAGCATCAAGGAGAATGAGTCGATACAAAACAGATAGGTTCGCGAGTCGACTACCTCAAAAAACTTACTATCTATGGAAGAGAGAATGAACTTCAAATGCCCATAGCGACCAGCGTGATTACAATTAGAAAAAATCATTTTATGGGAGTGATACACATAGGGTTCAGTGTATGGAATGCACAAAAGTATAAGGAATAAGCAAAATATGCTATAGGAATGAATGTGACATTCACTGGTGGTACTTCCTATTTTTCAGGAATACGTAGAGATTGACCCCGAGACAGAAAAACTGAGATTTCTCTCAGTCTACTGAACCAAATTCTTTGAAACTTTACAGGCATAAACACGACACTTATACCTTTCCAATGCCTCATCTTGCACTCAATTTGGAGCTTTGGAGAGAGAGCAGCAACCTCTGCAAGATTATTGTTGGCGAAGAAGATGATGCAGAAAATTGAAGGAGTAAGACAATGATGGTCACAAGTGTATGTATATTGCTTCCATGTAATGTACAAGTGATTTCAAGTCCTTATATAGCCTCTACGAGTGTTCCACTTTTACAAGTTGAATTTGAATTCAAATGAAGGTGGGAATGGTTGTTGGAGGGAATCAATTCACTTTCCTACAATCTAGGAAAAGTGAAGATCTAGTTTGATCTACTTTTAGGTGATTGATTGCTTGATTGAATGCAACTTCAACCACCACAAATTCGTGGGATTTGGGCTCTATATTTCTACCTTTACATGTGTAAAGCTCAAGGCTTTTACAATGGTAAATGAACCATCAAAAATCTCTCAAAAAAATACAAAAATGAGCATATGAAAAAGAACTCTCCAACGGATATTCTTTCGATGTGATAGCCTTTGATGTAGATCAAATCCACCTCAAGCATAGTGTAAGCTTGATTTTACAACACATGGCATGCAAGCACAATCCAATTGTTCATTCTCTTACAACCAGTTAACATTACCATATTGGTCCAATGCTAACTTATATTGGATATCCATGAAAATTTATTCTATGGGCTTGTATGCATGAAGCATTTTGTTTTTTTCCAATTCATTTTGGAATCATCTAATGATAGAATTTTGATATGGGTTCCAACTTGTGATGTAGATCTCCCACTCTTAGGCCTTCTAATAGAACCCTTCCCTGCAAGAAGCATTGTAGGTGGAGGACTATCATCCTTTATAAGATTTAGCCAATGGGGTGTCAACAAACCATTGCAAATTATATGATGCACATATGGTTGTTAGGTTCCCCATGATTGTTCACCTTTAAATCAACCACATAATCATAAAATTCATTTGATATTGTTGTTTGTAAGCTCAACATGAAACATTATAAAGGGTTGTCATATAAAAACTACTACAATCACTTATTTAATAGTATTTGCTAATACATAGCTTCTCCTTGTGAACATGTATTCATATATATTGCACTTGCATTCATTCTTGGTGGATTGAACATACCCTGAAGAAATATTATGGTCTAGACATGAAATTAGTGCATGTTTAGTAATTTTACCAAGAGCCACTATGTATGACGTGTACTTGCAATCAATTCACATGCAATAAATAATTTTTTAATATCCATTTCATATGTAGTAACTATTTTTGCAATCGCAACATATGTAGTAACTACTTTAATAAAAAATTCATGTTGAGTCTATTTAAGTCTTGCTTTTTTTGGGTGAAGATATTCCTTGATCTCATGAGTTTTGTTCCATGAATATTTGATCTTCTAGAATAATTTTTGGTGGTATTGAAGAAGATTGGACTTGATCTTGAACAAAACCCTTCTAATTATAATGAAATATTTAATTATAAGCCCATTTATAGGTTTGTGTAAAATTCTTTCTTTATTATCGTATAGCAAGTGTTGTGGAGGAACCAACCTATTTTGCGATCTAAAAAGGACCTATATGTCTTAAATTTAATATTTTGGGTATTTTACCTAGCTTTATATTATAAAGAAATACCCCATATCTTTCCCAACATTGCTATGTTGGGTGTGTGTAGAAGTGCGAGAGACACACAAGAAGCACACACGAGGAGCATAACTACAACAATACACAGAGAGAAGATAGATGGCTGGAATAGCTCTCTATATTGATGATGTTCAAAGCTAAAGTAAGAGCTGAATAATATCCCTAGGTATAAAGTACCACCACATATGAGTGAATCATGTATATGGTAACATGGGGAAAAAACATCTATCCAACACCGGAGTAAGAAGTACCGATGTATAGGGAAAAGGTTCACATGAAATAAACTTGCAGAACACATAAGTGTAAAATACCCCCCTAGAGCAAATGTTGTGAACATATACATGGAGTGATAGATCAGCCCTCGCTAGGCAATAAGCCTAAATCTTTGTGAAAATCTTCAAACTTTTCCCATGGAAGAGCTTTGGTGAATATGTTTGCCACATTATCTTGTGTAGGCACATATATCAAATCAATATCTCCTACATGAAGGCACTCTCTCACATAGTGATAATGCACCTCAATATGTTTGGTCCATGCATGAAACACCGGGTTTTATGCACTAGCCAATACACTCTGACTATTAGTGAGAATATGTGTAGCAACAAGAATTTGCATGAAAAGATCCATCAGTAGGTGTTTCAACCATATACACTCCACTATAGCTCTAAAATCAGCCTTGTACCCAACTTAACAACTCGATGTTGCCACTATAGGTTGCTTCTTAGTCAACCAAGATATGCACTAGTCTCCAAGGAAAAACGCAATTACCACTAGTGGACACAGGAGTATCATAGCAACCATCCCAATCATTATCTCTAAAAGCATGCAAGCATGGTTGAATATCTCTGCTATAAAAGAGATCTAAACTCAAAGTGCCTTTGAGATATCTAAACACATGTTTCACTACTTGGCAATGCTTAGTGCCAGGGCTATCCATGAATCGACTCAACTAGGAAACTGCATACACATATATTTGGCCTTATGTTGCATACATATATAAGAGATCCCATGGTTTTTGATAAACATAAGTGTCAAATGAGTCACTAGAATCCTCAAGTAAGAACCTAAATCCTGTCTCAATTGGTGTGGACATTGGCTTGCAATCTTCAAAGTCAAAATACTCAAGTACTATGCTTGATGCATAACAATTCACCTCTCAATGAATACAAACTAGATGCTATGATAGTAGCCCAAGAGACCAAAATAAGTAACATCAAAGGTATGCTGCAAATCAAACATTAGAATGTCAAGTTTTGCATCACATGACCCAATCAAGAGTATGTCATCAACATAAAGAACAAACACTATAAGATGAGCCCCATCATTGCATACATAAAGTGTGTTTTCAATTCGACTACATGTGAAGCCAAGATCAATCAAGTGCCTTTGGATTTTTTTTCATACCATGCACATGGAGCTTGCTTGAGACCATACAAGGCTTTATGCAAGCAAAAACCATATGCTCCTACCCTTTCATGAAAATAGAGGAGGTTTCCTTGCATAAAACTCTTCTTGCCAATCACCATTCAAGAAAGCTATTTTTATGTCTAACTAATGTACTTTCCAACTTTGATGGGCAGCCAATGCAACCACGTTACAAATGGTAGTCATGCGTGATGTAGGTGAAAAAGTTTCCTCATAGTCAATGCCATAGTGTTGTGCATATTATTTGGCAACCAATCTAGCTTTGTAGCCATCAATGCAACAATGTGACTTTCTTTTAATCTTGTAAACCCACTTTATATCAATGACATTTTTCCTTTTGGAAAGTCACATAACTCGGAAGTACCATTCCTATGTATGGAATCCATTCTTTATGTCGATCATCACATGCATCTTCAAAAGTAAGTGGCTCTTCATTACATGATATTGTAACAAGAGATTAATCCACAAAATTACTTTATGCATGGTGAGAGCTTGATCTTGTTCTACCATGTAAAGGTGCACACAATGTTGGAAGTGAGGTAGGCCCTTGGCTCATGTCACAGGTCCATGGTTTCATAGTTCCAGTATATACAACATTAATTTCAGCATTCTTCAATATTGACAAAACATGAACATACCACAATTTAATCATACAAATGATGAGACAAAGATAGAGAAAGAATAGACGACATGTGTAAGGTGTTACGTAAGCCATTGCTTACTCATAGTATCATATATACCAATGTTCAATGTACAATGTGGGGGCAAAACTCTCAACCACTCTATGTGATGAGAAATAGATGAATGAGTGAATGTACAAATGTAACAAACATATTCAGATGTATGGGCATAAATCTGAATATACATGAGATGTGTGACCTTATAGGTTATAGAAGAGTGAATATGAGTGACCGAAAGAGGAAGGATCAGTGTGAAACTGATAATCAACAAACCCTCATCTAACCTTAGGTTATGGAAGACCCTAAGTCAGATACATGTGTGAAAAGATCATATACTTAAAAAGTAGCAAAGAATGCTAACAAGTTTGCTGCCAGAAATCCTCAAACTCATGTGAACACACCTTCTCAAACACCTCATCCAAATATCCATAAAGCATATACGTACTGTTTCTCTTGTACCTATGCTGAATAAGACTCCTCATGATATGGATGCTACTGCCTCCATAAAATTCAAGTAGTACCTGTGTGCATAAAGAGAATATGTACCTGAATACTTAACATAAGATGTAAATCTTATGTTAAACACCATCCAATGTCTTTGAAGTAGCCCGAAATCTTCATGTAGAAGACAATCTTCAAATACACCATGTAGATGGCCGATCCTCACCATCAAGCTGCTAATGACCAAGTCTTCTTTCGATGAACAAGAGATAACCTCCTCTCCATGAGCTAGAGTGTGAGCACACCCTTCATCTTCTCCAAGAAGAATCTCCAAGACGAACTCCATAGCTGCTCCTTAACATGCTTCAAGTTAGCACCATGGCTGCCCCATGTGCTAGACAAAACACCACCTCTATTGAGGTCCAAGCACAAGGCTTGTGTTGAACACTAGGTGAAGGATACATACAATGAGCCCAAGCTTGTGTTTATATAGTGTTTGTACCTGTTGAAAAGCACCATCAAAAGCACTTAAAATAGCGATCGCAATTGATTTGAAAAGACTCCGTCACTGTTTAATTTTTGCTATCCATAGCTTTTGTTTTAATGAGAAAAGCTAAAATAATTGATCGCGCACGTCGCTGCTGCATGCGGAGATCGAACTCGCGCCACGCCGTTAGGAGGCTTTTGCCTTATCCATAGCGCCCAAGCGCTTTTGTTGTACAACGTCTAGTAAGAGACTCTACACATGCTGGATCACCTGATTAGTTTGAACTATGAATGAACCAATGGAACATTGTTTGACCAATAGGATATTGATTCTAACAATCCCCCCTGCAATGTCATATTGGTACAAACTGAACTGAATCTGCAAACTATCACAAGCTGCAAACTATCACAAGCTTCAAGATTGTACTTCCGAACTGACCTTCAAACCTTTTCTTCAAAAGTCTTCTTCAAAAGTGAATTTGACTTTCCTTCAAAAATTTGAACTTGCTAAATATGAACCATAATACTTGAGAAAATATGCAAACTAGATATCCAATAGTGTACTTATATAGCATGAACTATCTCTGAACCTGCTATCTCTTGTTTTCAAAAACCTGAAAACATACACTGGGATCCATATATTTGCATTTGCCTTATAAAAAGGTTTCTCAACGTACTTCTGCTGCATCATGTAAATACACTAACCAAAATCAAGAACAAAATCTTGGAACCTGTGACTGACAACTCACAACTTAGTGTATTATGAACACTACTGGTTCATCTCTGACTGTACTCAAGTCAACTCAACTCAACTTAGTTGAAATCAACTGAAATTAACTCATAAGTCTCTTCAAAAGATCATATCTATGATGTCATCATGTCTTCATCCTTTAAATCCTTCATACCTCTTTCCTTCAGAACCTGGTATAAACATATATGTGCGCACTTCTCAAATATACCTTTCTGAAATATCAAGCTTCTCTTGAATAGAATTTTAGAACCTTCTCCTGAACAGGAACATCCTAACAGGAACTTTCTCCAAACATTCTTCTTCTTCCTTCTTCTTTCAAAGCTGGAACATAAAGAGAACCTGACAAAGGAAATATAGGAATACATGTAGGTATGACTCTGTATTCTTTCACATATGGTTAAAAATAAGTCTTCATGTTTCATCACCCCCTGGATGATTTAACACTAGTATCCAGTATTCTTCAAATATATCAGACTTTATGAAATCTGGAACGTCTTCCTTCATAAATCTGATGTTCAGTGATCAATACCTGTATCTGAAACAAAAATTCTGAATCCTTTTTATTAGCATTGCGCAAATGCCAATAGCTTTCCATGTCATTCCTCAGCTTTCCAAAATCTAGAATAAGGTTAGCTGATCCTAACATAACAAAACCTTGCTGAAAGCTTTATGGGATTCATAACCTTTAGTAACATAACAAGTATCTTCTATCTCTCTTCAACACAAATTTGATAGAACCGGAATCTTTGACTTACTTCTTCCAATGTTAAGAATCTTCACAAACAAAGGAGAGACAACTGAATCACAAATACTAAAGATCTTCATGATCATTTTAGATCATCTAAGATCATCCAAGATCTATCTAGATCTATCAAGATCTTACAAGATCATATGAGATCATCCAAGATCAATGATCTCTCCTGTGTAGAATCTGCTCTCATCAAACCTTCATGACTGAATGTTTGATTTATTACCTGAATGTCTCCAAGTGTCCATGCTTCTCAAAAAGGTGTAAAACTTTTCTTCAAACAAATACTTCCAGGAATCTGCAATTCCTACTTGAAACATAAGTGGACAAACTTCTCACCTTGAGAACTCCAAAAGCTGCAAGTTGATACTTCATATCTTTCATACTCTACCCAGATGAAATGTGACAGTACCTGCTTGAATTTCTTTTGGCTAACTCCACTTTTCAATCAAGTGATAGGATCTAATGGATCACCTTTTTGAATATAAGCATGTATCCAAAAATCTAGACAATCATAGAAAGTAGATTCTCCATTGACTTCTACAACAACAATCTGAATTTTCTGAAGTTTTTTGAAAATACTGAATATGAGGTAACCTTTTCCAAACATAAAACCTCAACCCAAGTCTCCAACATCTGCTACAAAAAACTCTTTTACCTCAAGAGTTAGGTAAAGAAGAAATATACTTCTCTGCAACTTATCATATACCAAGTAGCTCTGTATTGACACACCAAGAATTCTTTGAGGGAACATATAAGCTGCTTGCTCAAAAAGCTTCAACTAAAACATAACTCATACATATATGAGTCAAAAGTTATATCTGCTGCTTTTTCTTTCTCTCAATGTAATTCTTTGTCAAATCCACTAAATCATGACCAAGTGTAATGCAAAACAAGAAACCGCTTCTTCTTTAAACAAGATGTTCTCGTAGACTTGTCTTTGGATGTAGAGGATAAAATAGGAAAAGTATATGGAAAATATATGAGAAAAGGAAGTCTTACTTTTCTTTTGGAAATGATGGACTTTCTTCTTCTGCATCTTTCTTCCACTTGATGATGTCAACATCTTCAAACTTCTCTTCCATACCTTTTGTTCTCTTCATCTTGAAGTAGCAAACACTCTTGACCTCTTCATATGAACTTTTCTCTTCCTCTAGTGCTAAGAGTAAGAGATAAAACAAACATGGTATACAAATGGAAGTGAATATAGAATCATGTTTTATCATCTCCTCATATCTCTGAATCAAAAATTATGCTTCAAATGTCTGAAACGACTAAATTCACCAATCTTTGTCTGAATGATGAATTACCTTTCTAGAGTTATCTCTCAAGATCACATTTGTACCTTGATATCCAACCAACTTAGAACAAAAAATTGGCTGAAAACAACCATCCCATCTCCAAATTTGTCTTCTTAGATGAACTTTCTTGTCATGAAAGAGATCTCTCAAAAATCTCTAGAAAAAACCTCTAGATACCTGTTTTGATGTAGCCTTTAATTTTCAAAGAATGAAAGTGTATAAAAGCACTCCTTGAAACCTTCAAATCTCTTCCTAACTGCTCTTCTAAGACATGACCTGCAAATGATAATCTGATAGTAGAAACTAATACCTGTGATTTGATGTTGATCTGATTTCTTCATCTTCTCTAAACCATTGTTCTTCCTTGAATTTGAAGTAGTCTTCTCTTCATCAAGTCTTGGTCTTCAAACAATACTTTTGTAAAATATTTGCATACTCTTCCAAAAATATTCGGCTGCTAACAGATCATCAACTTCATACTCCACACTGATGAATACACATGTAACGGAATTGTCTAATTCTCAAATCTCTACTCATCTAGATTAAGTGTGTATGTCAAATGTCAAATGTTAGAAGATGCCTTTAATTCATATGTTGTAAACCTGGAATTCTAGGAACCTGAGAATATGAATGAGCCTTAATGCATTGATGCCAAAGACCTATAGTTCTGAAACCAAAACCTTAGTGCTCTGATACAAAATGTTGGAAGTGAGGTAGGCCCTTGGCTCATGTCACAGGTCCATGGTTTCATAGTTCCAGTATATACAACATTAATTCCAGCATTCTTCAATATTGACAAAACATGAACATACCACAATTTAATCATACAAATGATGAGACAAAGATAGAGAAAGAATAGACGACATGTGTAAGGTGTTACGTAAGCCATTGCTTACTCATAGTATCATATATACCAATGTTCAATGTACAATGTGGGGGCAAAACTCTCAACCACTCTATGTGATGAGAAATAGATGAATGAGTGAATGTACAAATGTAACAAACATATTCAGATGTATGGACAGAAATCTGAATATACATGAGATGTGTGACCTTATAGGTTATAGAAGAGTGAATATGAGTGACCGAAAGAGGAAGGATCAATGTGAAACTGATAATCAACAAACCCTCATCTAACCTTAGGCTATGGAAGACCCTAAGTCAGATACGTGTGTGAAAAGATCACATACTTAAAAAGTAGCAAAGAATGCTAACAAGTTTGCTGCCAGAAATCCTCAAACTCATGTGAACACACCTTCTCAAACACCTCATCCAAATATGCATAAAGCATATACATATTGTTTCTCTTGTACCTATGCCGAATAGGACTCCTCCTAATATGGATGCTACTGCCTCCATAAAATTCAAGTAGTACCTGTGTGCATAAAGAGAATATGTACCTGAATACTTAACATAAGATGTAAATCTTATGTTAAACACCATCCAATGTCTTTGAAGTAGCCCGAAATCTTCATGTAGAAGACAATCTTCAAATACACCATGTAGATGGCCGATCCTCACCATCAAGCTGCTAATGACCAAGTCTTCTTTCCATGAACAAGAGATAACCTCCTCTCCATGAGCTAGAGTGTGAGCACACCCTTCATCTTCTCCAAGATGAATCTCCAAGAAGAACTCCATAGCTGCTCCTCAACATGCTTCAAGTTAGCACCATGGCTGCCCCATGTGCTAGACAAAACACCACCTCTATTGAGGTCCAAGCACAAGGCTTGTGTTGAACACTGGGTGAAGGATACATACAATGAGCCCAAGCTTGTGTTTATATAGTGTTTGTACCTCTTGAAAAACACAATCAAAAGCACTTAAAACAGTGATCGCAATTGATTTGAAAAGACTCCGTCACTGTTTAATTTTTGCTATCCATAGCTTTTGTTTTAATGAGAAAAGCTAAAATAATTGATCGCGCACGCCGCTGCTGCATGCGGGGATCGAACACGCGCCACACCGTTAGGAGGCTTTTGCCTTATCCACAACGCCCAAGCGCTTTTGTTGTAAGAGACTCTACACATGCTGGATCACCTGATTAGTTTGAACTATGAATGAACCAATGGAACATTGTTTGACCAATAGGATATTGATTCTAACAAATTTGCTATCCTACTAAGTTTGTTTCAGCCACTTTGGCATAGTTTGTGCACTCTTGATAGACATGCATTCATAATGTAATACATATCAACATGTATATCATGCAACAACTAAATTTCATGCTCATTTTCAAACATATTTTACTGCAAATGTCTAGGAGTTTTGACCATTTTGATTGAAAACTTTCAACGATGTTCGACTGGAAGTTCTCTGCATTTTCAACTCTATTTGATGGAATTTTTCAGCACTTTGAGCCTTAGTTGGCTGGTCTACATGGCCATATTCAAGTGCACCACTTTAGAACAAAGTCATGAGTGTATGGAAAATGTCTTGTGAGCTAACTTTTGGCTATTTTTTGCATCCAAGTAGAGGGAAAACTAAATTTTCAGCAAATAGCACATCTCAAGTCGCAATAATTGTGTTCGTCAATGGATTGTACAAATGATATCCCTTACTTTCAGCACTATAACTGTTGGCCTACAAGCAATGAGGAGACAAAGCAGGCAAGTACAATCTGGCATATAAGAGGCCCAATCATTTTTTTCATAATTTATTTTCAATCGAAGTGATTTTCATCACTACACAAACATTGTAAATACTGCTTTTGATAGATTAAACTCCATTTTCTTCAAGCCGAGGAGTCCTCAAGCTTAAGGAGTATTAGAAGTACCTACCTATCAATTTTCGTAATTTTTTTATTCCGTTTGAGCCCTCAAATAAGCCCTAGAACTTAATTTTCAACTAGGCCGGACACTAGGTTTGGACACAGCCAAAGCTAGTCAAAAAACTATAAAAAGAGCTAGAGAGCTCATTTTTTGAGGTTAGCTTGTTAGAATTTTGAGCTATTGAAGAGACTTTTTGAGTAATACAAAGAACTCCATTGTTCCCCTCTTTGTTCTTGCCTTGTGTGCATGTGTGTGTATGTGTGTGCATGCTTGTGTGCTTCTCACTCACGCACTTTGTCCTTCACTTGCTCATAGTCATCATATTATTCCTCACATCTCCACGGATTGACAATTATGAGGTGGATCTCCTCACGTTGGTACTTGCCATTGTGTTAGAGTGACATCAAATTTGGCATCATTGCTGGGGAGAGAGCTTTGAGGATGAGCATGTGATGATAAGACATAGAGTTGCGATGTTGGAGTCATAGGTATTTTCCTTACTTTCCATCATTTTTTCTTACTTTCTTCATCACCATCATCATCCTCACCATCTCCCACCACCATCTCCACCTTCACAAAAATTTCAATTTTTTGGTCATATTTCCTTCCCCACCTCAATTTCCTCATTTCACTTGTGAGAGAGAGCGAGAGAAAGCTTGTGTGCGATCTCGTTGTGTGTGTTTTTGAGCTTTTTCCTGCAACTTCTAGCTGTATCATCGTCTCTAGTAGCTTGCATAAGTACGAAAAACCTCTGCACAGGTCTCGAGATGATGAGCTCTGTCTATCGTGACAGATAGAGAAAGTTGGTATTTTTTGTTTGCATGCATGGAACAATAGAACACACCATTAGAACACTCCAAATCATCAGAAAGTTCCTAAAAAATTGCATTTTTTCTTTCTATCACGATAGAGAGTGTCTATCATGATAGAGAGCATCTATTGTGATAGAGAGCATCTATCGTGATAGATAGCATTTATCGTGACAGTCCAAAACCATGATAGACATCGTCTGTCTATTGTGATAGACACCCATGTATCATGACAGACAAACCCCACAATAAACACCATCAATCGTGACAGGCAGGACCATGATAGACGACAAATAGCATCTATCGTGATAGACACCGTCTATCGTGATAGACAGAGCCCATGATAGACACCATCTATCGTGACAGACCAGACCATGACAGATGATAGGCACCCATCTATTGTGACACACACCATCTGTCATGACAGATAGGACCACGGTAGATGACAGACATCATCTATCATTAGAGACACCATCTATCACGACAGATAGAGCCCATGATAGATACCATCTATTGCGACAAACACCCATCTATCGTGACAGACAACCATGCACGACACACATTGTCTATGGCGATACACACACATTTTTGACAAAAATGAAAGGGGTAATTTTTGTGAAAATTTGGGCTCAAAATGACATATTTTGAGGTCTTTTACCTACATTATTACAGAAGCCTTGCAAAAATGCACTAACATCATGTGAGGTCTTGTTTATCTGTTTTAACCCTAGAAGTCTGAACTGACATAACTATTTCATGCGAAACCTATTTTTTGATCTCTAGAGCTCGTTGATTTTTAGAGAGAGTAATTTGAAGTTGACCCTAAGTGGGATTAGGAAACCTAAGGGGCCCTAGAAAATTTGTGTGCAATACCGAAAGGGGCTTTAAAAAGTTTCTGAAGTAAATTGTCTGTCATTTGAAGTTAAAAGCTTAAGCTAAGATTTGAACTTTTAGAGGATCATTAAGAGCTCTTGGAGGGACCTGAGCAAGGTGCCAGTGTATGCAGGCTTGGGGATGAGAATCCTAGGCATATAAGTGAAGCAAGGAGAAGCGACTTGAGGTTGGAGGATCTCTCAACCCCCTTAGCCCATTCCTAGCTTAGGCTAAGTGTGATTAGATGTTTTGATTGACTAGGGGTATGATAGGAACTCTCAAGTTCTAAGAGCCTCTAAATTCTCAAGCATAAGAATCAACTTGGAAGGGTGCTTTTTTTTTCCCCAACCAAGATCTAATGTCTCTTATGGTCACCAAGGAGCTGGAACATCTCAAGCTCATGAAACCCAGAGAGACAGGAGTAGAGATAGACCTGAGGTGAGCTTTGCTAACCCGTTGGGAAGAGAAAGAACGAGAATAGAGGGATAGAATGGAAAATGAGAGACATAGGGACCCAAGGAATCGAAGAAATGTAGATGAATTCCTCTACCAAGGCCTAGAGAACGACCTTGAGGCCTACACAATTGGTTAAGTCCATGAAGAACTGCTTGGATGGCACAGGACACCCGTATGATCATGTGGCAAAATTTAGGGAAGTCTTGAGAGTTGAGCAAGTTGATGACATGTTCATGTAATACAACGCTTTTGGTCTAGCCCTAAAGAACACTGCCCTTATGTGGTTTCAACCACTACAACAGAGGCAATTTAGAAACATAGACCAATTGCTAGAATCCTTCATCTCAAAATTTTCAAAGAGTGGCATAAGGCACAACACTTCCTCATTGATCCATAGTTTTAAACAAACACCTGAAGAGATAGTGAGACTTGTAGGAAGAAGATTTCGACAATACCTAGAGAGATGAATTGTGCTCGAGTTACTGACACCCCCAAACAAGTGGATTTATTCTTAGATGGTTTGTTAAGTACCAAATTGAGATCCTATGTGTATCTAAACGACCCTAGATCCATAGAAGAGTGTGTACACATGTGCATAGATACTAAGGATAATATAGGGGAGGAATTAGAGCTTTCAAAAATCTACAAAGATTCAGATAGCTCTACTAGCCTCAATTCAAAGCCACCCACATCTATTGAGGAACTTGCAGAGAAGGTAGCTCAGAAGTTAGGAGTCTCTACCAAACAAACACTGAGATTTTCCCTAGTGAAACAGTGTTATACCTGTGGAGTAGACCATATGGTTGATGTGTGTCCAATCATGGCTCAACCCCAAGTGAACCCTAATAGCCAATATTGCACCATAAAAAGGAGATACCAAGCACACTACACAAGATTTCCCATATAATAAGCAAGCAGTTAGACAAAATTATCCACAACCATATCCACAAAAATGGAGATATCAAAATCAGTACCCATAGCACTATGGTAGGCCCCAACCACCCTACCAACCACCCTATCAGGCTCAACAAAGGCCTCAACTAGTGCTACCTCAACAACCTCCACCACCAGCCAATGTAATCCCATTGAAATATGCAGCTGTCAAGGAAAATTTGCATAGAGCCTTAGTGTCGGTATCACCATTGCTTTTAGAAAATGACCAAAATGATCACAGTTTTGACTCGACTCATATTGATAGTTCACATGCTTACAATATGCAGTCACCTGACCATAACGAGTTATACTATTATGAAGACCGAGCGAACCTAGTTTCGAAGCTAGAATATGCAAATTTCATGTACGCAAATCCTAACTCTAGGCCTCAACCTAAGACCCCCATTTCCTAGAGGACCATGCTACGGATGTCAGGGAGATCACCTCATTCGTGATTGTCCTATGCCTGCACCTACACAATCCTAATCTATGACAATTGAAGGTTTTTGTCCAGACTGTGGGAAGGAGCACTTGTTATGAGATTGTCCTAAGAACCCCACCAATATGCCAAAAATCACTCCTATCAACATCATTGGATTAGTGGTAGACTCTACGGGAAGTGTGACTTCCACTACCCCAGTGCAAGTCATCATGAGAGCTCAGGCATGGAAGCAAAACTAAGAATTAGGCTAGGAAAAGAGTTCTGAGGTTAGTGAGACCAAGAGTCTAACGAAAAAGAGGACAAGAGCTTGGAGAGAAAGTCATGAATGAATGAAAAGACAATGGTCGAAGAAAATGAATGAACTCAAGGAAAGCTGAAGAGAAACAAAAGCCAAGATAATTCAAATCACCTCTCAAACACACTCTCACACATCACCACCACCATGGCCCCTATCATCCACAAGCTAATAGACAAGCTCAGAGCAGAAACAAGATATTATGTAATGTATTGACAAAATTGGTGAATAATAAACACTCTGACTGGGACAAACAGCTACACCATGTTTGGGCATATCGAGTTGCCTATAAAATGGTACTCCGAGTCACACCCTATGAGATGGTATTTGGCCAAAATGAAGTGCTACTACTTGAATTCTTGATACCTACATTGAAAATAGCACAAGAGCATCAATGGACCGGCCATGAGCTTTCCTCTAGAATCTTTGATCTTGAGCGGTTAGGTGAAACAAGACTAAGAGTAGCTGCAGGAATATATGTAGCCAAGAAAAGGCAAAAGGCATACTTTGATGCCCATGTGAAGGATAAAGGCCTAAAAGCAGGAGATTTAGTCCTAGTGTACACTTTGAAGCAACATGCAAGGAATCTAGAGAAGCGAGACTATGGACCCATGATTATTAGTAGAATATCAACAAGTGAAGCAGTCCAATTAGCCACTCTAGAAGGTGACATCCTACCTAGTTAGATCAGTGGGTGTAGAGTCACAGAGGAGATGCTAAATTAACTGAACACTGTGAAGAAACATAAAGAAGAAGAAAAACGAATTCGAGAAGAGGCATAGTTAGAAGCTTTGGAATGCATCCAATGAATGAAATTGTGAAGAAAAGATAGAGATCAGCGTAGGTGAGACACTCAAGAAGCTCCAAGATATCACATGGCCATGTGTGAAGCATCAGGTGTATGCTCCCATAGGATAGTTGGTCAATGACACTTTGTAACCCTCAAGGTAGGTCAGAGAGAGAGTGCAAGGACCGTAAGAGCTTTGATTGACTCAAGAGTAGACACTAGTGCAGTTCAACTTTCTTATTGTCAAGAATGGCAACTAAAAGTCAATCCTATAGAAGCAATCTCATAGGATTGGGCGGTGTGGAAACTCCTTGCATAGGCCAGGTGGGACTTCCCCTCTACATTCAAGATGTTTTAATGACAGTCAAAGTGCTAGTGTGTGAAGACGAGGATCTCACTGAGATCTTGGTCTTGGTTCAAGACTAGATCTATGATCATGCAGTCAACTTAAACGTAAGAAGTGGACTTCTTTAGGTATGGATAAATCGAAACCACATCACAATTGGGTTAGAAAATCTAGCACTCAAGGAACTAGGAATGATATCCACTCCTAGTCCTTCCAAGAGCACAACTAAAGATAAAATTTTGATTCTTGTCCAAGGTTCTATGGTGCAGAAGAATGTCACTTGTGAAGGACATGCAGAAGCCAATGAGGAACTCCCGTCTTTTCCAAAGAGAATCCCAGGAAAATAAGCAAGGCAACGCAAGACACAGAGGAAGCTGATAATCAAGAAACATGATCAAAGACAGGTGCGACATAAAGTACCTCATGGAACAAAGTAGATCTAGATACGCAAGGGTGCACAACCTTCTACTCTAGAGATAGGATCCTAAAGATGCACCAATCGAACTAATCAATCGAGGACTACAATCCAATGCTAGATAGATCTGGGTGCCCAAGACCTGCTTACGAGCTCAATTAGCTTCACCTCAGCTCAGAAGCTTGAATCAACACTCACATGCACTCACGACACAAATCCCAAGGCAAACCTCTACACTCCACACTGTCACATCTCCGATCACACCTAGTAATATTAGGAAATGGGTACCCAAAATGTCCCAAATCCAAGACAATCTAATCCAGAAACCTTTACATGTCATCTCTACCAAAAGCTATAATCCCACGATAAGAGTTTGAATTAAACCCTATATCAAACCCCCTAGCCCAATTTTTTAAATCAATTCACTCTGAAGGAGATGCATTCTGAGTACAGTGCACATCCAAAGTATGCATCTAGGGGAATTACTAACCTAGTAACTGACACTCACAAACATCATGAGCACTTTCATACATTAATCCCTAACCACTTCGGGTATCATGTTGGTATTGTGGAGGGAACACCATAATATCATGTTTCCTATGCAATGCTAATATGATTCTCTTCTTCCAGCAGATAAGCATCAAGAAATACTAGTAATCTCATGGCAAAGATAGTAGGCCCCAGCTCGCGGGTAGGAGTGAGTAAAGCAGGTGTTAATCTGGAAAATCTACCAATTGAAGTGCCACCAACTGAACAACTTGTAGATGTGACATCTACAACAAATACCTATACCAGACCCTCCCAGAGGAATAATGGAGAGAGTTCATGCAAACTCTCACTGGTTCAATGGCATGCCAGGGCCATTAGGGGAGGCAAAGTACATCTAGGAGTCCAAGTGTGAGTATGACAGGGCATGGGTACGATTCTAGTTCTTTTCCAAAGAGTTCGAGACTCTCCAAAACACATCAGAACTTCAAATCATATGGCAACGTGCAGGGCTGGCGGAATACTTTGAGGCACCCTTACCAAAACTAAATTTTCTACACTGCTACTATTTAATATCAACATTATAGGCGAGTGATGTAAAGTATCAACTAGGAACCTTTGTCATTCCTTCTTTATTGGGCAACAATGAGTTGAAAAAGTTTGAACTCACCCTAGACTTGGTACGAGATGCTTTGAACATGGAGGGCACACATGTGCCCTCCAATAAGGATGCTTTGATACCTGATAACATGAAGAATAGGAAACTGCAAAAGTTGAAAGATATGGTGGCACTCACACTAAATGTTTCCATCCCTCTTTGAATGTGCATGCAACATTTTGCATTTCCTGGTCAAGATAGATTCACTTAGCCATGCTAACGGATTTGGGTCAGTCTTTACTTGGCAGAGACAGGTGGACTAACCATTAAGCTTCTTGTATGGATTATAGAGCAGTTGTATGAAGCTAATAAAAGGTCCTCCAAGAAGCTAGTGGTGAATGGATGTTGTTAAATAACATGCATCATTTACAGATGCGTATCATATGATGTACCCATCGAACACACATTGATCTGGTCCCAAATATAGTTGTTTAAAGGATGCAAAGCTTCCACACATCAATCCAATCGAATGAGGGGCTCAATCCATGTGTCCAGACATGAGAAGTTCTTATGACTCCAGAAATCTCACCACGAGGGGATGCCACAGTGCCTCCCTTTATGATTTGAATTCCTAGATTTGGATCTAAAGGCACATCACGAGCTGCCCCATGTGCTCCTCCTGTCCCACCAAAATTTGAATTTGCTACCACGGGAGATGTTGAAGGGATGAGCACCTTCAATTTTGAATCTTTTTAGTAGAACACACAACTATCGGATGTATAATTCTTTTCGGATATAGAAGAGCTTGGCACATCCTCCCAATGATAGAAAAAATCAACAGAAGGCTGCCATGTACACTAGGATGACAATCAATAGAGGACCCTATCCCAACAACTAGAACGAACAGAGGGTGAAGAGGAAGCAAAAGAAGCAGGAGAAGAAGAAGAAATGACTGACACCCCAGCCTACACTGGAAAACTCCATAGATTATACCAGATTATGGACAAGGTACGGGCACAACAATAACTCTTTGAATAGAACAACAGAATGCTCATGGCCGAGCTCTACTATTGCTAGCAGAAACATATGGCATACTGGAAGCCGTCTGATCCGCATTGCCTCCCATACAATATGATCCACGACGATTCCAAACAAGACTAAGGTCAGGCAAAAACATTTAGATTCCCATCACCACTATAGATGAAACTACCCACCACAACCAAACCAATATTGACAACATCCCAAGCACCTGGAACTCTTGCCACCTAGCTTGCAATCAAACATGCATTTAACTGTTTTGAGAATTTCTACCATATGCCATTCCACTTTAAACTTTTGAGTCCCTTCAACTTCAAGTAAATTTCCTTCTTGTTGATGTTGTATGGTACTTAGAATGCTTTTTTGATGTAAGTATCATGGTTCTCATGGTGTAATACAAAGGAAGTAGACCACCATATGTGATTTTATAATTATATTCAAAAGTAGTTTTTATGAGTGATTGTATGGCTACCATTGTCCTCTTCCAAATTCCACACCCTTCAAATCTCTATTCACCCTCAATAAGATAATTTTTTGTAACCATTGTCCCTTCACAATTTGGCATTTATCCAGCTCCAAAACAAGGACTAACCACGATTAGCCACAAACTCAAGGCTTGAACACATTTGCAAAACCTAGGAGATCTAAGTTCATGATCTCTATGATCTCTCTTGGTTGATGTATACTAACGGTTTATGTGTAGCATCATGCTGGGTGTGTGGAGCTTGATTTTGTACCTTGAGGTCATCCTTGAGAGCACTCACAAACAAAAATCCATTGTGGTGCATCACCATTGCACCACTTCACTAGTATCATAACTATATAAGCAAATGGTTTTGTTGGTGTGTGAGTGAAGCCATCACCCACTCAGACATCCAAGGCTTATGAATAAAGCAGCGACCAAGGAATATACCTTCATACACCTTGTCATCTGAGTCATCGAGGTCACCATTGGCTATATGTGGGGAGGGACTTCAACGGTCAGGGAAGACAAAGTACTAGCACTTCCTTAGAGGTCACCATTCCAATAGTGTTCCACCCAAGGATGGCTTAACAACAATTTTTCTTACCACTAAGCCCTAGTTGCTTGGTGATTGTAGAAGTGAAGATACCTAAGGTTAACATTACTTTGGATCCTTTCTCTAAACAATTTGTGTGTGAGTCAAAAATTCTTCAGGGAATGGTTTAGGAGAAGAGATGGGAGTACGAAGGTGCTCAGAGAGTCTTTGTCTAATCTTGCTTGAAGAGTGTGAATCATGAAATAACAATAACATCTATAGAAGTCTACTTTTGGTAGGAGTGCTACAAAATATTCATCTAAACTGGATTTCTCCCAAGTTGGATGTAATTCATCATAATTTTTCAAGGTCTCAAATTCCTATGAGAACTATTGAAATATGCCCCATATATGATCAAGTCCTAGTTTGGCTTCCCAAATGAATTTCACATCAACCAAGGGTCCTACCAAGCCTTTGAACCAATGTGACTTCATGTGGAACCAATCTATGTGATTCACATGAAGATCTTTGATGGGAACCTCACCTTGGAAGTCGATAAACTCTTGTGGCAGGAAGAACATGTGCTCCTCAAAGGGTATGGTCCTATAATCAATTTCCATTGAACTTGGTGTAGCTGTTTCCATTGAAATGATTGGAAAATGCTAGTGACACTCCTAAGACAAGGAAAATTGCATGTTAATATGGTAGGAGACACTACATCCCACTATTACGAGACTATAGTCCCTTCCAATATTGACATGAGTTCCCTTCTTAACTTTTGTAAATGCACTATGCAATTGGTCTCCATATGCATCTAGTTCCAAGATGCATACTTGGAAAAGTGCATAAGCTCAGTATGGTGCATCATTTCTATGAGAAGTTCATATAGGATCATTATAAAATTTATTGAAGTGATTGTTACAATGTTTGTACTTAGATGTTTTCATATGAACTTAGATGTAGTCTTTCAAAATTGATTAGGGTGTAAGAGGAATGGATGATCAGTACTTGGAAAGTGAATCTGAGTCAATACGTGTGTATAAGATGTTACAAAGTGAAGAGGTTTGAACAAAAGGCTCATACCTAGGTTTCTATAGCAAAATCAAATGTGGGGCTGGTCTCTAACCTCTAGGCTCACTTTTGGAACCCAAATATGAAAAGTGTTAGGTTATGCCTTCAAAAGGAGCTTAGGCACATAGATACATTTGATTGTTGGCCAACTCTTGATGCCTTATTTGTTCGATTGTGGAGCTTTTCATCATGGTATTGATGGAGAACTAGGAGTTGATAATGGATCTTCTTTTTTGACCCAAATCTACATCGTTGTGGGGTTTGTTGCCTTACATCATTGGAAGTTTGGTGCTCAATCAACACTTCTATGTTGCTTTGATCCTCGTGATTGCCTCTCCCATGAAGTGACTAGTTGGTCCATCATGACAAGAACATGTTCTTTTGGAAAATAAGGGGGCTCCAAGACATGCCTTGTTTGCCCAAATGAGTTATGATTGCATCTTTCTAAGATCCTAGGGTCATATGGGGCGTGTGTTGACTAGGAACAAGAAGGTTCTTTGCCTTTCGGTTCAATCTTAAGGCACTATTTGTGGATCCAAACATGCAGGAGTCTCTTCTTGAGGTTCAAATCAACAAGATGGTTGTAAATCTAGTCTTGGCCCAAGATTAAATATTTGATTAGATCCTCATCATGGCACACTAAAAGCTTGGTTTTTAGGGGCACCTCTTGTAAAGTAATCAACACTTTTGCTACCCTAAACATGGAGTTTTTGAATCTCCTAAGCCTACAAGATATGCCTCTACTAGATTTACCTTTAAACCCGTACTTAGATAACAAGAGTGTCAAATGGAACTTGTAGCTACACTAGAGTCAATAAGAGCTCTGATCTTCTTTATTATAATGTCTTATCTTAGCTCAATTGATATGAAATGTCTTCAACCTATAATTCTAGTATTGGATCGTGTTTCTATTTGACACATAGCCATATGATAACTTGGGGCATCTAGGTTTGATAGTATGCTTTATCATCTCAATTTCATGCATTTAATACCTTGTAGAGCCTCAACTTTTCCTCTTCTCTAATTCTTTCTTCTTCCTCTCTCCAATTCTTACCTTGGTTCAATCATGTAAGCATCTCTTCTGTGAGAGGTTCTCGATAGAGTTTCACTTTGCACCTACTAATGTAGTCGGGCATCACTTCTCCTTCTAGGCTTGTGAGTTGCATTGTACCACTTGTAGAAATTTTATTAATAATCATAGGTGCATAACCACATTTTTCTAACTTATGGGCTATTCTTTGAGCATCTAAACAATGAATAAATCACCAACATTTAAACCCTTTTTTTCACATGTGCATTTAAGTAGGTTTTCTATCTCTTCTTGGCTGCATGTATTCTTGTACCTTCCCTCAATGTCATCTCATCTAGGCTCTCTAGATCTAGTACCATGAAGGAGAGTTCATGACCATTCTACCGATGCATTTGTGCTACTTTCAAAGTGGGTATTAAGAATTCTAAGGGTAGCGCAACATTTTGGCCAAAGACCATCTGAAATGGAGCTGCATTGAGTACTATTTAATAGGCCAATCAATATGCCCAAATAGCATGATGTAACTATTTTTCCCAAGCAAAGTGTTTATTATCCACCAGCTTAGTCAACACATTGCAGAAGATTTTTGTACTCTCAGCCTATCCATTTGGTTTTGGATGATAAGGTGCCAATTTCCTGTGAATCACCATGAAAACTTGTAATAGATATTCAATGACTTCATTGAAGAAATGCATTCCTCTCTCAGTGGATAATTTTATCAAAAGTCCAAACCTTGTGAAAACATTCTCAAAATAAGAACCTAGTCATGGTTTGTGAGTCATTCTTTCATGCGGTTCTCATCTCTACCCATTTGTTGAGGTAGTCTATGGAAACTATGAAGTAATCGACATTAGAGTTTTTTGCGACAGGATTGATGGGTCCCAAAAAATCTATGCCCCATTTAGAGAATGCACGTCCTCCCATCATGGGTCTAAATGTCATCACATTTTTTTGTATAGGATATTGGGCTCTTTGACATGTGTCACAACATTTCACATAGGTATGCACATCCATGCAAAGTGTGGAACACCAAACTCTTGAAAATAGAACCACTTTAACAACACGGTCAGCTTCAAAGTGTCCACCTACAACACTCTTATGTGCAATTTCTAGGGTTCTCAAATAATCATTCTTTTGTACACATAATCACAAATATCCATCTTTCCCATGTTTGTACAAGATTTCTCCAATTAAGTTGTAGTTCTGGGCTTCCTGTGCTAGGCTTCATTATCAGGATAGTGTCATTTCCTTGGGAAATGTTTTTTGTTTTTAAGAATTTGACTAAGGGACTGCTCCAACTAAGTATTAGGGAGACTTGATATAAAGTTTCCTTTTCCATTGGGGGGTTTTTGATAATAGGATTTGGACATTTCTTAATCCACATACACGTCAGACTCCATCGTTGGACAATATACTCCTAAATGCTTCAACATTTGTAGGGTTCTTTGTTTAGGGTAAGGTTGTCCTAGGGCACCTACACATGCCAGTTGTAACTACTTGGGATGTTCTTCCTCATCTATGCAGTAGGCTAGAATTCCTTAATCATCTTACTTATAGATACTTCCTACTAATATATGATACTTTTGCACTCTTATCACTTCACTTTCCTTTGTTCTTATTATAGGATTCATAGGTCCAAAAGGAAGGATTGGGACAAGTTGATTTTCCCGAATTGGAACTACTTCTAGTTTGAACAAATATTCATTTGGGAGTTGATTTCACACTCCTTGCGGGGGGTTTCCTAAAGTAAGTCATGAGCTGTTCTTGGTCCATAGATAGGTTTTCCACTTTCTCACCACTACTTCAAAATTGTAGGTGCTTGGCCCATAGATAGGTTTTCCCTTTTGTCACCACTACTTCAAAACCATATTTCATTAGTAAGACAGACCACCTTACTAATTTTTGTGTGTTTCAAGGTTTGTTTAGCAAGTAAAGTAGTGCTTGGTGGTCTGTAAAGAATTTACATTTATTGGCCAATAGATAATGCTGAAATTTCTTTATTGTATAGACCAAGCCTAATCATTCACCTTCAGTTGTGATGTATTTCCTTTTCGTAGCATTCAAGTGTCTACTTGCATAAGCTATGCATAGTTCTATATTTCCCTCATCTATGGATTGTGCTAGTACACATCCAATAACGAAATTTGAAGCATTGACATGGACATGGAAATTCTTGTTCAAATTAGACATCCTTAAGATTAGATATGAGTAGAAACATGGTTTGAGTTTTGGAGTTGATTTTTCACACTCGTCAAACCACCTGAAATTGGTTAGAAGGTTGTAAAAGGGCTTTGCTATGATTGCATACATATGTATGAATTTCTATAGTAACCACAATGGACCATGAAATCTTGTACTTATTTCACCATCCTTGGTCATGGTAGCTCTGCAATAGCTCTAACTTTATCTTCGTCTATCAATATTCTCTTTTTCAAAATTATGTGACCTAAGATTTTTCCTTGTACCATGAATGCACATTTCTCTAGATTTAGACACATGATATTATCTACTTTTGTCAAAGGCCTCTCTAACTTCTAGGATAGGATTTTGTCTTATGTGGGAATGTGCACACAAGTCATCCAAATAGACTTCTATATTTTATGCAAGAACTCATTAAGTACTTGATGCATGAGTCATTGGAAGGTAGTTGGGGAATTTCTTAGCTGAATTTGCATCATAGGAAAGGCATAGATTCCCAATTCAATGAAAAAGCCATCTTATGTTGATCTTAAGGGGCTATCGATACTTGATTATAGCCTTAGAATCTAGCCAAGAAACTATATACCTGTGTAGCTGCTACAAGTTCCAAGAGATCCTCCATGATTGGAAGCCGATAGTTATCCCTTGTGGTGGTTGCATTAACTTTCTTCACGTTAATACATACACATAATTTTCCATCCGTTTTGGTCACTACCAAAATGGGGGATACCCATTCAATATACTCAATCTCACAGATGAATCCTACTTCTTTTAGTCGATCAATTTCTTAATTATTTTTTGTGTATATGTTTCATTGTGAGTGTATGGCTTTTGTTTTGTGGGCTTGGATTCTAAAGTCATAGTGATCCTATGTGAAAAAAATTCTAGATCCACTTCTTTAAAATCTTTGTACATCCAAGCAAACACATCTTGGTATTCTTGCAAGAGGTCTATTAACTCTTCTTCTTCTTCTTCTTCTTCTTCTTCTTCTTCAACACTTAGGTCGTTTCCTATGTATGTGCTTCATTTTTCCTCATCCTTGATTGTTACCAGGATTTTCTTCGTCATTTCTTTATTGTCATATGCTTTTCCATGAGAGCTAAAGTTCTATTAAAGAGTTTGAGTGAAACTCTTGAAGAGAAAAGGGTTAGGAATTATTTTTCGATCTAAAAGTTCCAACCGAAGTCAAATATTTAAGGAAGTACCCAAGTGTAAATCATTTGAAGTTGTTTACCCAGAGAAGCAAATCAAACACTTCTTTCATGCATTTTACCTTGGATGCTAAAGCCCAATAGGACATGGTAGTCCTGTGATTGGGAAAAGAGATCAGTAGATGTTGTTTAAGAAGTGAGAAATAGTAAACAACATCTAAGTTGGATGTTTTGGTCAACCTCAACTTAAGGATAGTTCTAGTTGGAGAGTTTTAGAATCCACCTACTTCATATGTTTGTTTTATGGATTCCTAATTTACACATAGCAAAATATTGAATTAGATAGGGACACTTTATTCCACTCTTATCATTCTTTCCATACTTTGCACTTGATTTAGTATTTAACTTACAAAATTAGATAGAGTTTAGAATGCTTTGGGCAAGGATAATCCCACACATAGACTCCCCTCTTTTTAGCTCTAATCTAGGATAGAATATCCTTTTGATAAAGAGGCGAATCAAGGAGATTAAGACGATGATCAAAGATAGTGATCATAGGGCATGGGGAATGCTCCAGATATTATGCCTAGACATATTTTCAGGGATGAAAATGTTCAAGGGGGAAACAATGTTGTATAAATATGGTTTCAAGAAAAAAAGGCATGGGTTATAAGGTTCCAAATGCACTTGGATAACCCTTAGAGTTTATTGAAAAACCCTTGGGAAAGTTTCTCCAAGGGTATGGTTTGAATCCTTTAGCTATTTGGATTTATTTACTCCCAATTGAAGGGTTTTGACACTTAGGATTCATATTTCCTAAGGGTATGGTATTTAACTCTTAGGGAGGGCTCTCAAGCCTTTAGACTTGTATGTACAAGCTTGAGAGGAATCCTTTTAGAATCCATGTGACTTTGAAGGTTAGAAAACCTTGGATTATAATCCATATGGAGGGAAAACATAACAAGCTCTCCTCCCATTTTGCTCCCTTGGCCTAGAGGTATATATATGCATTGGGTTAGTTGGGTCGATATGTGCATCTCTCATCCCCTTCTGGGCTAGGATAGTTTATTTGTATTACACCTGTAAACACACCTGCTGAAGGTGATGTAGATGGTGTTGAATGTTGGTGTAAATCACAAGCCTACACATTTGGCTTGAAAGATATCTTGAAGACCCTACATATGTGAAGAAGCATAGGAACTAGTGTTAGTGGTTAATTACCACTTTATCTCCTTGTAAAAGTCAAATTGACTTGGAATCTTTTGTAATCACCTACCAAAAGGATTCGTGGAAAAAGTTAGCTATTTGATTGAAGGATATAGGAGCTTGATCATAGGGAGCCAAAAGTTTGAATTTGAATTCAAATTTTTACTCATTCTCTATAAAAATGGTCATGGAAAAGTCGCGGGTAGAACTCATCACTCCCGAGCTTCTCATTACTGATTTTGAGTGTGTGTGAGGCCTACACTCTAGCCCACAACTATCTACACCATTAGACAATGATTTTCATGCCAATGGATTTGTATACAAGTGTTCATTAATACATACATTCACATTGTTCATTTCTGAGTTCTCTGTCATACTACTCAAAAGTCTATCAACTTGTGGAGTGCATATCTCAGTCATTTCTCCATCAAATTAAGTGATTCAAAGCTTGTTGGATCCCGCATGAAGTTATTTACATGCAGTCAAAGTTTGAAGAGATTCTATTCAGCCATTTTAGAGAAATATGCGTCGAGATGATCACTGGTCAAAGTCTGCTACAGTCCTAAAAAATCGGGGGTATAGCTTTACTTGCTAAATTGATTTCTCTTAGCATAGTTTATCGTTTTACATAATTCCACTTGGAATAGTTAGCTTGCTAAGCTAATTAGATACCCATAAAAGGAAGTTTTCCAATTCCTATTGTCCTGGTCATAATGAGCAAAATACCCAGCAGGTGTCAAGACATAAATAGAAGGTTTTCTTGAGATTGTGAGTTTCAAAGTTATCTGTTTTGATTCAATCATTGCACACATCACTTCCAAAGTACATAGGCCATTTTATGGTGTCATTGGAAAGCTTAGGAGGTCCACTTATCAAGTCTGAAGCAAAAGAGGGCTGGTACAAAGCAGGTTTTGGTAGTACCTACTCAATCTCTTGGAGCATCCATCCATCTTTCCCAACAGTGGTATCAGAGCAAACTAAGGTAAAATGGGAGATGGTTTTCCTTTATTTATTGATAAATTGGACAGGAAAAAATATCAAGCATGGTCTCTAAGTATGAAGACCTACTTACAAGGAAGGAGTCTCTATGGATACATCTCAAGAGATGAGGAATCGCCCTCATTCAAAACAAGAGGATTGCCAACAAAGGAAGGACATGAAAAGCTCAACACATGGTGTGCTAAGGATGCATTGGCAAGGTCTTATTTACTCAACTCCATCTCTGATTTTCTTTTGCCACATATTAGAAATTGTAAGACATCCCAAGAGACTTGGGAAACCTTGTCATCTTATTTTTCCTCCAACACAAGGGCTAGGAAAAATCAGTTATGGATTGAATTCACAACATTGAGGAAGCAACCTAAGCAAGCTGTTTCAGAATTTGTGACCAAGGTTAAAGATGTAGCAGATCAGTTAGCAAGCATAGGAGAAGAGATTGAAGAAGATCAGATTGTAAGGCAAGTGATCAATGGGATCAAGGCTGATGACAAATGGGAAAGCTTCACCACTGCCATGGATCTTTACATGGACATGCAAATTCCAAATCTTACAACTCTCATGGGACAATTGTTTACTCATGAAGCAAAGCTCAACAAGAATGGAGATACATCCAAAGGTAATAACTCTTCTGCCCTATACACTGATAAGAAGTCTAAAGATAAAGGCAAAAGCAAGAAGATCAAAGATGAAGGCTCTACCTCCCAAGCCAACTATGCTGGGAGAGGTAGATCATCAAAACGAAGGGGCAGAGGAGGTAAGCAAGGTAGGGGAAGATCCTATAACTCCTCACCATGCAACATTTGTGGTTTATCAAATCATACTACAGATGAGTGTTTCAGGAATTACAAGAATCAGAGAGGAAGAGGATACCAAAGGGGTGGATACTCACAGTCAACAGGTAGATTCAACCATCAGCAAGGCTACAACAACAACAACTACAACAACAATTACAACAATAATTACAATGGAAACTACCAAGGAGGATTCAAATCCAGAAAGGACTACAACTACACAGAGGAGCAGGATGACTCTCTTCTGATCATGAACATGACTTCAAAATCAGGTACAAATGATGACCACCTATTCTACATTGACTCATGATGTTCAAATCATGTGGCTGGCAATGTAGCACTACTCTCTGATCTTGAGGAACCAAAAGGTAAGCATCAAGTCCAAACATGTGATGACACCAAACACTCTTCACGAGCTCAACATCTGTAGCCGCTTTTCATAGACTAATGTTCTTAAAGTTCCATTCATTAGTCCATCCAAGAATAATGATATCATTTTTTGCTGCATAGGTCTTTCTGCTACTGGGCATCTATCAACATATTGATTGAATCTTCGGGCAGCTGTTTTCACAGTTTCATTTGGGCTCTGTTTCAAGCTATGGATTAAAGATGAAGAGTTGTGTTTAATCCCTCTCTTCGTGAATTACCCTATGAATTCTTGAAAGAATTGTTCAATATCTCCAAATTGGTTGGGATCTAGTGGTTGGAACCAAGTCAGAGCTGTTCCTATGAGGGCGAGTCCAAAGGATTCATACTATACAAAGAAATCATCTACTTGTTCAGCTCTTAGAACTTGTTTAAATTCCATTATGTGGTCCTAAGGTTCTCCCATCCTGTCATAATGGTTTCTCATACACTTGGCCAATTGAATTGGTCTCAATCTTCTCATGGGCTCTGGTTGTCTAGGCATTACAAGGATTGCTGGTCTCATTGGAGGGATTTCGGGTTGCACTCCTAGTGGTGGTCTTGGTCTCACTGGTGGCCGGTGTTGGTTGCCTAGTTCCGGGTGAGTTTGATTGTGATTCTGCAATCCTGGCATTGTAAATTGCACATGGGTTCAGTTTGGAACACTCCTATGGCTTGTTTGTCTCGACATTGTATGTTTCAACTCTTGTTGTGTCCCAAAGGGGTTCTGAGAGGTAGTTGCCTGCTCTCATTGAGGGAATACAGGCAAGCCCATATACTTCAGTCGGGCCCTATCTATGGCATCAACAAGCCAATACCTTCTTTGGTTCTTGTTTAGGTATGTTACTCTAGACTCGTCTTCCGGATCTTTCAACTCGTAAAAGGTAATGAGACTTTCCTCATGTCTGCGTGCAGGTGAGTCAGTTTGTAGCAGTAAATCTGATCCATGGATCAAGTAGACCTCCAGTAAGTAGTCATCTTGAGGTATCAAATCCCCTCTCAAGACTCGTGTCACTACTAACTTGCCTCTGGGAGTAGTCACTAACTCCTCCGGGTCCGATTCCTGAATCTTCTTGTCCCACTAACTCTCCTCTCTCATTGATCAAATCTAGGTATTCTGTCACTATGTAGATGTGACCCAACTTATCCATGTATGCTCTTCCATACTTGACAACTGGTCTGGGTACAATCGTGGAATTGGTGGAAGTCACCATCCTGGCTGCCGATCTATTTAAACAATCCAGGTAGATGGGAATATGCTGGGCATTAGTAGGCACACATTGCAAAGAGGTACGGTATTCCCCCTCTACCGATGATATAGAGCGGTGTCGGAATAGATAGAGCGGTGACTAACCTGAGCTGTACTTCCTACCGATGATATAACACTTCTCTAGCTAGTTAGCACTCTTCCTTACCTCAAGTTCATCCACCCTCCTGGGGCTATCTTGGGCTCTAATTCTCTCCCTAATTGGCTCCTCAAATGCCTCAAATTTTCCCTTAAAAATGCTCAGAGTGTTCTGGATGATACCACTCTAGCGATACTGCACTAGACAATACCAGTTTGTCGACGATATGATACCACTATTGGTGACGATACGATACTCGGATAGTCGATGATACGATACCAGAGAACTGAACGATACGATACTGCTTTTCACACAATACGATACCACTGCTCTACACGATACGATACTATGTGCTTAGGCGATACGATACCACCTGAAGGCACGATACGATACTACTGCAGTGCACGATATGATACTAGAATTTCAACGATACGATACCAAGATTGGTCACGATACGATACTAGGTATCCACACGATACAATACCGGTGCACCATCGCGATACGATACCGCAACAAGGCACGATACGATACTGCTATTCCACACGATATGATACTAAAGTTCAGTTACAACATTAGGGGAAAAAGTGAACCCTGCATGGGCCTTGTAAGGATCCCTAATTTTTAGGGATTAGAATTAATCATGTGTGGTATTGAAGAAGAAAAAAAACCACTAGTGGTATTTGAGTTTAAATCATTGTTTTGAAAAATGGTATATTTGAGTTCTCAGTTGGGATGAGTTCGTGGCTTTTGAGAGCCCTACGATGTTCTTCATGCACGAACGAGATCGAATAGAGTATGTCTGGAAGAACATGACAAAATAGTGATCTTAGTGTATTAGATTTATGGCTATCCAAGACCCTTAGATATTTCGCATGGACGGACACGATTAGAGAGCTTTTGTCTGGCAAAAAAGGAAAAAACTGAGAAGTAACATCATGTTTAAGAGGTTGGAAAAAGGAGGAGAGAGAGAGTCTACAGTGCAGAAATTCACCACCATTGGATCGTGCTGAATCGTCGGCCGCGATGGGCATCCGGATCTCTGGCAAAAAATGACAAACTATAAGTCATGTCCATCATGATTGCTTTGGGAAAGATAGAGAGAGAGTATTCCATTGAGATTCACAACAAATCTAGACCGTAAGATACATATGAATCGGATGTCGCAAATTAAAGTGCAATTTTGTGTGACTTGAAGACCGTTTGATCAAATTTAGATCCAAGAGTAGTAATTCAAAGCTCCTCAATCCTCTAGAGGAGTAATCTCAAGCATTGGATTGGCACATCATCCAACGATGTAGAGTAAAAGGCGCATTTCCTCTTCATTTTAAACTCAACTGTAGGATTTTCTCCACATCGAAGGGTCCAAATGAGACGCGAGTGGAAAATTTCAAACTTTGCGGGTCTTTGAAACCACTAACAAAGAAAATTCTAGTTTTCTCACCAAATTTTGGCTATTTGGACTAGCCCAAACCAAGGGAAACCTAGGCCTAGTCTACTTGATTGAGGCTCTAGACTCTGGCCACCACCCTCCTCTCATTGGTCCATCACTAATCACCCCTTAATCTAAAAGGCCCATGCAGGGTTCATTTTTTCCCCTAATGATATGACACCAAGAGAGTCAATGATATGATATTGAATTTGCACACGATACGATACCACTCGATCGACGATATGATACCGTGATCGGGGCAATACGATACCAAGTGGAATGCGATACAATATCACTGGTAGATCACGATTGCGATACCAACTTGACTGATACGATACCAAAAGTGGTATCGCGATACCTCAAGTGGTATGTGATGATACGGTACTTCGGCAAGTATCGCGATACTAGGGAATTTTGGTATCATGATACCAAAACTCAACCAATCGTGATACTACAGCCAAAATAGCTCCAATTACAAAAATTTTTATACCCTCTAGTTCCTCTCTCACTCCTCTTTATTTCTCACCAGCTGTCTCACTCAAAAAATCTTTTAAATCTCTCTATCGCACCCTGCGATACCGAATGCATCTTTAATCACATGTAAATGCATTTTTACAGTGTTTTTGATATTAAAGTCTTGATGTAGCTTACCTTGGAGATATGTTGCTTAGGTCTAGAGCTCATTAGGATGCTTTGAGGGCTTGTACTGCACGATACTTCTTAGGCGATACCAGTCGTTGTCTGTAGGTGATACCAACTTCTGAGCAGTTGTCAAATGAACTACAATTTTTGGTTCTTATAGTTTCTGATGACTGAAGCCTATCCTACACTAACTTGGCAATTTTTTGGGATTTTTCTTGATATTTTTCAACTTACTCCTACTCCAATTCTTCTCTCCCTCTCTCCTAACCCTAAACCTAAAAACTCATTACACACACCTCTGGGATGTGAAGTAACAAGTGCTGAAGTTTCTGACTACTTGCCACTAAACGAATTCACTTTTACAAGTACGATTCCTTCACTCCAGAGCTATAACCATCAAGAAGGCACCTTGGTTCAGTGTTTTCCTCGGCAACGGTGCCAAAAATGTGTGTATCTAAGTCATGAGGTCTTAGGGACTTGTATCAAAGAGACTAAATCTCATTTGCCACACAAGTACATACAGTGGTGGATTGACACATGCTTACTTATCAATCCGAAGAACCGACCTAACCAAGTGTATGAGGACGTGTGCACACATGATGGATAATGAAGTGGTTCAGCTAGAATGCATGAGGAAAGACCAACTTACCTCTCCAACTCACTTAATCTCTAAAAGTGTCTGCTGTGATACCACTTACAATAGTAAATACAAATTTGAATGTTTCTCCCAGCTCCGAACTCCGAATCTGGCCAATAGTGGGTTCCTTTCAAAGCTCTCTATGAGACACATCTATTGGTCTATCTCCACTCGAATTTGACAACCGCTCTTCAAGTTATGGCCAAAATAGTGAATGGCGGGAAACACACACGCTCACTCCACAACTTGTACTTGCTCACACACACACTACAGTAGCTCAAAAGTGGCGGGGAGGGGTAGACAACAGTCCTACACACACATTGCAAGCTTCACACACACACAAAAGATCATAGAGAAGATGAGAATCTGCAAGAAAGAAACAAATTCGAAATTTTGGAGTTATCCTTCTTCACAATGGCAAAAAGTCTTTACAAAGAGTCACAAAGTGACTTATATACATGTGCCCTAAAAATGGTCCTTTCACACAAGTGACCGGCACTTTATTGGCTAATCTCTAATTTCCTACTATTTTACAAGAAATATATTACAATGATTTGGGATTATGCACCTAGAGGACTCCTCTAGTGCATTTACATAGCTTTTGAGGGAATTTCCTAGGATTTTGGAAAAGAAAAATGTGCCCATTAATTTGAAAATTTTGGGGCTCCTCTTCTGTGCCTCTTTGCTCTGCAATAGTTAGTAATGGAGATCTTGAGGTATATGATTAAGAGTTAGACTTTACCACATAGTTTGTGGCTTGAGGTTGTTATGTGTGTAGCATATGTACTTAAGACTAAAGCATTGCAGTCTATCACTCCATATGAGGCTTTGCATGGTCACAAGCCATCTGTTGCTCACATATGTGTTTTTGGTTGTTTGTCATATGCATTAGTGCCTCAAAAACAACGTAGGAAGTTGGATGATAAAGCAATGAAATTTATTTTTATTGGGTACAATTCTGAAAGCAAAGGCTATTGTCTGTATCATTCATAGGCTAAACACATTCTTGTTAGCTGTGATGTTGTTTTTGTGGAAGATGCTATTCAGCCATTACTTTCATGTACTAAAGAGATATGTGTTAGCTCCAAAGACACGTATGATACTTTGCTGCCTCTTTTTATAGGTGGTCACTCTAGTGTTGGTCCTAATGAAGCAACTTCTCAACCTTTATAGGTTTCATGTAATGATGCAGATCATTCCATTTCTGATGTAGATTTACATGATGCACTTGTTGATGAGATACTTGATATTGAGGAAGAAAAAACTATGCCAAAATAGTTGGTGTAGACTTTGCAAGACAACAATCTAGATGCACCTCTATCATATCGTATGCATTTTGGCTCTCATAGTGCTTTGTTTTCATCAGATTGCTATGCTATGGTTGGCTCTAGTCTCTATGATAATAATGAGCTTGTTTTGTTTGATGAAGCACAAAATTCTAAAATAAAAATTGGATGGTTGCTATGCAATCAAAATATGATGTTATCATGAAAATGGTACCTGGTCTTTATGTGACTTGCCTCCTAGGAAGAAGGCCATTGGCACTAAGTGGGTATACAAGCTGAACCATAAGTCTGATGGAACAATTGACAGGTAGAAGGCTAGGCTTGTTGCAAAGGGTTATGCTCAGGAAAGAGTCATTGATTTTGATGAGATCTTTGCTCCTACATGTCGAATGACTACTGTTCATAGCATGTGTGCACTTGTAGCTCATCATGCTTGGAATGTACATGAGTTGGACATTAAAACCACATTTTTGAATGGAAATTTGCATGAAGAAGTGTATGTTTTTTAGTCCTGTGGCTTTGTGTAGAAAGGGCATGAAAACAAAGTATGGAGGTTGAAAAAGGCATTATATGGTTTGAAGCAAGCACCACATGCTTGGTATGAAAAGATATATGCCTACATAGTTGCACATGGTTTTGAGAACAGTCCAACAGAGAACACCTTATATCTTAAGCATGCAAATGATGTGCTTTTGATCATTGTTATGTATGTTGATTACATGCTGCTCACTATTCCTCATGAGAATCATATTGCTGACTTTAAGGCTGATATCCATGCTTCATTTGACATGTCAGATTTGGGGCATTCACATCATTATTTGAGCATTCAGTCTATGCAAGTTGATGGTGGAATAGCTCTGTGTCAAACCAAATAGAATGACACATTATTGCAGCATTTTGGACTTGAAGGTTCTGAACATATAGCCAATCCTATGGAGATAGGTTTATGATTCAGTCTTCATGATGCTAGAGATGCATTTTATGCTATTCTCTATCAGCAGGCTATTGGGTGCTTGATTTACTTATGCATTACTCATCCAGATATTCAGTTTGTTGTCTCATATATGAGCAGGTTTATGCATTGTAGAGGTGTCAAGCATTGGCAGGCAGTTAAGTGCATCTTTTGCTACTTGAGTGGTACCCTAATACTTGGATTGGTCTATCCCAAGGAGGCATCACTACCGCTAGATTTACATGCTTTTTTTTTACGCAAGCTGGGTTGGTTGCTATGCCACACATGTGTCCACTAGTGGTTTTTGCTTCATGCTTGGTAGCTCATGTATATCTTGGTTGAGCAAGAAGCAGCCTACTATGGACACTTCTAGTTGTGAGGCTAAGTATAGGGCAACTTTCATAATGATTGTTGAGTCTGTGTGGCTCAGACACCTTATGGCTGATTTGGGTGTTGGTCAGTCTTCTGCCACCGCCATCTTCACTAAGAGTCGGAGCGCATTGGTAGTTGTGAGGAACCCTCTATTCCATGCTCCCACAAAGCACATTGAGGTACACTACATTATGTCAAGGAGAGATTCTCTACTGGAGGGATCAACTTGGCATATGTGCCCATGTAGGAGAACATTGCATACCTTTTCACAAAGGCTCTACCTAGGGAGAAGTTTGAAGCTTTTTGCAAAGCTTGGGATTACTTCTTTTTGTGGATTGATTCCACTTAGCTTGGCACTTCCTTATACACAATTGCCAGCTCCTTGTTCACCGCATCACTCCTAAGGGTGATTTGTTGATATATTTAGGTAGTGATATGTGTGAACATACTAGGACCACCGAGGCACTTTTTTCCCTCATTAGGAGGTTTTTTCCCCTTGGCTGCATATATGCATATTGCCCTAGCAGTTCACATATATTTCTATAGTATAGTGGTAATTCATTCAGTATTGTGTGTTGTGCTCCAAGATTCTTCTTCTTCTTCTTCTTCCTTGTGCATTTTCACGTGCTTTCATAGACCTCAAAATCCAACATGTACATTCAGTTGGTAACACATTTTGTATTTTGTTGTGCTCCAAGCTTCTTCTTCTTCCTTGTGCTCTTCATGTGCTTTCACATACTTGAAACTGCAACAAAAAGCATAAGGCTTTCATACCAAGGTGGAGTAGTCCTGCAATCCTCAAGCTTTCAACTTCAATGATCTGCCATTTAGTGCACTTAAGCACATACTCTAGGATGTCCTTATGAAGTCCAGGCAAGTAAAGCTGCCTTTTAACAAGATCATAAGTCTTGCTAACTCTTGGGTGTCCCACACTAGGTGTGCCATGACACTCATATAGTATGTGTTGTCTAATCTCAAAGTCTCTAGGGACACACACCTTACCTTTATATAACATATATCCATCATGGATATTGTAGCTCTTCCACTTCAATCCTTCTTCAGTGCCTATCGATAATCCATTCCCATTGGAAACCCATATATCGCAATCCCCTTTCTCAATGTTTTTAGAATTTTTTGAGTATGCAGGATCAAGCCTAAATTTTCCTATAATGGACTCAAGTAGCTCACTAGTTATCTGAGTAAAACTTGGTCCATTGAGCATAGACATGCGGGTAAGCAAGTGAGCCACTACATTAAACTTTCCTTTCCTAGAGGATATTTGCCCATCAGGCCTTACAACCTTTAAGGTGTATTTGATTAGAGATCCACTTAATGCTTTCTTGATCAAACACTATAGTGACCTTGGAACCATATAAATAGTGACATCACTTCTTCAAAGCATGGACTATTTCATACAATTGCTCCTCATAGATAGAGTAAGTCTTATGAGTAGGTTCTAGCTTCTTGCTCTCAAAAGTTACTAGTTGACCATCTTGAACTAAAGCCACTCCTATAGAAAAATCACTCATGTGAGTCTCAACCACAAAGGGTTTATTGAGATTTTCTAGATGTAGAAGTGGCGTTGTAGCCATTACTACCTTGAGGTTTTCCATAATTTTCTTATGTTTGTCTCCCCAATGAAAGGTATTTCCTTTCCCTTTGAGTTGATCCATCATTGGGATAGCAATTTTGGCATAGTTCTTAATGAATCTTTAATAAAATCTTGATAAAACCTAGGAATAAATATGGCTCTTCCAAGTTCTTGGCATGTGGCCATTCCATAATAGCATGTACTTTCTAATGATCCATTTGGATTCAGTCTTGGGAGACTATATTCCAAAGATATCTAATCTCTCATGTTGGTGTAAATTGCAAGCCTACACATTTGGCTCAAAGGATGCATTAAAGTCTACACATATATGAAGAAGCATAGGAACATATGCTAGTGGTTAATTACCACTTTACCTCATTGTAAAAGTCAAATTGACTTAGAATCTTTTGTAATCACCTACCAAAGTGAGTCGTGGAAAAAGTAGTTCATTTGATTGAAGGAATATCTCCAAGCATTTAGGAGCTTGATCATAGGGAGCCAGAATTTGAATTTGAATTCAAATCTTTGTTCATTACATATAAAAAGTGAACATGAAAAGTCGCGGAGAGTGAGAGATCATTCCCGAGCCTCATTCTACTTATTTTGAGTGTGTGTGAGGACTATACTATAGCCTACACCTCTCTACACCATTAGGCAATGTTGTTCATGCCAATGGGATTGTATACAAGTGTTCATTAATAGATACATTTACATCATTCATCTCTGAGTTCTCTGTTAGTCTACTCAAAAGTTTGTCAATTTGTCAAGGGCATATCTCGGTCAATTCTTCACCAAATCAAGTGATTCAAAGCTTGTTGGATCCAGCTCAAAGTCATCTACATGCTTTCAAAGTTTGAAGTAATTATATTTAGTCATTTCAGAGAAATCTGCGTCGAGGTGAACTCTAGTCAATTTTTGCTACAGTCCTAAAAAGTCGGGGGTATAGCTAAACTTGCTAAATTGATTTCTCTTGGCATAGTTTATCTTTTTACATCATTCCACTTGCAAATGGTAGCCTACTAAGTTAATTAAATACACCTAGAAGGAATTTTATCAATTTCTACTGTGCTAGTCACACTAAGCAAAACATTCAGCAGGTGTCAAGACATAAATAGAAGGTTTTCTTGAGTTTGTGAACTTCAAAGTTATCTGTTTTGGTTCAATCATTACACACATCACCTTCAAAGTACATAGGCCATTTTTTGGTGTTATTGGAAAGCTAAGAAGGTCTACTTATCAACTCTGAAGCAAAAGAGGGCTGGTACAAAGCAGGTTTAGCAGTACCTACTCAGTCTCTTGGAGCATCCATCCATCTTTCCCAACAGTGGTATCAGAGCAATAGAGGTAAAATGGGAGATGGTTTTCCTTCATTTATTGATAAATTGGACAGGAACAACTATCAAGCTTGGTCTCTAAGGATGAAGACCTACTTACAAGGAAGGAGTCTCTATGGATACATCTCAAGAGATGAGGAATTTCCCTCATTCAAAGCAAGAGGATTGCCAACCAAGGAAGAACAAGAAAAACTCAACACATGGTGTGCTAAGGATGCATTGGCAAGGTCATATTTACTCAACTCTATCTCTGACTTTCTTTTGCCACATATCATAAATTGTAAGACATCCCAAGAAACTTGGGAAACCTTGTCATCATACTTTTCCTCCAATACAAGGGCTAGGAAAAATCAGTTGTGGATTGAATTCATAACACTAAGGAAGCAACCTAAGCAAGTTGTTTCAGAATTTGTGACCAAGATCAAAGATGTTGCAGATCAGTTAGCAAGCATAGGAGAAGAAATTGAAGAAGAACAAATTGTAAGGCAAGTGATCAATGGAATCAAGGCTGATGACAAATGGGAAAGCTTCACCACTGCAATGGATCTCTACATGGACATGCACACTCCAGATCTTACAACTCTCATGGGACAAATATTTACACATGAAGCAAAGCTCACCAAAAATGGAGATACATCCAAAGGTAATAACTCTTCTGCCCTATACACTGATAAGAAGTCTAAGGATAAAGGCAAGAGCAAAAAAATGGAAGATGAAGGCTCTACCTCCCAAGCCAACTATGTAGGGAGAGGTAGATCTTCAAGAGGAAGGGGTAGAGGAGGTAAGCAAGGTAGGGGGAGACCCTATAACTCATCACCATGCAACATTTGTGGTTTATCAAATCATACTACAGATGAGTGTTTCAGGAATTACAAAAATCAGAGAGGAAGAGGCTACCAAAGAGGTGGATACTCACAGTCAAGAGGAAGGTTCAACCATCACCAAGGCCACAACAACAATTACAACAACAATTACAATGGCAACTAGCAAGGAGGATTCAAAACCAGAAAGGACTACAACAACTACACAAAGGAGCAGGAGGACTCTCTTCTAATCATGAACATGACTTCAAAGTCAGGTACAAATGATGACCACCTATTCTACATTGACTCAGGGTGCTCAAATCATGTGGCTGGCAATGTGGCACTACTCTCTGATCTTGAGGAACCAAAAGGTAAACATCAAGTCCAAACAAGGTGATGATACAAAGCATTCAGTAGTTAAAGTTGGAAATGTTAAGACTTGTGATGGTAATCAGAATTTGTTGAGCAGGGTACTCTATGTACCAACCATTACCAAAAATTTGATGAGTGTTGGTCAGATTGTGGAGAAAGGTTTGCAGGTCAGATTCAATCAATATGGAGCATATGTGGAGGACCGAAGACATGGGTTCAAGAGGATTGCTAAAGGAGAAAAATCAGGTAGACTTTTCACTTTTGAGTTGGAAGATACAAAGAATATTGCACTATATAGTTATAAAGATCAAACACTTTCAGAGCTTGAGATTTGGCACAAAAGATTAGGGCACATAGGAGAAAGAACCTTGAAACAAATGTGCAGGGATCAATGTGTGCTTGGGATACCTAATGTATCCAAGCAACATATGATTTACAAGTGTGGTGCTTGTCAATTTGGTAAGTCTGATAGGTTACCCTTCTCCAAGAAAGGATACATGCATGAAGACTACCTAGAGCTTGTACACTACAAATGTTTGGGGACCTAGCAAAGACCCCTCAGTCTCAGGATCAAGGTACTATGTGTCTTTCATTGATGATTATATCAGATGGACTGTATTATACTTCATGAAGCACAAGGATGAGGTATTTAATTGTTTTAAGAAATATCTTGCATTAGTTGAAAACCACACAGGAAGGAATTTGAAGAGGCTAAGGTCAAATGGAGGAGGTGAGTACTTCTCCAATGAATTTGAAGACTTCTTGCAAGACAGAGGCATCAAAAGAGAGATAACCACAAGGTATTCTCCTGAACAGAATGGGGTAGCTGAGAGAAGAAATAGGTTAATTGTTGAGACAGCTAGATCTATGCTTAATGAGAAGAAGTTACCTAACTATCTATGGGCAGAGAGTGTTTCTACTGCCACTTACCTCATAAACAGGTTACCATCTAAGTCACTTGATGGTATGACACCCTATGAAGCATGGCATGGTAAGAGACCATCATTAGATCATTGCAAAATATTTGGATGTGTAGCATATGTGCACATTCCTTCTCAGATAAGAGGTAAGCTAGACCCAAAGGCTGAAAAATGCATTTTTATTGGGTATGATTTAAATAAAAAAGGTTACAGGTTTTATAATCCTACCAATAAGGGATTTATGGTAAGCAGAGATGTGATCTTTGATGAAAATGATTCTTGGTATGAGAATGAATGCAGGAAGGTTAAACTACCCTATGACTTGGAAGAGGAATTTCCAAAACTTGCAAAGGAGGAACCTATTCACAATGAAGACTCAAGTTCAGATGATGAAGACACTATCAACCTTGAAGAATTCAAGACATGGAAGTCCAAGGGCAAGATGAAGATGAAGAAGCTTGAAGACATACCTGAATCTTCAACTCAATCAATCAGAAGATCTCAAAGAGAAAGCAAGAAACCTATCAGATATGGGTATGATACATCTCTTGTTACTAAACATTCAGTTTATCTTGCCAAAGATTTGTCAAATGAAGAACCAGGATCATATGAAGAAGCAATAACCAAATCATAATGGAAAGAAGCTATGGATGAGGAGATTGAAGCACTCAAGGAGAGTGACACATGGGAGTTAGTACCTAAGAAGGACTCCATGAAGGTAATAGGATCCAGATGGATCTATAAGTTGAAAAGAAATTCTGATGGAACAATTAATAGATACAAAGCCAGATTGGTAGCCAAGGGTTTTGCACAAACCCAAGGCATTGACTATGAAGAGACATTTTCTCCTGTGCCCAAGATGCCAACAATCAGAGTGTTGGTAAGTGTGGCTGTATCAAAAAATTGGAATATGTACCAATTGGATGTCAAGAATGCTTTCTTGAATGGATGGATTTCAGAAGAAGTTTATATGTCACAACCTCCTGGCTATGAGGACCCTAAGAAGGTAACTTATGTTTGCAAATTAAAAAAGGCATTATATGGATTGAAGCAGACACCTAGGGCATGGAATTACAGGTTAACTACATACCTCCAAGACCAAGGTTTTGTCATGAGCAAGGCCGACACTTCTCTGTTCATTAAGAGAAGTAATTTAGAGGTAATATATCTCTGTGTTTATGTTGATGACATCATCATTACAGGTAATGATGTCAATGGAATCAGGTATATCAAAAGCCAGATGATGAAGGAGTTCAAGATCAATGATCTTGGTTTATTGAAGTATTTTCTAGGGCTTGAATTAGTTTACACTAATTCAGGGATATACATTACTCAGAAAAAGTATGTACAAGATATGTTGAAGAAGTTTCACTTGCAGGATGCTAAAGTAGCAAGCACTCCAATGGAGGGAAACCTAAAGCTAAGTGCCCATGAAGGTGATGAAGTCAAAGACATTACAGGTTATCAAAGTATGGTGGGTAGCTTGAACTATGCTACTCTTACAAGAATTGATATTGCATATGGAGTAAGTGTGCTAAGTCAATTTATGCACAAGCCAAGGATACCTCACTTAGAGGCTGCCAAGAGAATCTTGAAGTATCTCAAGGGTACACAGAACCATGGTTTGTAATTTCCTTACACTTCAGATATTGATATCAAAATTTATTCAGATGCAGATTGGGCAGGATGCAAGGATGATAGGAGGAGCACTTCTCGATATATTTCCTTTGCAGGTGACAAACCAATTTCATGGTCTTCAAAGAAGCAACCTACTGTTGCTTTGTCTTCCACAGAGGCAGAGTATAGAGGACTGGCTAATGCCACACAAGAAGCAATTTGGATTAAGCTTTTGTATACAGAATTGGGCTTATATACTAGGTCTCCAATAATCTTTGGAGATAATACAAGTTCCCTTCACCTTGCAGCTAATCCTATCTATCATGCTAGGACCAAACACATAGAGGTTCATTATCATTATGTGAGAGAGAAGTTGATAAGCAAGGACATTCAACTTACCTATGTATCAACAAATATGCAATGTGCAGATTTGTTGACTAAAGCTTTGGATGGAACAAAACTTTGCAGGTTCAAATCCATGATTGGATTGCAGGATATACTTGAAGATTGAAGATGAAGACTTAAGCCAAAATGTTTGGCTTGAGGGGGAGCTGTTGGTGTAAATTGCAAGCCTACACATTTGGCTCAAAGGATGCATTAAAGTCTACACATATATGAAGAAGCATAGGAACATATGCTAGTGGTTAATTACCACTTTACCTCATTGTAAAAGTCAAATTGACTTAGAATCTTTTGTAATCACCTACCAAAGTGAGTCGTGGAAAAAGTAGTTCATTTGATTGAAGGAATATCTCCAAGCATTTAGGAGCTTGATCATAGGGAGCCAGAATTTGAATTTGAATTCAAATCTTTGTTCATTACATATAAAAAGTGAACATGAAAAGTCGCGGAGAGTGAGAGATCATTCCCGAGCCTCATTCTACTGATTTTGAGTGTGTGTGAGGACTATACTATAGCCTACACCTCTCTACACCATTAGGCAATGTTGTTCATGCCAATGGGATTGTATACAAGTGTTCATTAATAGATACATTTACATCATTCATCTCTGAGTTCTCTGTTAGTCTACTCAAAAGTATGTCAACTTGTCAAGGGCATATCTCGGTCAATTCGTCACCAAATCAAGTGATTCAAAGCTTGTTGGATTCAGCTCAAAGTCATCTACATGCTGTCAAAGTTTGAAGTAAATCGATTTAGTAATTTCAGAGAAATCTGTGTCGAGGTGAACTCTGGTCAATTTTTGCTACAGTCCTAAAAGGTCGGGGAGATAGCTAAACTTGCTAAATTGATTTCTCTTAGCATAGTTTATCTTTTTACATCATTCCACTTGCAAATGGTAGCTTACTAAGCTAATTAAATACCCCTAGAAGTAATTTTATCAATTTCTACTGTGCTGGTCACACTAAGCAAAACATTCAGCAATCATTACACACATCACCTTCAAAGTACATAGGCCATTTTTTGGTGTTATTGGAAAGCTAAGAAGGTCTTCTTATCAACTCTGAAGCAAAAGAGGGCTGTGTTGATACATTTAGGTAGTGATGTGTGTGATCACTCTAGGACCGGCGGGGCACTTTTTTCCCTCTTTAGGAGGTTTTTTTCCCCCGGCTTGTATATACGCCTATTGCCCTAATGGGCTACTTATCTTTGTACATTCTCTAGTAATACATTCAGTCTTGTGTGTTGTGCTCCAAGCTTCTTCTTCTTCCTTGTGCTGTTCGCGTGCTTCCGCAGACGTCTAAGTCCAACAATTGGTATCAGAGCAGGTCGTCGCTTCTTCTAGGGTGCCGTCGACACTCCTCCATTTACAGTCTCAGATTCGCACGAAATTTGGTGAGCATACTCAGGGTGTTTCTGAGATCAAAACAGCTTCGATCTGTGGTGCCGAAATCGCGATCTGAGCTCATTTCGGCCTCCAAACGCACTATCGCAGCACTTGTGCAGGCTATTTCGTCCTTTTGTGCCAAAGGTATATACCAGTTTCTGATCGCCAGTTTAAGCGTCTCGAAGTCTGCTATAGGTCTAGCAGAACTCGTCTGGGTAGTTCCGTTCAACTTTTTGAGATACAGTCAATTTTTTGCATCAAGGTATTTTAGTCACCGGCCATGGCTGAAAGCAGTGATGTATTCCGTATGTTGGCTAGTTGAGGATAAGTTGGATGGTACCAACTACCCATTATGGGCTTATATGATGCGACATGTACTGGTTGCAAAAGGATTGTGGAACATTGTGCAGGGTGTTGAAAGACATCCTGTTACACCTGTAACGATAGGTACTGCAAATACAAGTGTTGGAGCTGATGAAGATGGTGTCGAAGATGATATTCCGCATATTCCTGTTCGTGCTGCTGTTTTTGTTGCACCTACTACAGAGCAGATTCGTTGGGATGGCAGAGATGCCCAAGCACATGCATTGATATCTTTGTCTGTCAAACGTGCCATTATTCCTCACATTCGCTCTTGCAGAACAGCAAAGGATGCTTGGGATTCACTTACCACTTTGTACCAGGCTAGGAATGAGGCTCGTGTTGCTTACCTCCGAAAACAGTTGGAGAGTGAGCACATGAATGAAGATGATTCTATGGACAGTTTTCGTACAAAGATCAAAGACCTGAAGGAACAATTGATTTCTGCTGATGAGGTTATACCAGATAGCTCACTTGTGCAGACCGTTCTGAATGGTCTTCCTCATTCATATCAGAGTTTTGCCTCTACTCTTCGGTTGATGATGAAAGGCAATCCGAATGCCTTGTCATTTGAGGAATTAGTCTCTGTTCTGTTGCAGGAAGATCAGTCTAGGCAGAACAGGTCCATTATGCGTGTTGCAGATCAAGCTTTCTTGGCTAGTCAGAAGGGCAAAGGAAAATGGAGCTCTTGTACTAGTAAGCAGAAATCTGCAAATGCTGCACAATCGAAGAACCAGGATAAAGATGAGAAGAAATCAGAAAAGCAGAAATTGTTCTGCAAGTACTGTAAAGGAAATGATCATATTATAAAGAACTGTCCAAAACTGGCTGCTAAAGAGGCAAAGAAGAAAGAGGCTGGAATGGTTGTTGCAGAGGCCTCTACACAAAAAACAGAGTCTGCAAATCTTGTGCAGGAAGAAGAATGGGCATTTACTACTGTCTGCAGTTTTGACCCATCTTCTCATGATCAGTGCATGTCTGCAGTAGACTCAGATGTTTGGTACTTTGACAGTGGGGCGACCAAACATATTACCTCGCAGCGCAGTTTCTTCTCTTCACTCGAGCCTGCCCCTACAGGGAATACTGTCACATGCGCCAATAACTCCTCTTATCCTGTTATGGGAGTTGGTAAGATCATTCTGACTACTGCTGATGGTAGTTCTTTCACTTTGTCAGATGCTTTATTTTTACCAGGGATCAAAAAGAACCTGTTATCAGTTTCTGCATTAGCCAAGATTGGCTTGGTTGTGAAATTCGTTGATGACAGGTGTACAGTCCATGATCTCTCAAATGGCGATGTGATTATTGCTTCTGGCATTTTATGTCGTGGGCTGTATAAGCTCATAGACTATGAAAGATCTGTGAATGATTCGGCATGTGCAGTTCATGATTCTCAGGCTATGTCAGATGCAAAGCTTTGGCATGCACGCTGTCGGAAAGTTTTCAACTTTCCAGTTGATGACCAGATAAAATACAATTAACTTAATTGGTGAATTCTAACCTTGTATATCACTGTTAAACAATTATGTTGATTGGAATTAACTATTTTTGAAGTGTTTGCAGATACAAGGAAATGATAAAGAATACATGTTCATATTAGGGTTTACTCTAATTTCATATTTAATGAGTATTTCATATTTATACATGCTTGATTCATGGGTATTTAACCCTAGGGTTGTCTAAGTTCACATGATTTTATGTTCATTAGGTTCATCTGAAGGGTCTCAAAAGATTTAATGGATTCATGTTAGAGTTTAATTAAGAGTTAGTGGGTTAATGATAGGTTCAGAAGGATTTTAATGGGTTATCAATGATTTCCAAAGGGTTTCAATAGGGTTTTGGTGGGTTTTAAGTAGGTTTTTTAGGGTTTCAGAATGGTTCAAGGGTTAAAATAATTAATATTTAAGGAAATTAATCTATAACTAAACATTGGTTCATTAACAAAAATTAACATATGGTTTAATTAATTATTTAATCATGTATGTGCATTTAATACTAAGGTTCTAATTAATTAAAATCTTAACCTAAGATTGAATTAAAGGATTTATTTAAAATAAGAAATATAGGCTAATTAAATTAAAAATGATTAATTAAAAGGATAAATAACTAGTGGTCAATATGGATGCTAGAAAAAAGAATGGTATGTGAGTAATGTGGAATTAAAGTGAATTAAGGAGTGGTCTGAAAGGAAGATGTACTTAAAGTGAAAAAGTTGGTTAAGAGAAAGAGTGGAGAGAATTAGTATAGATTAAAAGAGAGGTGAAAGTAAGTTGTGTGCATAAAGCTAATTAAAAGAGTGATAGAGATGAGTGGGCAAAAGTGAGGATGAAAACTTAAAGTACCAAACCAAAAGAGTGGTTAAAAACAGATCTCTGTGTGTATAAATATGTGGGCTTTGCTCCATATTGGGGGGTTCGAATGTTTTTTTTTCCTGGCAGGCCACTTCATGTTTTGTTCCGGCAGCAATAATTTGTGAGGAAGGCGAACGGAGGCCAATCGAGGATTTTCTGGCAATTTTATGGAGGTGACTGTTATATCGGACAAGCGGACAGGAAAACGAGGATATCTGTTGTAGCGCTAGTGACATTAAGAGGTTCTCCAAATCCATTCTCTAGTGCCCTTTGGAAGCGCGTAGAAGTTCGAGATCAATTTCTGTATTTCTCGGACAATGAAATGGAAGTTTATGAACTATAACGACAAAGTTCTGACTGGATAACCTGATCCGAATAAGGAAAAGTAAGGGAGAGGCGCAACATATATTTGAGCCAATTTATAACTGTTAATGCACGATGTCTTTCCATTTCTGACAACAAACCATGATGGCGACATCGAATAATCATCTGGCAGCGTTATCTTCTCTGTTTTCGATAAGCTTTTACTGACGGAGCGGAGGAGGAATCAGAGAGCAAAAGAGCGCACATATTAAGGAGAGGGATCGCTTCATTTTTTTTGTGTGTGTGGAGAATTGGGGAGGCAAAATAAGGTGCTGCTGTTCTGAAAGGAGGAAAATTCTGGCGCTCGCTTGTCGGAGATAGCCGTCGTCCATCATTAGGAAGAAAGGTGGGCCGATAGATGAAAAGAGGTGGATGATCTGTACAATCTTATGACGTGCTGCTTCGTTCATTGCCTAACTGTTTTGAACAATTTAAGTTTAATGAATCAATCTTGAAAATTGTCTGTTACACTACAATGTCGTTAAATTTTAATGAAAGTAATTACAATATCTGCACATGAGTTTTTGCAAGGCGGTATTGATGCGGTAGATCTCTGCCAACTACATTAGACATGCGCTCTCATCTGCTTACGCATTGAAGCACAAATAGTTGTAATGTTTTTTTATTCTTCATTAGAAAATAGCAATTGTGCAAAGTTTTCGAATCAATAGTGGGGGCAGACGAAATATTTTGCTTATTAGAGAGAGAAAATATTCTTTATAATATTTGATGCTTCTGGGAAGCTCCTCTGATGGCGCTGACGTTCATAAATCAATTCGAAATTACTGTTCAAACCAGGCGAGCTACACCATGAGATAACAAGGTATTATTGTGAATTTGCAGATAAAAATACTTGTCTCTGTTTTTAATTACCTCAAGCATCCTCCTGGTGAAATTACAAATTATTAAATGTCGAATTCCTATTAACTTTGACACTCTGTATGTTGTACAATCATCTTCGCTTCTGAAAGTCAATGTTGATTGATGATCTCTCTTTCTTTGTTTAATCTAGTATACAACTATGGGATGATGTCTTACCAGGATAAATGCAAGTCATTATAGGTTTTGTCTGTGCGAAGTTTTGCGAATTAATTTCATGTAGAAAAGATATAACTAATAGGATCATGCGTATGCATATACCATAATTTGAATTTTAAAGTTGAAAAACCAGAGGACACAACTTTGTTAGCAGAAGATTGCTTTGAATTGATGAATCTGAACCCTGAAATCTCATTAGTGCCCTAGCTCTGTTTAGAGTTTTTTATGTCTGCCATTATTATTGACTTGAAACTCTACGTAATGCAGCAGATAAATCCTATCTGATGTTCTGAAATAAGAGACGAAAATTTATTTTATTTGATTATTTTGAAGATAGTCATTGGGCCATGAAATAAATTGATACTAATATTCTTGAATCACTATGGTATCTTCAATTCAATGATATGGTTTGATTGTTATCTGTTTACTGTTCTTCGTAAAAGCATAAGATAAATACTGCCAAGTAATTCACAAAGTGCTAGGAATTATTAAACATAACTCTTACTTCCTGTAACACAACAAGCAAGATCATCGACTTGACTTTATACATTGAGATTGTCTTATGTTAATTATCTGATTGTTTTCAAAGTAATCACATAATTTCTTATCATGCATGTTGCTTAATAGATGCATAAGACCATGATTTTTGATTACCAAGAAAGAAGCTAGAGAAACTAATCGACCAATTCAAGTAGTGTCAACAAAATCATTGGATGATCTATCTATTATTTTTGTTTTGAGTCTCCATTTTACCTGAGCTTGCTCCAAGCACCCTATGTGCGCCGTATTTTTAGTGGCTGACTGATCCACCAGCCTTATGTCCGCAACTTCCCGACAATTTGGTGAACCCAACGTGAAAGTTCGGCCGACACCGTAGGTATAAAGGTATATTTACTTTCTGTTTTGCATATGCATATATAGGCAATTTGGCGAGTGAAGAAAAAGATCGACATCCTTTGTAGCTGCAGCTGATTATTCCTCGTCACGTCACCTTTATCCATCAACTTTCATGAAAGTGACGATTGCACATGCATGAAAAGATTTTGCACTGAGCACATTCACAACGAACCTCTTCATCAAGCTGGTTGATAAGGTATATTTATTCTTATTCTGTTGCATAATAGTAGGAAAGGTTTCGTTATTTCTAAAGCAGTAGGAAATTTTTCTTTATTGCATAGTAGTAGAAAAGTTTCTTTATTGCAAAATAGTAGGAAAGCTTGCTTTATTTCTTTGTTTGCAAAGCAATAGGAAATTCGTTAGTTTTTTCTATTGCAAAATAGTAGGAAAAGTTTTCTTTATTTTTATTTCTAAAGTAGTAGGAAAGGATTCTTTTCAAAAAAATTGTAGAAAAAGTTTCTTTATTGCTAAAGCATAGGAAAATTTTCTTTTTCAAAGCAGTAGTAAATTTTTCTTTAGTTTTGTTGGCAAAGAAGTAGGAATATTTTTTCTATTTCTATTTCTTTTTTCACGGAGTCGTATCAGGATCAAGATATAGAAGGATTATTACGAGAATTATATACGTATATTTCATATTTATCTATAAAGTTAGACTTATCCACTATGGCTGACCACTTTGAAGAGCAGCGAATTTGGAAGATTATAGATGCAATTAAAACAGATAGGGGGGAATTTACTGGAATAAATGTAACAGCTTATCTTAAATATTATGAACAATTGACAGAACAATATGGGTTACCTGAAGACAATAAAAAAGATACATTTATACGAATTGCTCATGGGTTCACTAGAGAGAGAATCCAATTGCGAGTAGTCCAACCAAACATGACTTGGGTGGATTTCAAAACTCGGCTTCTTACTGAATTTTCGCATGAAGATTACAGTAAGAATAATAGAGCCACATTTATGCGATGGGTAGGAACTACGAAGTTAGACCAACACATAACTCAGGGATTAACTGAATTTGATATCAAATTTAACCAAATGCCTCAAGCAGACAGAACAGCTCTTGAACCAGATAAATTAAGAAATTTTCTAAACATGCTAGATCCATCTCTTAGACGAGAGCTAGAACCAATGCTTGAGGATGGAGCGACTGCAAGTGGGCTTACTGGAAATTGGGATAACGTTCGAGCAGCTGTCCATAGGTTAGCCCAAAGGCAGGAGCGAAATCAGATGCAAACTCCAAGAATATATGAAAGAGATGTGCTAGGAAAGATAGATAATGACCCCACTTCTTATAACCCTAAAAAGGATGACTCTGAACTTATAATGTTAAAAACATCAGTAGAATCACTTGTCAAACATGTTGAGACTTTGGCGATTGAAATAGCTACTATAAAGAGTATGCAAGAGCTTAAATTGAGAGATCAGGAGAAACCAAAAGAATTAGAACAAAATCCTAGAAATCAGATGCCAGCTAGAAGACCATTTAACCAAGCACGTAGATGTCTCTGGTGTGATGATTTGGAGCATCCACACTGGACATGCAACTTATTCAAAGAGGCCAAGGATAAGAATTGGGTCACAGAAGTAGATCGAAAGATCTGTGACTATGTAACAAAAAGGCCCTTGGCATCAAACTATGGCAAAGGGGGAATGAAAACCTTCTTTGAAGCCTCCACAAGCCAAAATACATATGCTTGTAGGCTGGATAGTGAAGACTCTAATTGTGATTTCTAGGAGCAGGTTTATGATACTGCTAGTAGAGGCAAGTTATCTGTTGAGAACTTATATGCTACGAGCTCGGATATTAGATAAAAAACATGTTGGAATGAGCCAGTAGATATGTTCTCAGTATATGCTCATGAAATTAATGTAGACGAGAAAAGAAAACGGGATGAAGAGGGACAGTCTAAACGAACAACTAGGGCTAGAAAAGAGGGTGAAACGATTGATACAATTAAAGAACCGCCTATGATGGAGCCTAGTCAGGAACCAAAACAACAGGAACAAGAAAAGAATTCTCAAAATAAGGGTAAAGGAAAGAAAGTAGGAGAAAATTTAGAAAAGAAAACTACAAGTGAAGATAGAAATTAGGATAAACCAAATGAAACACAACCCATACGAGAAGAAGGTAGTAAGGAAGAAAAACCGAAAAAGAAACCTCCGACTTTCCGATTGATCTCTCAAATTGAGAAACAAATAGACATTCGGAAAGTTATGGATGAGAAAATCATGAAGGCAGAAGTAACCATGACATTAGAGGAATGGTTAGCATTTTCAAGAACAGATGTGAAAGAAGATTTCATGAGTATCATTAAACGAAGAAGAGAACCTATAGAGTATAGAACGGAAGATATAGAAATGGAGGAAAGGAAAGATCAGGATGAACCGAAAGTGAGTGTTGGTACAAATAAATGAATCTGAGTATAGAGAATCTTCTGATTGTAGAAATTATTTGGGACCTGTTATTGGACATTTGGAAAAAGGAAATGATGACCCAAATAGCCATTACACTCAAAAACATTGGGCTAGGGGTACTACTGAAACTATGGTTAAGATAGGTAATAATAATAGACCGCAAGTAGCATTAATCGATTCAGGATCAGAAATCAATGTAGTCTCAAGGGAGATTTATAATGAAGGAAAATGGCCTATTGATAGGGACCATGGATGGAAAATGAAGGCAGCCAACAATGCTTCTGGCTATTTACTAGGAGCTTGTGCTAATGTTCCTATTACTATTGGAGATGTTAAAGAGGAACATAATTTCTTCGTTCATGATGACTGCTCGTACCCAATTATTTTGGGACAGCCATTCATTTGTGAACAAAGAATGGAGACAAAAGTTATGGACGATGGAAGTGCTTTTGCAAGAATTCGTTCTCGTGATGGCCTTAAATCTGTCCAATTCATGACGCTTTGTATAAATCATCCTCGTAATCGTAGATCTTTAAGAAAAACTCCTTTAAGACACATTGAACAGGATTTTGAGTAAATGCCACTGTTGAGCGAGATGACAGTGGACTTAGGTTCGAAATCTCGCAAAATCTTGTACAGTACTTGGATAAAATGACTGTTTATTTTCCATCTGCTACGTTAAATATTTTTCATTTTAAACAAATTCCAAGAAAACTTATAAAAAAATATGAAAGACATTTGAAAACCAAAGGAGATTTAATAATGGATGAAAGTATTGAATATATTATTGAAACTACACATTGCTTTTCAACATTAGAAGAATTAGAACTTTGTTATCAAAATCAGTCTAATTCTCATATTCTTATCTCTTCACTTGATATGTATGCATTAATTCAGGAATATGCCTCTAGTATTAATCATGAGTATGATGCCTTAGTGGAGACCAAATATAAAACTGTTAGTAAGAAGGTTAAACCCGTAGCACAACCACTACCAAAATTTAGTAATGATATTATAAAGAATGTAAGTCATGAGCCAATCCTTAGAAATCCGAAAAATATTGGCCATGTATTTACTAAAGAATCCTTAAATCAAATTAAATTAGATGCTAGTGGTTTCCTTCTTCCAGCAGAAAAAGAGTATTTTTTGAAGATTATTGAGCAACATGGAAGAGCATTTTCTCTTGAGCCTTCAGAGATAGGATGTGCAGATCCTCGGATAGTTGCACCGATGATAATTTTCACTATTCCCCATATTCCTTGGAATTTGCGCCCTATTCTTGTACCTAAAGCTCATCTTCCAGAGCTGATCAGATTACTTAAAGAAAAAATTCATATGCATATTTTAGAATCCTCTTCAGCTCCCTATTCAAACCGTTGGTTTACTGTGCCCAAGAAGAGTGGAAAACTTCGGTTTATCCAAGATCTTCAACCAGTTAATAAAGTGACTATTAGAAATGTGGGTACAGGTCCAATTGTGGATGAATTTGCGAAAGCATTTTCAGGCAATTCTATATATTCAATGGGTGATCTCTACTCTGGGTATGATCAATTTCAATTGGCATTAGAAAGTAGAGACATTACTACCATGAAAACACCTTTGGGATTAGTTAGGATGTGTACATTACCTCAAGGTGCGACCAATTCAGTAGCACACATGATGAGTGCAATGAATTTGGTTTTGCACGATTTTATTCCTCACATTACTATGCCCTTTATCGATGACATTCCCATTAAAGGTTGCTTGGAAGAAGAGAAAGATAGCACTCTGGATGAAGATGGTTGTCGTAGATTTGTAAAGGCTCATATCCTTGATTGCCAAAGAATCTTTCAGCGATTTATTCAAGTTGGCTTAACGTTATCTATAGAGAAATCTACTTTTGGTGTTAATGAGGTCCTCATTGTAGGTCATCTTTGTGGCCATTATGGACGGAAGCCATACCCTCATAAAATTGATGCCATTAGTAAGATTTCGGACATATGTCAAAATGTGAGTGAAGTTCGTCGATTTTTAGGAGCTTGTATCTTCTATGTTATATGGATACCACATTTTGCACATATAGCTGACTGTCTTTATGATTTATTAAGGAAGAAAAGAAAATTTTTATGGACAGAAAAACATACTCAAGCAATGCGTAGATTAAAGAAGTTGTTACAAGAAGCCCCAATCCTTAAACGAGTAGATTATACGAATAATAAGCCTATTATTTTGACTGTTGATACTAGTCCTATTGGAATTGGCTGGGTCATAAGTCAAGATGATGAGGAAGGTAGAAGATATGCTATTAGATTTGGAGCTAAGATTTTACATAATACTCAAAGAAATTATCCTCAAATTAAAAGAGAACTTTGGGGTTTAGTCACAGCTCTAAAGTCTGATAAAGAATATTTCATAGGAGCAAATGTGATTGTGGAGACAGATTGTTTACCGCTAATTGGAATGATCACAAACTGTTCTTCACCGGATATTGCAATGCTTCGTTGGATTTCTTATATTAAATTTATAAATCCAGTTTTAATTCATATATCAGGAAAATCTAACTCTGTTGCTGATATGCTCTCAAGAGCTAGGTATGATGAGAATGATGAAGCCAAAGTAGATACTAATATGATAAATTATGATTCCCAAGTTTATGTATATGAAAAATTTAATTCAAATGAATATGAAGGAGAGTGGCTAGAGATTGGCAAGTATCTTAGTACTTTAGTTAGATCACCTTCATGGTCTTCAAATAGATTTAGAAATATTAGAAAAAGAGCATTTAACTTTTTCTTAAAAAATGGATTACTTTGGAGACATGCAAGGGGGAAGATCAAAATGCCACAAAGAGTACTAGGTACTAAGAATCTTCAGATGCAAGTCTTGAAGAGCATGCATGATACTTTATGGGCCGGGCATAAAGGTTTTGTTGCCACTTATGAAAAAATTAGAGAGTGTTACTTGGTGGCCAGGTATTTATGTTAATGTAAAGAAATATGTGGATTCTTGCGATGTATGTCAAGTTTATTCATCGGTTAAGCATAGGGATCCACTGCATCCTACGTATCCACCATGCATACACTATAAGTGGGTAGTAGACTTAGTAACCATGCCCAAAGGTATCGATAGAATGAGATACATAGTTCTTGCTCGTGAAGATCTTACTAATCATGTGGAAGGCCGAGCTCTAAGATCAAAAACTACTTTCAATGTATGCAAATTTCTTCTTGAAGAAGTGATTTCAAGATTTGGGTATATTGAAAAACATAGTAGCCGATAGGGGCGAATTAGACGCACAAGAGGCTAGGGAATTCTTTGCTAGGCATGGAATTCGTTTAGCTCTTACTGACTGCATATAACCCTGAGGCTAACGGAAAGATTGAAAGAGGGCATTCCCCTATCATAAAAGCGATTTCTAAAGCTTGCAAAGGAGAACTAAAGAATTGGCCGAAATTTTTACCATTCGCTTTGTGGGCTGATAGAATGACCTGTACTAGAACGACGGGGTTTATGCCGGCAGAGCTAATGTACTGCCAAAAGCCAATTTTTCCAGTAAATACCCAAATTCTTACTTGGACTACGCTTCCTTGGAAAGATAATTTATCTACTGCAGACTTATTAGCTTTAAGGATTCAGCAGCTTGAGCAAGGAAATGAAAGACTAGATGAAGCTATAGCTAAATTAAAAACTTCTCGACTTAAAAATAAAAAGTATTTTGATAAATCACATAGGTTAAGACCAAAGCCAATTCAAATTAATGATTGGGTATTGATATATGATAGCACATTTGATATACAGTATGATGCCCGTAGAAAATTAAAAAAGCGATGGTTTGGACCTTATGTGGTGGTCAAAATTTATGAAAATGGAACGTATGCCTTAAGAGAGTTAGATGGAACTCCGCTTAAAAATTTAATTGCAGGTAAAAGAGTTAAAATATTTAAACAAAGAAATGAAGAATTTTATGATTTATTATCTGATGAAGAAAATGATGAATGAATGTTTTAATAAAAATAATGTTTAAATTTTTTGTTAAATATATTTTTTCTTTTCTATGTATGAAAATAAAAATTTTATTTTAACTAATTTTCTTGTGAAGTTATATGTTGTTTCTTGATAGCAGGAGTTGAAGATGTTTTTTGAACCCATTAATTAAAGACTAATTTATGATAAAGATAAAGCGCAGGAGATTGAAGATAGTACATGCAGTTTAAAATTTAAGCAAACAAAGCGATATTTGGATGAATGGCGATGCTAAAGATGGAATCAATAAAGATCAGGTGAAACAGTTCTAACCTTGATTAATGTTTTAAGTTTTGTTTTTTCATGCATTATCATAATTAGAAATGTACATTCTTCAGCTAGGTTAAGAAACTTCTTATAAAATTATGAAAAGTAGAATTTACACTGAAGTAGGAATGTGCTTGAAGAGAAGATAGGGATTAGAGACCTATGGCTGTCATATGAATAGTTGAAGGAACGCTTAACTTGCAACTCCTAGTAGAAGTAGACTTGTTTTATATAGGTAAGCTTCCTTAAATCTGACCCATTTAGCTAAAGAGATCCTAGTTCCTGCTTTAGCTTACCTCTAGATCCTTTGCTTCTGATTAGGGGTTAAGCCTTTCCCCTTCATCAAAAAAGTTGCGAAGAAAAATTGAAAGCAGTACATTAATGGTTGCTGCATATGAAAAGAGGAAAAATGACAAAAAGAAAAATTATGATGAAAAATGAGATGAAAGAAAAATCAAATGATTTCAATAAATCAGTTCTGGTCTTGAAATCACTTCTGATTTGAAAAGCGGGCTATATAAGGCGGATGTATGCTAGAGGGGAGTTAGTTTTCTGTATCTTAATGGCAAATGGTTAGGAAATGAGGATAGAAGGCCTATATAACATATGCTTTACTTATGAACAGAGTTAATAGAAGAGTTAGTACGAACACTATTTGAATGACTTCTATAGTTTCCTTCTAAAACCTGTTTCCAATTCATGCATTGAACGAAAAGGTTTAAATTCAAGTTGACATAATTTTATAAGTTTTCTTTGCTATTTGAAGATGTACTAATGATAGAAGCATTTTTATATACAGACAATTGAATTTGAGTCATGAATAATTTTCAAAAGAATTTGATATTGCTTTCTATGATCTGCAGGTTGGCGCATCCGGAGGATGCACAGGTTTGGCCGGGGCGAATGTCGGAAAGTTTTCAACTTTCCAGTTGATGACCAGATAAAATACAATTAACTTAATTGGTGAATTCTAACCTTGTATATCACTGTTAAACAATTATGTTGATTGGAATTAACTATTTTTGAAGTGTTTGCAGATATAGGAAATGATAAAGAATACATGTTCATATTAGGGTTTACTCTAATTTCATATTTAATGAGTATTTCATATTTATACATGCTTGATTCATGGGTATTTAACCCTAGGGTTGTCTAAGTTCACATGATTTTATGTTCATTAGGTTCATCTGAAGGGTCTCAAAAGATTTAATGGATTCATGTTAGAGTTTAATTAAGAGTTAGTGGGTTAATGATAGGTTCAGAAGGATTTTAATGGGTTATCAATGATTTCCAAAGGGTTTCAATAGGGTTTTGGTGGGTTTTAAGTAGGTTTTTTAGGGTTTTAGAATGGTTCAAGGGTTAAAATAATTAATATTTAAGGAAATTAATCTATAACTAAACATTGGTTCATTAACAAAAATTAACATATGGTTTAATTAATTATTTAATCATGTATGTGCATTTAATACTAAGGTTCTAATTAATTAAAATCTTAACCTAAGATTGAATTAAAGGATTTATTTAAAATAAGAAATATAGGCTAATTAAATTAAAAATGATTAATTAAAAGGATAAATAACTAGTGGTCAATATGGATGCTAGAAAAAAGAATGGTATGTGAGTAATGTGGAATTAAAGTGAATTAAGGAGTGGTCTGAAAGGAAGATGTACTTAAAGTGAAAAAGTTGGTTAAGAGAAAGAGTGGAGAGAATTAGTATAGATTAAAAGAGAGGTGAAAGTAAGTTGTGTGCATAAAGCTAATTAAAAGAGTGATAGAGATGAGTGGGCAAAAGTGAGGATGAAAACTTAAAGTACCAAACCAAAAGAGTGGTTAAAAACAGATCTCTGTGTGTATAAATATGTGGGCTTTGCTCCATATTGGGGGGTCCGAATGTTTTTTTTTCCTGGCAAGGCCACTTCATGTTTTGTTCCGGCAGCAATAATCTGTGAGGAAGGCGAACGGAGGCCAATCGAGGATTTTCTGGCAATTTTATGGAGGTGACTGTTATATCGGACAAGCGGACAGGAAAACGAGGATATCTGTTGTAGCGCTAGTGACATTAAGAGGTTCTCCAAATCCGTTCTCTAGTGCCCTTTGGAAGCGCGTAGAAGTTCGAGATCAATTTCTGTATTTCTCGGACAATGAAATGGAAGTTTATGAACTATAACGACAAAGTTCTGACTGGATAACCTGATCCGAATAAGGAAAAGTAAGGGAGAGGCGCAACATATATCTGAGCCAATTTATAACTGTTAATGCACGATGTCTTTCCATTTCTGACAACAAACCATGATGGCGACATCGAATAATCATCTGGCAGCGTTATCTTCTCTATTTTCGATAAGCTTTTACTGACGGAGCGGAGGAGGAATCAGAGAGCAAAAGAGCGCACATATTAAGGAGAGGGATCGCTTCATTTTTTTTGTGTGTGTGGAGAATTGGGGAGGCAAAATAAGGCGCTGCTGTTCTGAAAGGAGGAAAATTTTGGCGCTCGCTTGTCGGAGATAGCCGTCGTCCATCATTAGGAAGAAAGGTGGGCCGATAGATGAAAAGAGGTGGATGATCTGTACAATCTTATGACGTGCTGCTTCGTTCATTGCCTAACTGTTTTGAACAATTTAAGTTTAATGAATCAATCTTGAAAATTGTCTGTTACACTACAATGTCGTTAAATTTTAATGAAAGTAATTACAATATCTGCACATGAGTTTTTGCAAGGCGGTATTGATGCGGTAGATCTCTGCCAACTACCTTAGACATGCGCTCTCATCTGCTTACGCATTGAAGCACAAATAGTTGTAATGTTTTCTTATTCTTCATTAGAAAATAGCAATTGTGCAAAGTTTTCGAATCAATAGTGGGGGCAAACGAAATATTTTGCTTATTAGAGAGAGAAAATATTCTTTATAATATTTGATGCTTTTGGGAAGCTCCTCTGATGGCGCTGACGTTCATAAATCAATTCGAAATTACTGTTCAAACCAGGCGAGCTACATGAGATAACAAGGTATTATTGTGAATTTGCAGATAAAAATACTTCTCTGTTTTTAATTACCTCAAGCATCCTCCTGGTGAAATTACAGATTATTAAATGTCGAATTCCTATTAACTTTGACACTCTGTATGTTGTACAATCATCTTCGCTTCTGAAAGTCAATGTTGATTGATGATCTCTCTTTCTTTGTTTAATCTAGTATACAACTATGGGATGATGTCTTACCAGGATAAATGCAAGTCATTATAGGTTTTGTCTGTGCGAAGTTTTGCGAATTAATTTCATGTAGAAAAGATATAACTAATAGGATCATGCGTCTGCATATACCATAATTTGAATTTTAAAGTTGAAAAACCAGAGGACACAACTTTGTTAGCAGAAGATTGCTTTGAATTGATGAATCTGAACCCTGAAATCTCATTAGTGCCCAGCTCTGTTTAGAGTTTTTTATGTCTGCCGTTATTATTGACTTGAAACTCTACGTAATGCAGCAGATAAATCCTATCTGATGTTCTGAAATAAGAGACGAAAATTTATTTTATTTGATTATTTTGAAGATAGTCATTGGGCCATGAAATAAATTGATACTAATATTCTTGAATCACTATGGTATCTTCAATTCAATGATATGGTTTGATTGTTATCTGTTTACTGTTCTTCGTAAAAGCATAAGATAAATACTGCCAAGTAATTCACAAAGTGCTAGGAATTATTAAACATAACTCTTACTTCCTGTAACACAACAAGCAAGATCATCGACTTGACTTTATACATTGAGATTGTCTTATGTTAATTATCTGATTGTTTTCAAAGTAATCACATAATTTCTTATCATGCATGTTGCATAATAGATGCATAAGACCATGATTTCTGATTACCAAGAAAGAAGCTAGAGAAACTAATCGACCAATTCAAGTAGTGTCAAAATCATTGGATGATCTATCTATTATTTTTGTTTTGAGTCTCCATTTTACCTGAGCTTGCTCCAAGCACCCTGTGTGCGCCGTATTTTTAGTGGCTGACTGATCCACCAGCCTTATGTCCGCAACTTCCCGACAACGCTTTGGTCATCTGAATTTTGCTAGTTTGTTACGCCTGCAGAAATCTGAAATGGTGTCCTCTTTGCCCAAACTTGAGGCACCAGGAAAACATGTCTGTGAAGGCTGTATTTTGGGCAAAATGCAGCGTTCTTCCTTTCCAAAAGATGGTTCAGTTCGGGCTATGCAGAAATTGCAGCTTGTACATAGTGATATCTATGGTCCTATGCAGACACCCTCTTTTGGAAATTACCTTTACTTCGTGACTTTCATTGATGATTTTTCCAGGCATGCATGGGTATATCCACTCAAAGCAAAGTCCGAAGTGTTCATGTGCTTCAAATAGTTTTTGGTTTTGGCTGAAAATCTATCAGCATGTAAAATGGGCACCCTCCGTTCTGATCGAGGGGGGGAATATATGTCTTCAGATTTTAATGCATTTCTGGCTGAACGTGGGATAAAACACCAGTGTACAGTGCCGTATACACCTCAACAGAACTTGGAGTTGCTGAACGAAAGAACAGGTCACTCATGGAGATGGTGAGGTGCATGGTCAAAAGTCAGACTTTACCACATAGTTTCTGGCTTGAGGCTGTCATGTGTGCAGCATAGGTACTGAACAGGTGTCCCACTAAAGCGTTGCAGTCTATCACTCCATATGAGGCTTGGCATGACCGCAAGCCATCTGTTGCTCATCTGCGTGTTTTTGGTTGTTTGGCATATGCATTAGTGCCTGAACAACATCGCAGAAAATTGGATGATAAGGCAGTAAAATGTATTTTTGTTGGGTACAGTTCTGAAAGTAAAGGCTATCGTCTGTATCATCCACAGACTAAACGCATTCTGGTTAGCCGTGATGTTGTCTTTGTGGAAGATGCTATTCAGCCATTGTTTTCATGTACTAAGGAGACATCTGTTAGCTCCAAAGACATGTATGATACTTTGGTGCCTCTTTTTACAGGTGGACAGGCTAGTGCTGGTCCTAATGAGGCAACTTCTCAGCCTTTGCAGGTTTCATATGATGATGCAGATCATTCCATTTCTGATGCAAATTTACATGATGCACTTGTTGATGAGAGAGCTGATATTGAGCAGGCAAAAACTATGCCAAAATGGCTGGTGCATGTTGGAGTTAGACGTCTGCGGAAGCACGCGAACAGCAGAAGGAAGAAGAAGAAGCTTGGAGCACAACACACAAGACTGAATGTAGTACTAGAGAATGTACAAAGATAAGTTGCCCATTAGGGCAATAGGCGTATATACAAGCCGGGGGAAAAAAACCTCCTAAAGAGGGAAAAAAGTGCCCCGGCGATCCTAGAGTGTTCACACACATCACTACCTAAATATATCAACAAATCCCCCCTGGGAGTGATGCGGTGAACAAGGAGCTGGCACTCATGTATAAGGAAGTGCCGAGCTATGTGGAAATCACTCCACAAAAGGAAGTAAGCCCAAAGCTTTGCGGAAAGCTTCAAACTTCTCCCTAGGCAGAGCCTTCGTGAAAAGGTCTGCAATGTTCTCCTGCGTGGGCACATATGCCAAGCTGATCTCCCCAGCAGAGAACCTCTCCCTGACATAGTGATAATGCACCTCAATGTGCTTAGTGCGAGCATGGAACACAGGGTTCCTCGCAACTGCCAATGCGCTCTGACTGTCAGTGAAGATGGTGGTGGCAGAAGACTGGCCAACACCCAAATCAGCCATAAGGCGTCTGAGCCACACACACTCAACAGTCGCTGTGAAAGCTGCCCTATACTCAGCCTCACAACTGGAACTGGCCACAGTAGGCTGCTTCTTGCTCAACCAAGATATACATGAGCTACCAAGCATGAAGCAAAAACCACTGGTGGACACACGAGTGTCATAGCAACCATCCCAATCTGAGTCAGAAAAAGCATGCAAATCTGGCGGTAGTGATCCCCCCTTGGGATAAAACAACCCAAGTAGCCGAGTACCACTCAAGTAGCGAAAGATGCGCTTAACCGCTTTCCAATGCGTGACTCTTGGGCAATGCATAAACCTGCTCATCTGTGAGACAACAAATTGAATATCTGGCCGAGTAATGCATAAGTAAATCAAGCATCCAACAGCCTGCTGATAGAGAACAACATCAAATGCATCTCCAGCATCATGAAGACTCAATCGTAAACCTGTCTCCATAGGAGTGGCAATAGGCTTACAGTCTTCAAGGCCAAAATGCTGCAATAATGTGTCAATATATTTCGTTTGACACAAAGCCATTCCACCATCAACTTGCATAAACTGAATGCCCAAATAGTGATGCAAATGCCCCAAATCAGACATCTCAAATGAGGCATGCAAATCAGCCTTGAAATCAGCAATATGCTTCTCAAGAGGACCAGTGAGCAGCATGTTGTCTACATAGACAACAATGATCAGAAGCACATTATTAGCACGCTTAACATATAAGGTGCTTTCAGTTGGACTATTCTCAAAACCATGTGCAATCAGATAGGCATGTATCTTCTCATACCAAGCACGTGGTGCTTGCTTTAAACCATATAATGCCTTCTTTAACCTGCAAACCTGGTTTTCATGCCCTTTCTACACAAAGCCACGGGGTTGAAAAACATACACTTCTTCATGCAAGTCACCATTCAGAAATGCTGTTTTAATGTCCAACTGATGTACATTCCAACCATGATGGGCTGCAAGTGCACAAATGCTCCGAACAGTAGTCATACGGCATGTAGGTGCAAAGGTCTCATCAAAATCAATGCCTCTTTCCTGCGCATAACCCTTTGCAACAAGCCTAGCCTTATACCTGTCAACGGTACCATCAGGTTTACGCTTCAGCTTGTATACCCACTTAGTGCCAATGGCCTTCTTGCCAGGAGGCAAGTCACATAAGGACCATGTACCATTCTTCAGTATAGCATCATATTCAGATTGCATAGCAGCCATCCAATTTTCTGAATTCTGTGCTTCATCAAAAGAAACAGGCTCATTCTCATCACAGAGACTAGATGCAGCCATAGCATAGCAATCTGATGCAAAGGAGGCACTATGAGAGCCTGAACGAGTACGATATGACAAAGGTGCATCTAATTTGCTGTCACGCAAAGTCTGCACCAGCCATTTTGGCATAGTTTTTGCCTGCTCAATATCAGCTCTCTCATCAGCAAGTGCATCATGTAAATCTGCATCAGAAATGGAATGATCTGCATCATCATATGAAACTTGCAAAGGCTGAGAAGTTGCCTCATTAGGACCAGCACTAGCCTGTCCACCTGTAAAAAGAGGCATCAAAGTATCATACATGTCTTTGGAGCTAACAGATGTCTCCTTAGTACATGAAAGCAATGGCTGAATAGCATCTTCCACAAAGACAACATCACGGCTAACCAGAATGCGTTTAGTCTGTGGATGATACAGACGATAGCCTTTACTTTCAGAACTGTACCCAACAAAAATACATTTTACTGCCTTATCATCCAATTTTTTGCGATGTTGTTCAGGCACTAATGCATATGCCAAACAACCAAAAACACGCAGATGAGCAACAGATGGCTTGCGGTCATGCCAAGCCTCATATGGAGTGATAGACTGCAACGCCTTAGTGGGACACCTGTTCAGTACATATGCTGCACACATGACAGCCTCAAGCCAGAAACTATGTGGTAATGCCTGACTTTTGACCATGCACCTCGCCATCTCCATGAGTGACCTGTTCTTTCGTTCAGCAACTCCATTCTGTTGAGGTGTATACGGTACTGTACACTAGTGTTTTATCCCACGTTTGGCCAGAAATGCATTAAAATCTGAAGACATATATTCCCCCCCTCGATCAGAACGGAGGGTGCCCATTTTACATGCTGACAGATTTTCAGCCAAAACCAAAAACTGTTTGAAGCACATGAACACTTCGGACTTTTCTTTGAGTGGATATACCCATGCATGCCTGGAAAAATCATCAATGAAAGTCACGAAGTAAAGGTAATTTCCAAAAGAGGGTGTCTGCATAGGACCACAGACATCACTATGTACAAGCTGCAATTTCTGCGTAGCCCGAACTAAACCATCTTTTGGAAAGGAAGAACGCTGCATTTTGCCCAAAATACAGCCTTCACAAGCATGTTTTCCAGGTGCCTCAAGTTTGGGCAAAGAGGACACCATTTCAGATTTCTGCAGGCGTAACAAACTAGCAAAATTCAGATGACCAAAGCATGCATGCCAAAGCTTTGCATCTGACATAGCCTGAGAATCATGAACTGCACATGCCGAATCATTCACAGATCTTTCATAGTCTATGAGCTTATAGAGCCCACGACATAAAATGCCAGAAGCAATAATCACATCGCCATTTGAGAGATCATGGACTGTACACCTGTCATCAACGAATTTCACAACCAAGCCAATCTTGGCTAATGCAGAAACTGATAACAGGTTCTTTTTGATCCCTGGCACAAATAAAGCATCTGACAAAGTGAAAGAACTACCATCAGCAGTAGTCAGAATGATCTTACCAACTCCCATAACAGGATAAGAGGAGTTATTGGCGCATGTGACAGTATTCCCTGTAGGGGCAGGCTCGAGTGAAGAGAAGAAACTACGCTGCGAGGTAATATGTTTGGTCGCCCCACTGTCAAAGTACCAAACATCTGTGTCTACTGCAGACATGCATTGATCATGAGAAGATGGGTCAAAACTGCAGACAATAGTAAACGCCCATTCTTCTTCCTGCACAAGATTTGCAGACTCTGTTTTTGGTGTAGAGGCCTCTGCAACAACCATTCCAGCCTCTTTCTTCTTTGCCTCTTTAGCAGCCAGTTTTGGATAGTTCTTTATAATATGATCATTTCCTTTACAGTACTTGCAGAACAATTTCTGCTTTTCTGATTTCTTCTCATCTTTATCCTGGTTCTTCGATTGTGCAGCATTTGCAGATTTCTGCTTACTAGTACAAGAGCTCCATTTTCCTTTGCCCTTCTGACTAGCCAGGAAAGCTTGATCTGCAACACGCATAATGGACCTGTTCTGCCTGGACTGATCTTCCTGCAACAGAACAGAGACTAATTCCTCAAATGACAAGGCATTCGGATTGCCTTTCATCATCAACCGAAGAGTAGAGGCAAAACTCTGATATGAATGAGGAAGACCATTCAGAACGGTCTGCACAAGTGAGCTATCTGGTATAACCTCATCAGCAGAAATCAATTGTTCCTTCAGGTCTTTGATCTTTGTAAGAAAACTATCCATAAAATCACCTTCATTCATGTGCTCACTCTCCAACTGTTTTCGGAGGTAAGCAACACGAGCCTCATTCCTAGCCTGGTACAAAGTGGTAAGTGTATCCCAAGCATCCTTTGCTGTTCTGCAAGAGCGAATGTGAGGAATAATGGCACGTTTGACAGACAAGGCTATCAATGCATGTGCCTGGGCATCTCTGCCATCCCAACGAATCTGCTCTACAGTAGGTGCAACAGAAACAGCAGCACGAACAGGAATCTGCGGAATATCATCTTCGACACCATCTTCATCAGCTCCAGTACCTCCAGCACCTGTATTTGTAGTACCTGTAGTCGCAGGTGTAACAGGACGTCTTTCAACACCCTGCACAATGTTCCACAATCCTTTTGCAACCAGTACATGTCGCATCATATAAGCCCATAATGGGTAGTTGGTACCATCCAACTTATCCTCAACATCCAACATACGGAATACATCACTTCTTTCAGCCATGGCCGGTGACTAAAATACCTTGATGTAGAAAATTGACTGTATCTCAAAAAGTTGAACGGAACTGCCCAGACGAGTTCTGCTAGACCTGTAGCAGACTTCGAGACGCTTAAACTCGCGAACAGAAACTGGTATATACCTTTGGCACAAAAGGATGAAATAGCCTGCACAAGCGCTACGATAGTGTGTTTGGAGGCCGAAACGAGCTCAGATCGCGATTTTGGCACCACACAGCAAAGCTGTTTTGATCTCGGAAACACCCTGAGTATGCTCACCAAATTTCGTGCGAATCTGAGACTGCAAACGGAGGAGTGTCGACGGCGCCCTAGAAGAAGCGACGACCTGCTCTGATACCAATTGTTGGAGTTAGACGTCTGCGGAAGCACGCGAACAGCACAAGGAAGAAGAAGAAGCTTGGAGCACAACACACAAGACTGAATGTATTACTAGAGAATGTACAAAGATAAGTTGCCCATTAGGGCAATAGGCGTATATACAAGCCGGGGGAAAAAAACCTCCTAAAGAGGGAAAAAAGTGCCCCGGCGGTCCTAGAGTGTTCACACACATCACTACCTAAATATATCAACAGTGCAGACTTTGCGTGATAGCAAATTAGATGCACCTTTGTCATATCGTACTCGTTCAGGCTCTCATAGTACCTCCTTTGCATCAGATTGCTATGCTATGGCTGCATCTAGTCTCTGTGATGAGAATGAGCCTGTTTCTTTTGATGAAGCACAAAATTCAGAAAATTGGATGGCTGCTATGCAATCTGAATACGATGCTATAATGAAGAATGGTACATGGTCTTTATGTGACTTGCCTCCTGGCAAGAAGGCCATTGGCACTAAGTGGGTATACAAGCTGATGGTATAGTTGACAGGTATAAGGCTAGGCTTGTTGCAAAGGGTTATGCATAGGAAAGAGGCATTGATTTTGATGAGACCTTTGCACTCACATGCCGTATGACTACTGTTCGGAGCATTTGTGCACTTGCAGCCTATCATGGTTGGAATGTACATCAGTTGGACATTAAAACAGCATTTCTGAATGGTGACTTGCATGAAGAAGTGTATGTTTTTCAGCCCCGTGGCTTTGTGCAGAAAGGGCATGAAAACCAGGTTTGCAGGTTAAAGAAGGCATTATATGGTTTAAAGCAAGCACCACGTGCTTGGTATGAGAAGATACATGCCTATCTGATTGCACATGGTTTTGAGAACAATCCAACTGAAAGCACTTTATATGTTAAACGTGCTAATGATGTGCTTCTCATCATTGTTGTCTATGTTGATGACATGCTGCTCACTGGTCCTATTGAGACACATATTGCTGATTTTAAGGCTGATTTGCATGCCTCATTTGAGATGTCTGATTTGGGGCATTTGCATCACTATTTGGGCATTCAGTTTATGCACGTTGATGGTGGAATGGCTTTGTGTCAAACGAAATATATTGACACATTATTGCAGCGTTTTGGCCTTGAAGACTGTAAGCCTATTGCCACTCCTATGGAGACAGGTTTACGATTGAGTCTTCATGATGCTGGAGATGCATTTGATGTTGTTCTCTATCAGCAGGCTGTTGGATGCTTGATTTACTTATGCATTACTCGGCCAGATATTCAGTTTGCTGTCTCACAGATGAGCAGGTTTATGCATTACCCAGGAGTCACGCATTGGAAAGCGGTTAAGTGCATCTTTTGCTACTTGAGTGGTACTCGGCTACTTGGGTTGTTTTATCCCAAGGGGGGATCACTACCGCCAGATTTTTATGCTTTTTCTGACTCAGATCGGGCTGGTTGATATGACACTCGTGTGTCCACCAGTGGTTTTTGCTTCATGCTTGGTAGCTCATGTATATCTTGGTTGAGCAAGAAGCAGCCTACTGTGGCCACTTCCAGTTGTGAGGCTGAGTATAGGGCAGCTTTCACAGCGATTGTTGAGTGTGTGTGGCTCAGACGCCTTATGGCTGATTTGGGTGTTGGCCAGTCTTCTGCCACCACCATCTTCACTGACAGTCAGAGCGCATTGGCAGTTGCGAGGAACCCTGTGTTCCATGCTCGCACCAAGCACATTGAGGTGCATTATCACTATGTCAGGGAGAGGTTCTCTGCTGGGGAGATCAGCTTGGCATATGTGCCCACGCAGGAGAACATTGCAGACCTTTTCACGAAGGCTCTGCCTAGGGAGAAGTTTGAAGCTTTCCGCAAAGCTTTGGGCTTACTTCCTTTTGTGGAGTGATTTCCACATAGCTTGGCACTTCCTTATACATGAGTGCCAGCTCCTTGTTCACCGCATCACTCCTAGGGGGGATTTGTTGATATATTTAGGTAGTGATGTGTGTGATCACTCTAGGACCGCCGGGGCACTTTTTTCCCTCTTTAGGAGGGTTTTTTCCCCCGGCTTGTATATACGCCTATTGCCCTAATGGGCTACTTATCTTTGTACATTCTCTAGTAATACATTCAGTCTTGTGTGTTGTGCTCCAAGCTTCTTCTTCTTCCTTGTGCTGTTCGCGTGCTTCCGCAGACGTCTAACTCCAACAGGCTGGTAGAAAGCAGGTTTAGCAGTACCTACTCAGTCTCTTGGAGCATCCACCCATCTTTCCCAACATCTCACACTTTGATTCCTTGGTGAAGAGTGAATTTTCCCTCAAAACTTGGAATACTTTCCTCAAGTCTTCCAAGCATTCCAAGTGTTCTTGTTTTGATCTATTATAGATCATAATATCATCCAAAAAGTCTATTAGATTATGCGCTAGATATGGTTGTAGTACACTATTCATGAGCTTCATGAAACTAGCAAGAGCATTGGTGAGACCAAAATGCATCACCAAGAATTTATAGTGACCATATCTATTCCTAAAGGCACTTTTGGGGATATTCTCTACCCTAATCCTAATCTGATGATATCATGAATTAAGATCAAGCTTGATAAAGTACCTAGCTTGATGTAAGTGATCAAATAGGTTTTCCAAAATATGCACTCTAAATCTATATTTGATCTTACCTTATTCAATGCCCTACAATCTATACGAATTCTCATAGAGCCATCTTTCGTTTTAACTAGGAGCATTGGCAATGTCCATGGTGAGTTACTAGGTCTTATCTAAAGTCTTGAAGTTGCTTCTCTACCTTCTCATGCTGAGGAAAAAAAATCCTATTAGGTGGCTTACAAATAGGCTTAGAGTTATTAACTACCTCAATGGCATAGTCAATGTCCCCTCTCTCAGATGATAGCCTTCTAGGTAAGTCAGTAAAAAAAAAAAATCTCTAAAATCAAACATAAAATCCTTAAAACTTTGAACTACAAACTCTTACAAAAATGAATACTAAAAAGTCATGTTCATATTTACAATAGTGGCATGAAAATATAGGCCAGATGAAGTTGTTTACACAATGCTTAAGATCATGAATATATATAAAAAAAAGATCTCTTGTGCATGCTTAGAATGAAAAAGACTATACAAATCTAAAGATGAGATGAGAGGTGCACTTGGTACACATCTCTCTCTCTCTCTCTCTCTCCCTCAATACAAAATTTACCTTCATTCTTTATAAATTCAAAAGTTTTGTTTTGGTAATTGTGTTTAAGTGTGTCTCCCAACCCCCATAGGCATTGTCTACTTAATACAAGGTTTGTCTTCTCCATATTCATTATTTGGAGCTATGTATTTATGTGCATTAGGCTATTTGGGAATATACAAGTTCTTGATTAATGCATAGTTTATGAAGTTAAGTGTGGTGGAGTCATCTATCATGACCCTCACCTTGGTTCCATATACACTACCATGAAGTTTAACTAGGTCATGTGATCCATACCGAGGTGAGAAAAGTGACTGATTCAATCAACAAGTGTGTTCTATATCCTCATGCATCACTTCCACCTCCTTGCAATTAGAGATGCCATGTATAGGAAATGTCTACACTAGGTGGACCACTTTTTTTCCCTTATCAAGGGCTATACTAGCCCTTGGTTCTCCTTTCTAATTCCCCCCTTCATAAGTGGATAGTATCATTGTCCATGGCTAGAAGAGAGGCATCTAAAGCACAACTTTCCCCTCTTGGCACTCTCATACTACTCAGAGGGTCACTTAGGCCCTTGTGATCTTAGTTTCTTTAAAAAAACTTTGGTTTTTCCCATAATTACTTTCTTCTTGAACTTAGTTGTACTAATACGTTTGATAATATGTCTCCATATGAGTGTATTGAGTATGGTTGGTCCTCATAGATCTCACCATATTTGATTGCCTCCTCAAACGTCTTAGGTGTGTTTCTTCTCACCTCTCTCTTAATGGCCTTATCTATCCCCGTAACAAACCGTTCGGTCTTTTTAAAGTCATCCAACCGCCTAAGTTTCAATATGATCTCTCTATAGTGGGATATGTAGATAGACAAAGTTCTACCTCTCTATGTAATCCTATCCCACTCATTCGGGTTCCTCTCTTCCTAGTTCTAAGGAACAAACTATTTAAAGAAAAGAGTTTCAAACTAAGTCTATTTTGTACAAATGGAATTTTCCTCTTTGAGACACATCCACTACTTATAAGCATGTGGATTAAGAAAGAGACTCACTTCTAGCACACGATACCTAGGTGGGGTGGCCTTTAATTGATGCAAATCATTCCATTTTTGCAAGAAAGTGTAGACTGCATCCTTATTCCTCTCACGGTCATCCCCCATAAAGGTTGGTGGCTTGAGATCTTTCATAAGGGAGTCTCCCTAGAACTATCTCCTTTGTGTTTTTCAAGAAGGGGAATATCCTTCCTAGCCATCTCTAATGTAGGAAGAGTAGAAATATCTCTTTCCTTCCTAGATAGGAAAGAGGTAGCCTAAGTCTTTAGTGAGATCATCTGAGTCTTAATTTGTTCTACTAGAGATGTCATGCTACCAATGACCATCTCTAACCTATGGGTTTGTTCCTTGAGCTCATTAAATTTTTTGAGCGATACAAAATCATCACTTCTTGCTCGACCTCTTGCTCTTGCTCTACCTCTTACTCTTGCTCTAAATTTTAGGATCTAAACCCACTAGGTTTTTCTAACTAGGTGGAGGATTATGTTCTAAAGGTTTTTTCACTTAGCTTCCATGTTTACTCCCCCCAATTAAGTAATGAGAGTTTTAAGAATAAATGGAGGTAAATTTTATAAAGCAAAAAATAGATAAAAATGACAACCAAAACACTTCCGTTATAGAAACCAAGATTTTCAAATCTAATTTGAAGTGAACTTCCAAGTTTTTAGCACCAAACGAAGATTCAAAATATCCAGCTGGTCCAAGAGGCTTCTTGGCACTGAAAACCAATGAAAATGATACTAAAAGCAAGTGGCAATAGATCAAAACAGCAAAACGGAGCAAAAATAGTGCACTTTTGGTCCCTCTTAGTCCTGGCTAGTGAAATATAAGTGGCCCAACATCTACACATGAAATCTATAGCACCAGTCCAAGTGATAGAAGTCAATTTGGACTCCAAACGATAAAAAATGATGCCTAAAAGTGGTCTCCAATGTTGGAGTTCGAGATCTGCGGAAGCACACAAACAACACAAGGAAGAAGAAGAAGCTTGGAGCACAACACAAAATATTGAATGTATTATGACTAGAATGTACAAAGATAAGTAACCTATTACGGAAGTAGTCGTATATACAAACCGGAGTAAAAAAAACTCCTAAAGGGAGTGATGTGGGGAACAAGGATCTAGTACTCATGTATAAGGAAGTGCCAAGCTATGTGGAATCAATCCACAAAAGGAAGTAAGCCCAAAGCTTTGTGGAAAGCTTCAAAATTCTCCCTAGGCAGAGCCTTTGTGAAAAGTTCTACAATGTTCTCCTATGTGGGTAAATATGCCAAGCTGATCTCTTGAGCAGAGAACCTCTCCCTGACATAATGATAATGCACCTCAATGTGCTTAGTGCAAGCATGGAACACAGGGTTCCTTGCAGCTACCAACGCGCTTTGACTGTTAGTGAAGATGGTGGTGGCAGAAGACTAAACAACACCCAGATCAGCCATAAGGCATTTGAGCCACAAACACTCAAAGTCGCTGTGAAAGTTGCCCTATCCTTAGCCTCATAATTGGATGTGTCCATGATAGGCTACTTCTTGCTCAACCAAGATATACATGAGCTACCAAGCATGAAGCAAAAGCCACTAGTGGACACATGAGTGTCATAGCAACCAACCCAATCAAAGTCAAAAAAAGCATGTAAATCTGGCGGTAGTGATTCCCCCTTGGGATAAAAAAATCCAAGTAGTTGGGTACCACTCAAGTAGCGAAAGATGTGCTTAACCGTCTGCCAATGCTTGACATCTAGGCAATGCATAAACGTGCTCATCTGTGAGACATCAAACTGAATATCTAACCAAGTAATGCATGAGTAAATCAAGCATCCAACAGCCTGCTGATAGAAAAAAACATCAAATGCATCTCGAGGATCATGAAGTCTTCAAGTCCAAAGCACTACAATAATGTGTCAATATATTTCATTTGACACAAAGCTATTCTATCATCAACTTGCATAAAATGAATGCCCAAATAATGATGCAAATGCCCCAAATCTGACATCTCAAATGAGGCATGCAAATCATGCTTAAAATAAGCAATATGCTTCTCATGAGGACTAGTGAGCAGCATGTCATCAACATACACAACAATGATCATAAGCACATTATTTGCACGCTTAGCATATAAGATGCTCTCAGTTGGATTGTTCTCAAAACCATGTGCAATCAAATCGACATGTATCTTTTCATATCAAGAATGTGGTGCTTGCTTTAAACCATATAATGCCTTCCTCAACCTACACACTTGGTTTTCATGCCCTTTTTGCACAAAGCCACAAGGCTGAAAGACATACATTTCTTCATGCAAGTCACCATTGAGAAATGCAGTCTTAATGTCCAATTGATGTATATTCCAACCATGATGAGCTATGAGTGCATATATGCTAGGAATAGTAGTCATTCAAGATGTAGGTGCAAAGGTCTCATCAAAATCAATGCCTGTTTCCTACGCATAACCCTTTGCAACAAGCCTAGCCTTATACTTATCAGTTGTTCGATCAAGCTTAGGCTTCAGCTTGTATACGCACTTAGTGCCAATGGCCTTCTTGCCAAGAGGCAAGTCACATAAAGACCAGGTACTATTTTTCATGATAGCATCATATTCTGATGGCATAGTAGCCATCCAATTTTTAAAATTTTGTGCTTCATCAAACGAAACAGGCTCATTCTCATGACAAAGACTAGAGGTAGCCATAACATAGCAACTTGATGCAAAAGAGGCACTATGAGAGCCTCAATGAGTTTGGTATGATAGAGGTGCATCTAATTTGCTGTCATGCAAAGTTTGCACCAAGCATTTTGGCATAGCTTTTGCCTCCTCAATATCAACTCTCTCATCAACAAGTGCATCATGTAAATCTGCATCAGAATGGAATGATCAACATCATCACATGAAACCTGCAAAGGCTAAGAAGTTGCCTCATTAGGACTAGCACTAGACTATCGACCTATAAAAAGAGGTAGCAAAGTATCATACATGTCTTTTGAACTAATAGATGTGTCCTTCGTACATAAAAATAAAGGCTGAATAGCATCTTCCACAAAAACAACATCATGGCTAACCAAAATGCATTTATTCTATGTATGACACAGACGATAGCTTTTGCATTTAGAATTGTAACCAAGAAAAATACATTTTATTACTTTATCATTGAATTTCTTGTGATGTTGTTCAGGCATTAATGCATATGCCAGACAACAAAAAACACATAGGTGAGCAACAAATGGCTTACAACCATATGGAGTGATAGATTGCAATGCTTTAGTGGGACATCTATTAAGTACATATGCTGTACACATAACGGCCTCAAGCTAGAAATGATGTGGTAATAAAACCTGAATCTTGACCATACACCTCGCCATCTCCATGAGTGACATGTTCTTCGGTTTAACAACTCCATTTTGTTCAGGTGTATATGACACAGTACATTGATGTTTAATCCCACGTGCAGCTAGAAATGCATTAAATTCAGAAGACATATGTTCCCCCCTCAATCAGAATGGAAGGTGCTTATTTTACATACTGACATATTTTCAACCAAAACTAGAAACTGTTTGAAGCACATAAATACTTTGGACTTTGCCTTCAGTGGATATACCCATGCATGCCTAGAAAAATCATCAATGAAAGTCATGAAGTAAAGATGGTTTCCAAAAGAAGGTGTCTGCACAGGACCATAGACATCACTATGTACAACCTGCAATTTTTGAGCCGCTCGAACTAAACCATCTTTTGGGAAGGATGAATGCTGCATTTTTCCCAAAATACAGCCTTCAGAAACATGTTTATCAGGTGCCTCAAGTTTGGGCAAAGAGGACACCATTTCAAATTTTTGCAAGCATAGCAAACTAGCAAAATTCAAATGACCAAAGCTTTGCATCTGACATAGCGTAAGAATCATGTACTGCACATGCTGAATCATTCATAGATTTTTCATAGACTATGAGCTTATACAACCCACGACATAAAATGCCAGAAGCAATAATCACGTAGCCATTTGATAGATCATAAACTGTACATCTATCATCAACAAGTTTCACAACCAAGCCAATCTTGGCTAAAGCTAAAATTTATGACAGATTCTTCATGATCCTTGGCACAAATAGAGCATGTGACAATGTGAAAGAACTACCATCAGTAGTAGTCAGACTCATCTTACCAACTCCCATCACGGGATAAGAGGAGTTTTTGGCGTATGTGATAGTATTCCTTGTAGGGGAAGGCTTGAGTTGTTGGAGCAGTACAATCAACAATTGGTGATTATATAAAGCCTAGAAGTGAAGAGATGAAGAAAAGATTGAAGATCAATTTCATGAAGTAAAGAGAAGATTCAGATAGCAAAATTGTTTAAATTATATATACATTAGTTCTGTATATACTTCAATATACTTGAAGTAATGATGAATCAGTACTCATATGTATATATAAGTACATGCTCATAGTCGTATAGTAAGTGTAAGAGAGGGAGAGATGAAATATAGATGAGTAGATGATGAACATTGTATGTATCATCCATCAGATGTATGAAGAATTAAGATAAGGAAAAGTTTTCAGAGAATTGCGCGTCGATCTTTTCTCTAGTTCTCCTTCTGTGTTTAATATTATGAGAAATCCTTTTGTACACATCTAAGTCCATAGTTAATCTATCTATGGATAAAGTTTGAGAGTTCAATTGCAAACAGGCTGAGAGAATTTTGAATAGGAACATCTATATGTGAGAAAGTGTTGAGTGTCTTTTGAAACAGGCACAGATTTGATGGTCAAAGAAATGGACAGTGCTCAGTGCATAGTGTAAAGTTTTACACAAAACAGGAGTCAAAATTTAAGTTGGAAGGTAAGCCATCTATGGCTAAAAGCATTTGCTTAAACGGGTTCTAGTTTGGGAGAACCATGTCTTAGAAGTTGCAGGCGTCAAAGTCGACTCTACAGGGAGACAGTTTTAGACATAGGTAGATTGTTTGAATCATTTCTCATAATCTACTCAAGCTTTTGAAGTGTTTTAACTTGGAGAAGGTGCGCAACCTCTAGGCGACACATTCTACAAAGTTTTATCAGAAACTTTACACAAATGATTAATCAATGAGTGATTAATGTGCAGCAGACTTTTCTGAGAAATGACTTTCTTCACAGTTAGCTAATTTCTTGATAGTTTGGCACTTGTCTTCCAAAATTGGTTGGAGTTTAAAGTTATTCTTGATATAGAGGTGGTCTAACATCAAGGATAGCTTGTTCTTTTGGAGATTAACATTCTCCATCAGTGGTATCAGAGCAGGAAGTATCAAAATTGAGGAAAGGAAGACTCCGACTGCTGCAGACATACACATTTCACATCTTGAAGGTTCAAAAGAATAAAGTGTGATAGGAAGACTGAAGGAAGACACGTAAAGGTTGTCAAAAGGATCAGAAGGAGCTACACTCGAAGCCAAGGTACATTCATTCCTTATAAGGATTAAAGATTTGAGACTATAGGTAAAGCAAGGATGGGAGATAGTCTCCAAATTGAAAAGTTGGATAGAGAGAACTATCCAGCTTGGTCTATGAGAATGGAAGCTCATCTTATGAGCAAAGATCTGATGGGATACATAATAGGAGAGGAAGAAAAGCCAGAGTTTAAAGATCCTAGTGTTCCAACTAGGGAGGAGCTTGCAGATATAAAGATTTGGATGAAGAAGGATGCTCAAGCAAGGAGCATAATCTACATGGCAGTACATGATTATTTGCTTCCTCATATCAGAGGACTTGAAAGTGCAAGTGACATTTGGAATGCTTTGGAAGAGCATTTTCAGAATACAACCAAATCAAGGAAAGATTTATTATGGGTAGAGTTTACTACCTTCAAGAAGAAGGCTTCACAATCAATATCTGATTATGTGACAAAGATGAAAGACATTGCTGATTCTTTAGGTGCAGTTGATGAAGATATTGAAGAAGATAAGTTGGTAAGACAAATTCTCACAGGACTTAGAGGATATGAGAAGTGGAAGCCTTTTATTTTATCTACAGAACTTTCATTAGATCATTTCACTCCTGATTTGAACCAATTGTTAGGACATATTCTAACTTTTGAGAATGATATCAAAGGAGATGTTGAGAAGAGTGCAGGTCATGCAATGTATTCTAAAGACAAGAAGAAAGTTAGCAAAGGAAAGCAACAATCAGTTGAAGATGAAGGTACTCCAAGTCAAGCAAACTTCCTAAGAGGAAGAGGAAGTGGCAGAAGTATAGGAAGAGGCAGAAATAACAAAGATAATGTCAGAGCTTGTTGGATATGTGGTAAGACCAATCATCTATCTCATGATTGTTGGCATAATAATCAAAGAAATGGTAATTTTAATCAAAACTTTAACCAAAGAGGAAGAGGTGGCAGATATCAGAAAGGAAACTTTAGAGGTAGAGGTGGTAGGAATTCTTTTGGAAGAGGTGGAGGAAGAAGCTTCCAAAATCAATCCTATAATAACACCTACTACAATTATGCATCAGATCAGAAAGAAGATTCGACTCTTATTATGAATGCAACATGTGAAGCCTCACATGAAGACATGAGAGTATTTTATATTGACTTAGGATGTAGCAACCATCTGAGTGGAAACATTGCTTTGATGACTGATCTAGATCATAATGCAATCAATCATACAGTTCAAACAGGTGATAATACAAAGCACAAAGTAAAGTCAATTGGTTCAGTCAAAGCCAAAGATGGAAGCACTCTCTTGAGTAAGGTTTTGTATGTTCCTACAATTCCAAAGAATTTGATTAGTGTAGGACAAATTGTGGAAAAAGGATATGAGGTAAGGTTCACTAATGATGGAGTTTATGTTGAAGATCCTAGTCAAGGGTATAAACAAATTGTTACAGGAAAGAAGGAAGGAAGGCTCTTCACATTAAAGATACAAGGTAATATTGGACATGCTATGTTTACATATGGAGAGCAAAAAGTGTCTGAATTGGATCTTTGGCATAAAAGACTTGGACATTTTAATGGAAGAGGTATCAAAGAAATGATAAACAATGGTTTAGTGCTTGGATTGCCTAATGTTGCAGGTCAACACATGACATACAGATGTGAAGCATGTCGGTTAGGTAAGGCTCATAAGCAATCATATAATAAGCATGGTTTTATGTATTCAGAAAGACTTGAATTGGTACATACAGATGTGTGGGGTCCTTCAAAAGATTTCAATATAAATGGTTCAAGATATTATGTCATATATGTTGATGATGCTACCAGGTGGATCACAATCTATGTGATCAAAGATAAGTCAGAAGTGTTTAATACATTTAAGCACTATCATGCATATGCAGAAAGAATCAAGGTCATAAGTTGAAGAGACTAAGGTCAGATGGAGGGGGAGAGTATTTCTCTAATGAGTTCAGTGATTACTTGTGGAATGCAGGTATAAAGAGAGAGGCTACTTGCAGGTACTCTCCTCAACAAAATGGGGTAGTAGAGAGAAGAAATAGAACTCTTGTTGAGTTTGCTAGATCCATGATGAAGGAGAAAAATTGTCCAAATTATTTGTGGGCTGAGGCTCTAAACATAGCCACATATTTGGTCAATAGGTTACCTTGTAAAGATTTGCAGGGTATGACACCATATGAAGCTTGGTGGGGTAAGAGACCTACCTTGGATCATTGTAAAATATTTGGATGCTTGGCATATGCATATGTGCCATCTCAATTGAGGCATAAATTGGAACCTAAAGCAGAGAAGTATGTATTTATTGGTTATGATGACAAGCAGATGGGTTATAGGTTGTGGAGTCCATCCACAAAGCAATTCCTTGTGTCCAAGGATGTTACATTTGATGAGCAAGGTACTTGGTATGCAGGTAAACTTAATGCACATGCAGATGTTGAAGAAGTTGTGAATCAAAAGAAAGGTAAATCAAAGGTTCAAATATTTGATGAAGAGGAGAATAATGAAGTACAGGTTGAAGTTGAAGAAATGCCAAGATTTGACCAGAATGTGATGAACCAGAAACTTCAAGAAGTGGAGAAGTCAGAAGGTCATCTAGGCATAAATGGCAACCTACAAGGTATAGCTATGATACTTCATTATTGACTACTAAAGATTATGCTTACATGTTAAAAGCAGATGAAGATCCATCTACATATGATGAAGCTAAAGGGAAGAAGAATTGGGAAAAAGCTATGCAGGAGGAATATGATGCATTGATGGAAAATGAGACTTGGAATTTGGTTCCTAAACCAAATAGTCAGAAGATCATTGGATGTAAGTGGGTTTACAAAACAAAAAGATTTGCAGATGGAAGTATATCTAGATACAAAGCCAGGCTTGTTGTGAAGGGTTATGCACAGACATATGGTGTGGACTATGATGAAACTTATAGTCCTGTTGCAAAGATGACAATCATAAGGACACTCATAGCAATTGCTGCTTGCAAAGGTTGGAAATTATCTCAATTAGATGTGAAGAATGCATTTTTGAATGGTTTTATTTCAGATGAAGAATACATGGAACAACCAGATGGTTTCAAAGATCAAGTGTATCCAAATTATGTGTGTAAGCTCAAGAGAGCTTTGTATGGGTTGAAGCAGGCCCCAAGGGCATGGAATTATAGGCTTGTAAAGTTCCTAAAGTAACTTGGATTTCAAGCATCAAAGGCAGATAGTAGCTTGTTAGTCAAAGCAAGTGAGGATGGATTTATTTATGTTTGTATTTATGTTGATGACATAATACTTATCGGAACAGATGATAAAGGCATACACATGATTAACAAACAGATGGAGAAAAAATCAGTGATTTGGGAAATTTGTCATTCTTTTTGGGAATGGAGATTTCATATACTCAACATGGAGTATATGTAACTCAAGAAAGGTATCTGAAAAATGTGCTAACCAAATTTAAAATGGAAGATTGCAGGATAGCATCAACTCCAATGGAAGTGAATCATAGATTGACTAGATATGGAGGAGAGGAATTCAAATATATGAAGCCCTATCAGAATTTGGTGGGTAGCTTGATTTATGCTACATTAACAAGGCCTGATTTATCGTATGCAGTTGGAGTTCTATCTCAATTCATGCATTGTCCTAGAAAGGAACATTGGGTTGCAGGACAAAGAGTACTTAGGTACATCAAGGGCACACTTAAAGAAGGTTTGTATTATGGATTTACTTCAGATACAAGAGTCAAAATATACAGTGATGCAGATTGGGCAGGTAATTCTGATGATAGAAGATCAACACATGGATATTTGTGTTATGTGGGAGATAAGCTAATTCCATGGTGCTCTAAGAAGCAACATACAGTTGCTCTATCATCTACAAAAGCAGAATACAAAGGCATGGTAGAAGCTGCAAAGGAAGTAATATGGTTAAAGACACTTATGAAGAGTTTTGATATTGCTCAGAGTACTCCTATCATTTGTGGAGACAATATGAGTTCTTTATATTTGGCAGCAAATCCTGTATTTCATGCTAGAACTAAACACATTGAGATTCAATATCATGTTTTGAGAGAGAAGGTTGTTGATAAAGAAATAGAGGTTATGCATACTCCTACAAAAGATCAACTTGCATATATGATGACAAAAAGTTTGGATGGACCAAAGTTGCAGAGATTTAAAGATATGGTAGGAATAAAAAGGATGCAGGTAATCACAATTGATGATTGAGGGGGAGCTGTTGGAGCAGTACAATCAACAATTGGTGATTATATAAAGCCTAGAAGTGAAGAGATGAAGAAAAGATTGAAGATCAATTTCATGAAGTAAAGAGAACATTCAGATAGCAAAGTTCTTTAAATTATATGTACATTAGTTCTGTATATACTTCAATATACTTGAAGTAATGACAAATCAGTACTCATATGTATATATAAGTACATGCTCATAGTGGTATAGTAAGTGTAAGAGAGGGAGAGATGAAATATAGATGAGTAGATGATGAACATTGTATGTATCATCCATCAGATGTATGCAGAATTAAGATAAGGAAAAGTTTTCAGAGAATTGCGTGTCGATCTTTTCTCTAGTTCTCCTTCTGTGTTTAATCTTATGAGAAATCCTTTTGTACACATCTAAGTCCATAGTTAATCTATCTATGGATAAAGTTTGAGAGTTCAATTGCAAACAAGCTGAGAGAATTTTGAATAGAAACATCTATATGTGAGAAAGTGTTGAGTGTCTTCTAAAACAGGTGCAGATTCGATGGTTAAAGAAATGGACAGTGCTCAGTGCATAGTGTAAAGTTTTACACAAATGAGAAGTCAAAATTTAATTTGGAAGGTAAGCCATCTATTGCTAAAAGCATTTGCTTAAACGGGTTCTAATTTGGGAGAACCATGTCTTAGAAGTTGCAGGTGTCAAAGTCGACTCTATAGGGAGATAGTTTTAGACATAGGTATATTGTTTGAATCATTTCTCATAATCTACTCAAGCTTTTGAAGTGTTTTAACTTGGAGAAGGTGCGGAACCTCTAGGCAACACATTCTACAAAATTTTATCAGAAACTTTACACAAATGTTTAATCAATGAGTGATTAATGTGCAGCAGACTTTTCTGAGAAATGACTTTCTTCACAGTTAGCTAATTTCTTGATAGTTTGGCACTTGTCTTCCAAAATTGGTTGGAGTTTAAAGTTATTCTTGATATAGAGGTGGTCTAACATCAAGGATAGCTTGTTCTTTTGGAGATTAACATTCTCCATCATGAGTGAAGTGAAGAAACTCCACTGTGAGGTAATATGTTTGGTTGCCTCACTATCAAAGTACCAAACTTCTGAGTCTACTGTAGACATACACTATTCAGGAGAGGATGGGTCAAAACTAAAAACAGTAGTAAACACCCATCCTTCATTTTGCACTAGATTATCAGACTTTTTTTTCAATGTAGAGGCCTCTGCAATAACCATTCTAGCCTCTTTTGCATCCAATTTTGGACAATTCTTTATGACATGATCATTTTCTTTATAGTACTTGCAAAAAAAATTATGCGTTTCTATTCTCTTCTTTTCTCTATCTTCCTTCTTCGATTGTGTAGAATCAATAGATTTCTCCTTACTAGTAGAAGAGTTCCATTTACTTTTGCCCTTCTGACTAGACAGGAAAGCTTGATCTGGAACATGCATAATGGACCTGTTCTACCTAGACTGATCTTCCTACAACAGAACAGAGACTAAATCCTCAAATGTTAAGGCATTTGAATTTCCTTTCATCATCAAACGAAGAGTAGAAGTAAAACTTTGGTATAATCGGGAAGACCATTCAGAGTAGTCTGCACAAGTGAATTGTCAGGAAAGACTTCATCAATAGAAATTAAATGGTCCTTCAAATCTTTGATCTTTGTTAGAAAATTGTTCATAGAATCACCTTCATTCATATGTATACTCTCCAATTGTTTTCAAAGGTAAGCAACACGAGCCTCATTCCTAGCCTGGTACAATGTGGTAAGTGTATCTCAAGCATCCTTAGTTGCTCTACAAGATTGAATGTGAGGAATAATGGCACGTTTGACAGACAAGGCTATTAATGCATGTGCTTGAACATCGCTGCCATCCCAACAAATTTGCTCTATAGTAGGTGCAGCAGAAATTGCAACATGAACAAGAACATGATGAATATCATCATTTTCAATGTTGTCTGCATCAACTTCAGTGCCTGTATTTGCACGTGTAATAGGACATTTTCCAACACCGTGCACAATATTCCATAGTCCTTTTGCGACCGATACATGACACATCATATAAGCCCACAATGGGTAATTTGTACCATTGAATTTATCCTCAAGAGCCAACATACGAAATGCATCACTTCTTTCAGCCATGGCCACTAAGTAAAATACCCTGATGGAGAAAAATTATTATATCTACAAAAGTTGAATAGAACTACCCTGACAAGTTCTACTAAACCTGTAGTAGAATTTGAGATGCTTATACTAGTGAACCAAAACTTGTATCTATCTTTGGCACAAAAAGATGAAATAGCCTACATAAACACTACGATAATGCACTCAAAGGTCGAAACGAGCTCAAATCATGATTTTGACACCACATTGCAAAGCTATTTTGATCTCCTAATCATTGTGAGTATGCTCACCAAGTTTCATGGGATTCTAAAATGGTGACCGGAGGGGTGTCGACAATGCCCTAGATGAAGCGGCGACCTGCTCAGATACCAATGGTTGGAGTTCGAGGTCTGTGGAAGCACACGAATAGCACAAGGAAGAAGAAGAAGCATGGAGAACAACACACAATATTGAATGTATTACCACTAGAATGTACAAAGATAAGTAACCTATAAGGGTAGTAGGCATATATACAAGCCGGGGGAAAAAACCTCCTAAAGAGGGAGAAAAGTGCCCCAACGGTTCTAGGGTGTTCACACACATCACTAGCTCAATATATCAACATCCAAGTATCTCCTAAAGTGTTGCAGAGAGATTTTGATCCACCAAAACTTCTTCAAATCAAGCATGATTTGATGATGAGCAAAGCATAAAAGTATAGATTCTAAACATGATAAAAATTGGTTTGATAAGATCTTGGCATGCTAAGCTATGGCTTAGGGAGGTTTTCCGTGTGAGTGTGGGAAGGTGAAATAGAAATCGTTTTTGGAAGGCTACTTTGCAAGCCTAAAAAATATACCATAGAGGTTCTTCTCTTCTTTTTCTTGCATATGCAGAAAGAATTACAGGACAAAAATTGAAGAGGTTAAGATCAGATGGAGGGGGAGAGTATTTCTCAAATGAATTTAGTGATTATTTGTGGAATGCAAGTATAAAGAGAGAGGTTACTTGCATGCACTCTTCTCAACAAAATGGGGTAGCAGAGAGAAGAAACAGAACTCTTGTTGAGTTTGCAAGATCAATGATGAAGGAGAAAAATTGTCCTAATTATTTGTGGGGTGAGGCTGTAAACACAGCCACATATTTGGTCAATAGGTTACCATGTAAAGCTTTGTAGGGTATGACACCATATGAAGCTTGGTGGGGTAAGAGACCTACATTGGATCATTGTAAATTATTTGGATGTTTGGCATATGCATATGTGCCATCTCAATTGAGGCATAAATTGGAACCTAAAGTAGATAAGTATGTGTTCATTGGCTATGATGACAAGAAGATGGGTTATAGGTTGCGGAGTCCATCCGCAAAGCAATTCCTTGTGTCTAAGGATGTTACATTTGATGAGCAAGGTACTTGGTGTGTAGGTACACTTAATGTTCATGCAAGTGATGAAGATATTTTAAATCAGAAGAAAGGTAAATCAAGGGTTCAAATATGTGATGAATTAGAGAGTTATGAAGGACAAGTTGAAGTAGAAGAAAGGCCAAGGTTTGATCCAGAATATGATGAACCAGAAACTTCAAGAAGTGGAGAACTCAGAAGGTCATCTAGGCACAAATGGCAACCTACAAATAATAGCTATGATACTTCATTCTTGACTACTAAAGATTATGCTTATATGTTAAAAGCAGATGAAGATCCATCCACATATGATGAAGCCAAAGGAAAGAAGAATTGGGAAAAAGCTATGCAAGAAGAATATGATGCATTGATGGAAAATGAGACATGGGATTTGGTTCCTAAATCAAATAATCAGAAGATCATTCGATGTAAATGGGTTTACAAAACAAAAAGGTTTGCATATGGAAGTGTATCTAGGTACAAAGCCAGACTTGTTGTAAAGGGATATGCACAAAAATATGGTGTGGAATATGATGAAACTTATAGTCCTGTTGCAAAGATGACAACCATAAGGACTCTCATAGCAATTGCTGCTTGCAAAGGTTGGAAATTATCTCAATTAGATGTGAAGAATGCATTTCTGAATGGTTATATTTCAGATGAAGTCTACATGGAACAACCAGATGGTTTCAAAGATCAAGTGTATCCAAATCATGTGTAAGCTCAAGAGAGCTTTGCATGGTTTGAAGTAGGCCCCAAGGGCATGGAATTATAGGCTTGTAAAGTTCTTGAAGGAACTTGGATTTCAAGCATCAAAGGCAGATAGTAGCTTGCTAGTCAAAGCAAGTGAGGATGGATTTATTTATGTTTGTATTTATGTTGATGACATAATACTTAGAGGAACAGATGACAAAGGTATACAGATGATTAAGAAGTAGATGGAGAAAGAATTCAAAATCAGTGATTTGGGAAATTTGTCATTCTTTTTGGGAGTGGAGATTTCATATACTCAATATGGAGTATATGTAACTCAAGAAAGGTATCTGAAAAATTTGCTAACCAAATTTAAACTGGAAGATTGCAGAATAGCACCAACTCCAATGGAGGTGAATCATAGATTTAGTAGATATGGAGGAGAAGAATTTAAAGATATGAAGCTTTATCAGAGTTTGGTGGGTAGCCTAATTTATGCTATACTAACAAGGCCTGACTTATCATATGCAGTTGGAGTTCTATCTCAATTCATGCATTGTCCTAGAAAGGAACATTGGATTGCAGGGCAAAGAGTACTTAGGTACATCAAGGGCACACTTAAAGAAAGTTTGTACTATGGATTTACTTCAGATACAAGAGTCAAAATATACAGTGATGCAGATTGGGCATGTAATTCTGATGATAGAAGATCAACACATGGATATTTGTGTTATGTGGGAGATAAGCTAATTTCATGGTGCTCTAAGAAGCAACATACAGTTGCTTTATCATCTACAGAAGTAGAACACAAAGGCATGGTAGAAGCTACAAAGGAAGTAATATGGTTAAAGACTCTTATGAAGAGTTTTGATATTATTCAGAGTACTCCTATCATTTGTGGAGACAATATGAGTTCTTTATATTTGGCAGCAAATCCTGTATTCCATGCTAGAACTAAACATATTGAGATTCAGTATCATTTTTTGAGAGAGAAGGTTGTTGATAAAGAAATAGAAGTTATACATACTCCTACAAAAGATCAACTTGCAGATATGATGACAAAGAGCTTGGATGGACCAAAGTTGCAAAGGTTTAAAGATATGGCAGGAATCAAGAAGACGTAGGTAATCACAATTGATGATTGAGGGGGAGCCGTTGGAGAAAGACAATCAACAATTGGTGATTATATGAAGCTTAGAAATGAAGATATGAAGGAGAGATTGAAGTCTAACAAAAATTCTATAAACATATGTACATTAGTTTTGTAAATACTTCAAAATACTTGAAGTAATGACGAATCAATACTCATATATATATATATATATATATATATATATATATATATATATATATATATATATATATATATATATATATATATATATATATATATATATATATGTATATGTATATATATTTATATATACGTGTATATGGTCGTAATATATGAGAGAGATGAAATATAGATGAGATAGAGAAGAATAGATTATGAGTATTGTGTGTATCATCCATCAGATGTATGATGAGTTGAATAGAAAGAATGTTCAGAAAATTGTGCGTCGATCTTTTCTCCGTTTCTCTTCTGTGTTTGATTATATCATAAATACTTTTGTAGATATCTAAATCCATAGCTAATCTATCTATGATTAAAGTTTAAGAGCCTAATTGCAAACATGCTAAGAGAATTTTGTATAGGAACATCTATGTGTGAGAAAGTGTTGAGTGTCTTCTGAAAGAGGCACAATCTTGATGATCAAAGAATTGATCAGTTCTCAGTGCACAATGTAAAGTTTTACACAAATGAGGAGTCAAAATCTAAGTTGGCTAAAAGCATTTGCTTAAACGGGTTCTAGTTTGGGAGAACTATGTGTTAGAAGTTGCAGGTGTCAAAATCGATTCTACAAGAAGGCAGTTTCAGACATAAGTAGATTGTTTGGATCATTTCTGATAATCTACTCAAGCTTTTGAAGTTTTTTAACTTGGAGGAGGTGTGCAAACGTTAGGCAACACATTCTACAAAGTTTCATCAGAAACTTTACACAATTGATTGGCTAATGAATGAGTAATTTGCAACACACTTTCCTGTGAAGTGACTTTCTTCACAGTTAGCTAAAGTCTTGATAGTTCGGTACTTGTCTTCCAAAATAGGTTGAAGTTTAAAGTTATTCTTCATATAGGGATGGTCTAACATCAAGGATAGCTTTTTCTTTTGGAGATTAACACTCTCCATCATGAGTGAGATTAGAATTGATATTGATGACAAGTTGGATGAATCATCTAACTATCCCATGTAGAGTTTCATGATGATGAATTTGTTAGTGACAAAAGATTTATGGAGTATCGTCAATGGATCCTTAACAAGATCAAGACGAGAAGGCGAAGAAGAGGATACAAAAACTTCAAGAGGTACTGGTGTTGCGATCACAGAACCAACTAAAGAAGAGGTAACCACTTCTACATCCAGAGTCACAGGTAGATCCTTACCCAGAGTTCCTCCTACTGAAGATCAGGCAACATGGGATGCTAGAGATGCTTTAGCACTCTCATTCATAGCAATGAGTGTCAAGAAGCATATTCTACCACAGATCAGATCTTGCAGAAGTTCTAGACAAGCTTTGTTGAAGCTTGAGAATCTTTTTCAGAGCAGAAATCCTGCTAGACAACTAGCAAATACAAGGATGAAGGCTGGTGATTCAATTCAAACCCAGATTACAAGACTCGTTGACTTGAGAGATCAACTTCTAAATGTAGGAGTTGAGATATCAGATGAAGAAATGGTAAATAAGCTGATTAATTCACTTTTTATCTCATATCGATATTTTATAACCACTCTTACCCTTACCACAAGAGATAGAGAGGTTACATTTGAAGAGTTAGAGCTCTTCTTACTTCAAGATGAAGATCAGTTGAAGGGAATGGAAGAGAATGAAGAAGCACTTGTATCTTTGTTGGCATACAAGTCATATGAAGAGCATACCAGCACAAAGGAGCAGTCATGCAAAATATGGCAACAAGGCCTAATCATTTTTTTCCATGGACTATTCACAACTCAAGTGATTTTAATCACTACTCAAACATTGTAAATTCCGTTTTTGGTAGAACAGATTGCATTTTGTTCAAGCCAAGGAGTCCCAGCTTGAGGAGTATTAGAATTAGCTACCTACCAATTTTCATAATTTTTAGACTCCGTTTGAGCCCTCAAATAGGCTCTAGAACCTAATTTTTAACTAGGCCGGACACTAGGTCTGGACAAGGCCAAAGCTAGTGAGAAAACTATAAAAAGAGCTAGAGAGCTCATTTTTGAGGTTGGATTGTTTGTGAATTGAGCTTATGTAAGAGGCTTTTTGACTAATGCAAAGAACTCCATTGTTCCTCTCCTTGTTCTTGCCTTGTGTGCGTGTGTGTGTGTGTGCATGCTTGTGTGCTTCTCACTCACACACTTGTGCCATCACTAGCTCATAGTCTTCATACTAGTCCTCACGTCTCCACGGATTGACAATTATGAGGTGGATCTCCTCACATTGGTACTCACCATTGTGCTAGAGTGACACCAAATTTGGTGCCGTTGCCGGGGAGAGAGCTTCGAGGACGAGCGTGTGATGGTAAGACGTAGAGTTGAGACATTGGAGTCATAGGTAATATCCTTTCTTTTCCTTATTTTTCTTCATTTTTTCTTGTTTTTGCATCACCATCATGATCCCCACCATCTCCCACCTCCATCTCCATCTTCACAAAAATTTTCAGTTTTTGGATCATATTCCACTCCCCACCTCATTTCCCTCATTTCACTTGTGGGAGAGAGCGAGAGAGAGCTTGCATGCTATCAGTTTTTGTGTGTTTTTTGAGCTTTTACTATAGGTTCTAGCTGTACCACCATCTCCAGCAGCTTGCTCAGGTACGATAGACTCTACACAGGTCCCGAGATGACGACCTCTGTCTATCGTGACAGACAGAAAAACTAAATATTTTTTGAATGCATGTTTGGCACGATGACCTACACCATGAGAGCACTCCAAATCACTAAAAAATTCTAAAAAAATTGCGTTTTTTCAGTCTATCATGACAGACACCGTCTATCGCGACAGACAGTACCCCATGACAGCCTCAGCCTATCGCGGTAGACACCGTCTATCGTGACAGATAGGCCCACGACAGACGACAGACCTCATCTATCGCGACAGACACGACCCTGCGACAAACACCGTCTATCGCGATAGACACCATCTATCGCGACAGACCAAAAGCACGATAGACGACAAACTCAGTCTATCGCGACAGACACCGTCTATCGCGACAGGCAGGACCCCGCGACAAACACCGTCTATCGCGACAGATAGACCCACGACAGACGACAGACATAGTCTATCGTGACAGACACCGTCTATCGCGACAGACCAAACCACGACGGACTATAGACCTCGTCTATTGCAACAGACACCATCTATCGCGACAGACAGACCCACGATAGACAACAGACGGCGTCTATCCTGACAGACAGGACCCCACGATAGACCCCGTCTATCGCGACAGACACCGTCTATCGCGACAGACAGTCCCACATGACAGCTAGTGTCTATCGTGACAGACACCGTCTATCGCGATAGACAGACATTTTTGACAAAAAAAATAGAGCAATAAATTTTGAAATTTTGGGCTAAAAATTGGGCATATTTGCATATTCACTCACCTATGCCATTACAAAGGCCTTAGAAAAATACACTAAACTCCTGAAAGGATCTGTTTGTCTATTTAACCCCCTAAACCCTGAACTGTCATAACTTTTTCATATGAAATCTGTTTTTTGAGCTCTAGGGCTTGTTGGAAAGCTCGTGGCATATACTACACGCCCTCAACTATTTTTTATAAGAATAATACATTGATTTTCAAATAGGGTATTTTGAAGTTGACCCTCTAAGGGGTAGATACACCAAGGGAACTCTAGAGGAAATTTTTTGGCAATAGAAAAGGGGGAAAAAGGGTCATTAAATGGGAGATAAATTGTCTGTCAATTGAAGGATCAAATGGGAGCTAAACTTGGGATTTTTTACAAGAATATCGAGAGCTCTTGGAGAAATCAAAGCAAGTGCCAGTGTGAGCAGGCCTGGAAACGTGCTTCCTGGGCAGACAAGGGCAAGGAGGAGTGACTTGAGGTTCAAACACACTACAACAGATCGATGGTATACCGACATTTTTACAGAGGAAAATGAACGCAGGTTTATTTGTCGCGACGCCGGTGTAAAGGTCGGTGTGCGTGTCGGTACCAAAGCGTCGATATATGCGTCAGTATTACTGGCACCCATACCGGCACATATACCAAGGCTTGTGCTGGACATACAATCACCTATACCATCGCTTGCTGGGTGTACCGATGGTTATTTCGATGACACTACAGGGAGTACCGTCGCGTATACCAACGACCATACCTGCAAAATTTTTTTTGGGCAGAATGTTCAATTTTATAAATTAATTATCTCATCGCAAATGCTCCCATGAAACTACCGCACCACGTCCCTCCAAGTCCTGCAATAGTGCAGCCAACCCATGACTATATCTGTAAGACTCCTCCGTTCGTGTTGGAGGAGGACCCATTGCCAGCTTCTGAAACAAATATAAAAAGATTAGAGAAACATACATGAGAAATTTAACACAAATAAATTCAATAAATGAAATGGTACTTACAAACTCATGATGCATCGTGTCATATCCGCCGCTGCCCAAATGTGACGGTCCAATCGTATCTAAACGTGTGGTTGCGACATTTTGCTATTGGCGATATCAATCAGGAGTCTACTGCTGCTCGTCACGAATCATGTCCCACTCCTCAGCATCTAACCATACAGGCTTTGGTAAGCCTTCTCTGAAAGCATCACGAGCCTCAGATCATCGATGGGACATGACCTCACATGCGGTGTGCAGAATCCACTCTGAACTGACAATAGACTGTCCATCGGCTGGTCGGAACTCCTGGTAAATCATCTGTGTGATATAATGCTTTCGATCTTTATCCTGCTCACTCCATTTCAGCATGATGGAGTGTCCAAACTGGATGGATCAAAGTTGTCGTATGCGTGCAATGCCAACTTTGGACAACTCTTGATGACATTATCATTTGCTTTATAGTTTCTTCTTTTCTGATTTCTTCTCATCTTTGTCTTCCTTCTTCAAATGTGCAACATTTGCGGATTTTTTCTCACAAGTAGAAGAGCTCCATTTACCTTTTCCCTTCTAACTAGCCAGGAAAGCTTGATCTGACACACATAATAGAACTCTTCTGCCTAGACTGGTCTTCTTGCAACAGAACAGAGACTGACTCCTCAAATGACAAGGCATTTGGATTACCTTTCATCATCAAAGAAAGAGTAGAAGCAAAAATCTATTATGAGTCAGGAAGACCATTCAGAACAGTCGGCACAAGTGAGCTATCTGGTATAACTTCATCAGCAGAAATCAACTATTCTTTCAAATCCTTGACCTTTGTGAGAAAACTTTCCATAGAATCACCTTCATTCATGTGCTCACTCTCCAATTGTTTTTGGAGGTAAGCAACACGAGCCTCATTCCTAGACTGGTACAATTTGGTAAGTGTATCCCAAGCATCCCTTAGCTGTTTTGCAAGAGCGAATGTGAGGAATAATGGCAAGTTTGACATAGAAAGCTATCAATGCATGTGCTTGAGCATCTCTGCCATCCCAACAAATTTGCTCTATAGTAGGTGCAACAGGAACAATAAGACGAACATGAATCTATAGAATATCATCATCTTCGACACCATCTCCATCAACGCCAACACCTGTATTTGCAGTACCTGTATTCGCAGGTGTAACATGATGTCTTTCAACACCCTGCACAATATTCCATAGTCTTTTTGTGACCAATACATGACGCATCATATAAGCCCATAATGGGTAGTTGGTACCATCCAACGTATCCTCAACAGCCAACATACAGAATACATCACTACTTTCAGCCATGGCCGATGACTAAAATACCTTGATGCAAAAAATTGATTGTATCTCAAAAAGTTGAACAAAACTGCCAAGACAAATTCTGCTAAACCTCTAGCACACTTTGAGATGCTTATACTGGCGAGTCGAAATCAGTATATATGTTTTGCACAAAAAGATAAAATAACCTACACAAGTGTTGTGATAGTGCATTTGGAGGTTGAAACGAGCTCAGATCGTGATCTCGACACTACAAAACGAAGCTGTTTTGATCTCTGAAACATCTTGAGTATGCTTACCAAATTTCGTGTGATTTTGAGACTGCAACGAGAGAGGTATAGACAACACCCTAGATGAAGCACTGACCTGCTCTGATACCAATTGTTAGAGTTAGATGTCTACAGAAGCACATGAACAACACAAGGAAGAAGAAGAAGCTTGGAGCACAACACACAATATTGAATGTATTACCACTAGAATGTACAAAGATAAGTGGCATGTTAGGACAATAGGTGTATATACAGGCTAGGGGAAAAAACCTCCTAAAAAGGGAAAAAAGTGCCTCGATGGTCCTAGAGTGTTCACACACATCACTACCTAAATATATCAACAATGTTTAATGAAATACACAAATGTCATCCTACTATGATCATCAATGAATTTTTGGAGGAAATGGTGGATAATCACAAGAGATAAATTGGTGCAACTAAAAAATTGCTTCACACCTGTTATAAGTGATGGCTAGAGAGTGTTGTGGGCCTCTTTAGCTAGCTAATAAACATAAATGATCACATATGTTGCTTGGAAGATGATGCACAAATGATAGGATCAAAATAGATAGGTAGGCATATGATCCAAGGTCTAGAACTTGCTATTTTAGTTGAGACACCTACTCAGAGTTTTGCACCATTCTCTGAGTATAGTAGCAATTGATAAAATTCCTTTTGGGGAACTTCAATTAGCTTAACAAGCTACCAATCATGAGTGAAATCATCTAAAATGATCAACTATATGAAAAGAAATATGTTTAGCAAGTCAAGCATGCATCCTGACTTTTATGGTCCTTGACAGTCACAAACTAGTGAGCAATGATTGATTAATATCTAATGATTTCATGAAAGATTATTAATGAGACTTTGAAGGATTAAAGTAGACAATATTCTTGAGCTATCATGCTTTAAATCAAGAGAAATGATCCACTATACAGTGAACCAGCTTAGAAAGATTCACTGTTCTAATGGAGTGTGACAGAGATATGAGAGTAGAAAGTAATGAACATGTATGTATTAAATCATGTAAAAGTAAAATGTCATTGGCAATAAGTCATTGCTCAATGAGTGAGGAATGAGTGAGCTATGAGGTGAGCTCCTCTTCTCAATGAAAGTACATGAATATGATCTCTGAACCTCGAGATACATGTGGGCATTTCATATCCTCTTTTATAGCTTTTGTTGGAGCCAAGGATTTGAATTCAAATTCAAATCTCTACCAATAAAGTGCATCCTAAAGTATAGGATTGATTCTCTCTTGACTCAACTACCAGCAGTTACGGGATTATATGCTTCCTAACTCCTCATGGGTTTAATGACCTTTTACAAATGTAATTTTGAAGCAAAGTTACAAGAGCTTGTACATATGAATCCTTCCATGTGTAATGTCAATACATCAAACTTATGTGAGGTGATCAAGTGTGTAGGCTTGGGATTAATTGCACCAACATGAATGATACATAGTACTTATTACCAACCAAGGATGCCTCTTTAGTAGTCCCCCATATGTTCGTGTGTATAAGATCTAGCAATCCACTCCTTACATAGCTTGAATGCTTGAAAGGATGTCTACTCTGCTTACCTGTTTGACATGCTTCACAAAGGTGCACCATATGTTGATTAGTAAGATCACGTAATTCTTCAACAATCCTCTTCTTTGATAGCTCCTTTAATCTATGTACATTCATGTGGCCAATCCTTTTGTGCCATAGATCAAGCTCTGCTATTCGATGCATACTATAAGAGAAATAGTTTGTATGATTTGGGTTTACCTTGAATGTAAACAATCTACCTTGTTTTTGACCTCTAGAAATTAACCTCCTTTGCTTTGGATCCTCAATGAAGCAACCTACATGATTAAATCTTATTTGCAAAACTTTTTCTACCATTTGACAAACTAACATCAAATTCTTAGTGATCGTTAGCACATAAAGTACATCCTTCAAGCAATTTGTCTTGCTCTTATCCTGCATAACAACATCTCCAACCTGCATAATCTTATGTGTTGTATCATCTCCTATTTCAACATGACCTTTACATGAAGGATTATGCATATTTGAAAACCATGAAGCATCATGTGACATAGGGTTAGAGTAACCACTATCTACATACCATACATCACTATTACAATTCATCTTAGTTTCTACATTCATCATAAGAAGAGAATTATAATCATCACTTTTACCTTCAAATGCATAATTTTCTTGTTGTTTACCTTTTCTTGAATAGCTTCCTTTTCTATTACCACCTTGATTATTCTCATTTTGATAGCAATCTTTGGCATAGTGTCCATACCTTCCATATATGTAGCAATGGTTGTTATCTTCACTCATTTGTCTTTGATTGTAGTTGTAGTAGCCTCTTGTACCTCTGGCACTTGATCTTCATCTTCCTCTTGTGTTAAAGGAGCCACTTGAAGTCCCTTGATCAGCACTTCTTCTTCCTCGATCTCTATTTGAACCTCTTCTACCTCTGCTTCCTCCTCTTGATGATCTTGCATAAAGAACTTGTCCTTGAAATCCTTTTTGATTTGAAGTAGAGCCATTTAGATTCATCTCCTCTGTGACCATGATAGCAACAAGTTGATCAAAGTCTGGTAATTCTCCTCTGACATAAACTGAAGTAATGAATGGTTTCCATCTCTCATCTTCCTTGAGTCCATTGAGAGTATGTGCAACCAAGTTGGCGTTCTCCACATGAGCTTGAATTGATCCTAGTTGATCTAAAATCTCTTTTAACCTTCAACAAGTAATCATTAATCGATGTTCTTGTATCTTTCTTTATGTTGTTCAACTCATTTTTAAGTTGAATCTTCCTTGTTCTTGTACATGTAGCATACAACCTTTCCAATGCAAGCCAAACATCTCTACTTGTGTCTAGATCTTGTATGTGTTCTACCATTGAATCTTGAATATTTTGTGATAAAATGAATATAACTCTTTTGTATCTTTCATTCCAAAGTCTAAACTCCCTCAATTGTTGTTGATTTGGATCCTTTGGAAATATAGGTTTGATATCTGTTCCATCAATCAAACCATACAAGCCTCTACCTTGTAAGTATGTTGTGATTCTTAATTGTCATGCTTGATAGTTGTTCTTATCAAACTTCTCTATTTATGCATGTTGATCGCCCATTGTGTAACTACTAAAAATTCCTCCTTTAACCCTCCGTTTGGATATGTGTGATAAGAAGAAGTATGAGATTTACCTTTTTAATAAAGTTTATGCACCTTTCTTTGCTTGGATGATGCTTGAGATGCTTCCTTGGTATCTCCTACCTTCGTGTAGTGTCGATGATCAGCCTCTGCTCCAATAGCTTCAAATTCTTCATCAAGGTATTTTAACCTTCTCCAAGCTTCAATTATTTTCTCTAATACAAATGTTGGAGTTTGATAACCTTCAAAATATAGCTAGAAGTAGGTGGAACCCCCTAGGAACTAGTTGGCCTTCTAGCAAACTTATGTTCATAAAACTAGTCATGCTTGCAAATCTTATTGTTCTCTACTCACTTGGAATTTTTTAAAAATCTTTCAATCACATATACTAGACGCCAAGAGCTTTTCAATGAGATGAAGAACACTCAATTTGGATAAATACACAAGGTGATATGACCTCTACAAGTTTGAGGTTTAATGGATACCTTCAACAGAGGTGAACCAGATAACATATACTACTTACAAAGAGTACTCCTCTCAGCTAAAAAATCCAATCATTATGAAAGTTAATCATATGTAAGTAGACACTAAGAGCTTTCAAATGAGCCATGATAGATGTAATTTGGATATACAATAACGGAGCTTGTAAAAGAGATTTCAAATGAGCCATGATGCATGTAATTTGGATATACAATAAGGGGGCTACAAGCTCTGCAATCGCTACAAACAAAACTAGAGTAGTGTAGAGATACACATATGACTCTCTTGGACTTCCTACAAGATCACGACTTCTCCCCTCTTATTACAGCATGGGGAACTAATCTAAAACCTTCCTAATACATCTAAATTTGTGATAGAAACTTGGCTAGAGGTATTACATGACTCAAGTGCTCAAATAACCAAAGTATTGATGAACTCTGAGAACTAGCCACACATCGACCTTCTACTCGGACACCATTATGACTCTCTTGTGACCCATTGATATTACTCACCATGTTTTAGAACTCACATGATATCTTGGCTATCATTTATGAATAATATGAGCCTTCTTGAAGCATTTCAATACTTCCCAAAGGTATTTACATAATTTGGAACTTGTACAATACATAAAACAAATATTCTCAACATACATAGTTAAGAAGTCTATGTCAGAGGAACCATATACATTTGAAGAAGCTAAGAAAAGGGGAGAATGGAGAGAAGTTATGTAGGAAGAAATTGAAGCACTTCAAGAAAATAACACTTGGGATTTGGTTCCCAAAAAACCATTCATGAAAGTAATAGGATCCACGTGGATTTACAAAGTGAAAAAGAATTCAGATTGCATAATAAATAGGTATAAAGAAAGGCTAGTAGAAAAGGGGTTTGCTCAAACCCATGGAGTGGATTATGAGGAGACCCTCTCACCTGTAGCCAAAATGCCAACTATTAGAGTTTTAGTAAGTATTGCTACTTCAAAGAATCGGAACTTGTACCAACTAGATGTTAAAAATGCATTCCTTAATGGGTGGATCTTTGAAGAGGTCTACATGGCTCAGCCACCAGAATATGAAGACAAAGAAAAACTTGATCATATATGTACATTAAGGAAGGCACTCTATGGTTTAAAGCAAGCTTGTAGAGCTTGGAACCATAGGTTGGTCACATACTTGCAAGAGCAAGGTTTTATTCCAAGCAAGGCAGATTCTTCATTGTTCATTAAGAAGACTAATTCATAGGTTATTTATCTATGTGTTTATATGGATGCCATTATCATTACAGGAAACGATGTCGATGGCATCAAGAAGATTAAAGTTCAAATGAAGGAGTAGTTCAAGATCAATGATCTTGGGTTGCTTACATATTTTCTTGGTTTTGGGATTATTTATACAGATTTTGGTAAGAGAACGTACATTCATGATATGCTAGTTTAGTTCAAGATGGAGAATGCAAAATTGTAGGTACACCCATGGAAATGAATCACACACTCAATGCTCATGAAGGAGAGCTACTTGAAGACATTATAGGTTATCAAAGTCTTGTTGGGAGTCTCAATTATGCAACCCTAACAAGAGTGGATATATGCTATGGGGTGACTACATTGAGTCAATTCATGCATACACCAAAAAAACCCCACATGGAAGCTGCCAAAAGGATCTTAAAGTACTTGAAGGGTACCATAAATGAAGGGTTATTTTATCCATTTATATCTGACTTGGATATCAAGCTATATTCTGATGCAGATTGGGCTAGCTCAAAAGATGGTAGGAGGAGCACCTCTCGCTACTTATCTTTTGCAGGATCTAAGTTGATTTCATGGTCATCAAAAAAGAACTAAATTGAATAGATTCAAGATGATGATTGGATTGCACGAGATCAAAGAAAATTGAAGCCCAAGCATATTAGGCTAGAGGCGGAGCTGTTGATGCAAATACTCCAATCCTAAATGCTTGACCATTTATCCTAAGGCTCATACATACATTCATGTATTTGCACATGAATCATCTCTTGTAAAATCATGATTTTTACTACTTGTAAAAGTGCATAGAAGAAATCATTTCCAATCATTAGTTCTTAGGGGAATCTTTCCACAAACCATTTGGTTAGAATTCATGGCCAATCAAGTCTTAAAACTTTGGACCACTTTTAGGTGAAGATTCAAATTCAAATTTGAACTTGGCTCCAACAAAGAGCTATAAAAAGAGAACTTCAGAAGTCACGGGATAGGGAGCCATATTTGGAGAGTACTCAGAGGGACTCTATGTTATATTGAGCTCATACCATATCTCTATCATTGCTCTCACATTGTGCAATGTTTCATTTCCAATGACATTGTAATCTATGTGCATTAATATATACATGTTGATTATATGTCACTCTCTCTTCTATGTCATGTACCACTCAGAATAGTGAACTTCTCTGACTTGGTTCTCAGTGTACACTTGATCATTTCTAGTGATTTGAGTTGCATATATTCATCATACTATCTATTTTATTGCTACAAAGTTTCACTTTGATTGACTTAGCAAATCTCGAGATATGTGCAAAACACTACTCTGCTAAGAGAGAGGGAGTACTATTCATTTCTTTAATCAGGTGTGGTGACCAAACTAGCAAGTTTTTGTTCATAGTTGAAACTCCTACTCATTTTTTTTGACCCAATGATTTGAGGATCATAATCCAAAGTACTTGGGTGAGTATTTGTGCTTCTTGGAACACTCAAGAGGTCTACTTTGCACTCCTCAGCTCAATTTTGGCTAGTGTGAAGCAGGCATTTGTAGTACCATCTCAGCTCTAGAAAGTGCCCACCATCTCCTCCAACAGCTTTGAAATCTTACCTTGCCTTATCTACCACCTTTGCCTCTACCTCTTGAAATTCTACCTCTACTTTCAAAGTTAGCTTGGGTGGTACTCACTTCCTCATCAAATTTCTCAACTTTTTCTTTGACATCTTTACCTTTACTTTTAGCTATGTAAAGGGTAGAGGATTGATTACCTTTTTGTGTCTTGCCATTTGATATAAGTTTCACTTCATGAGTGAAGTTGGTGACATTTTTCTTGGGCTACTTCTTGAGAGATGTGAACTCCATCCATAGTTGGTTCTTTCGGCCTCGGTGCTTGAAGAGAAGAATGATCACAAAGAATTCCATGTCTCTTGTGATTTCTTACAGTTCCTAATATGTGTAAGTAAGAAATTAGAAATAGAGCTTAGAATGTATGACCCTGCCAAAGCATCCTTTGCACACCATGTGTTCAACTTTTCCTAAGTCTCTTGTGTGGATTGTCCTTTGGTCCTTTGCATAGGCATCAACTCATCTTCAAAGATGTATCCATAGAGATTTCTCACTTGCATATATGCTTCCATCCTTAGAGACCATATTGAGTGGTTGCTTTGATCCAATTCATCAATTGAAGAATAGAATCCATCACCCATAATGTGGAAATTATGATGATGCTTTGATACCACTATGACTGATGGCAGTTTGCAGACATGAGAGGGACTTGCCAAAAAAACTTGATCCAAATGAACCTATTTCTCATTTCTACTCTCTAAAAAGACTTCCTGAGCTTGCAATATATGCAATAATATGACCATACTACCTTGGAGCATTGATCTCAAAAGTTTCAATAAGAAAGACAACTTCTAAATATTGCATATATAGAGAAAACCTTTTATTTATAAAAGAAGGTTCTTATAAAAATACTAAGAGCTTACTCCCTGCTAATAATTGAACAAAATTCTTTTGCACATCTTCAAACCCATACAATGCTTTTTCCAACTTGTAAACATATTCAACATGCTTTGAATCCTCATATCCTTGTGGCTTGTTCATGTATATTTCTTCTAACAACCATGTTAGAAAGATTTCTTCATATCCAACTGATGCAAAATCCATCCTTTTGCTATAGCCAATGCAAAAAGTGCTCTAATAGTAGCCATTTTAGCTATAGAGATGAAACTTTCCTCATAATCAATGCCATATGTCTTTGCTTATCCTTTTGCTACCAATCATGCTTTATACCTACTTATTCTATCATCAGCATTGTTTTACCTTATAAATTTTGGGTGTGTGAGTGAGTGAGGAAACATGAATAGAAGTACACACAAGAGTGAAGAAGGAGATTGAAGCATAGAGACACCCGATGACTGGAAGAGCTCTTTATCAATAGATAATCAATAATATGAGAATACATGAAGTGAGAGATATAAGTAAATCCCTAAGTATAGAGTACCACGACATATGAGTATATCATGTATATGTGGTTACATGGGGAAAAAGCCTCTAGCAGCACTAGAGTAACAAGTGTCCATGTATAGGGAAACTGTTCATATTAAAGCTCCATGAGAGACACATTAGTGCAAAAAACCCCCTAGAGCAAATGGTGTGAACACATACAAGGAGTCATAGATCATCTCCCACAAGGTAATAAGCCTAAAGCTTTGCAAAAAGCTTTAAAAATTTTCCATGGAAAAGCTTTGGTGCATATGTCTGATAATGAAGTTCAATGTGCTTTGTGCACACATGAAACACCAGATTTCTCACAACTACCAATGCACTCTTGCTATAAGTGAGAATATGCCTAGGTGCACTTAGATTCACAACTTGATGTGGCCACAATAGGTTCCTTCTTACTCAACCATGATATGCACGATCCTCCAAGGAGAAAGAAATTACCACTAGTGGACACACATGCATCATAACAACTAGCCCAATCACTATATATAAAGGCATGCAAGCATGGCTGAGCATCTCCGCCATAAAAGAGACCCAAAATCAAAGTGTCTTTAAGATTTCTGAACACACATTTTATTGCTTTCCAATGACTAGTGCTAGGGCTATGCATAAATGACTCGATTGGGGAACTGCATACTTTATATCCGGCCTCATGTTACATTGCATATATCAAACATCCCACAACTTGCTGATAAAGAAAAGTATCAAAATGCATCACTTGCATCCTCAATTGAGAACTAAATTTTGTTTCCACTAGTGTTGAAATAGGCTTGCAATCCTCGAAACCAAAACTCTAGATTCTCAGTATACTTTGCTTGTGCAGAACAATTCCCCTCTCAATGGATACAAATTGGATGCCAAGATAATACTTCAAAATGTAAAGATATGTGAAATCAAAAGTATGCTGCAAATCAACTGTAAGCATGCCAATTTTCTCATCACATGACCCAATCAATGTTGAGATATCAAGATCAACATGTGACGATCGGGGATAACATGTATAGTGGTCACACCAGTATAGTGGTCACACTAGTTTATCTCAAGGACACTTTAGTGAGCTTTGCTAGATTCATCTACCAAGAGTGATGGCACATTCATTTCATGCCAGCTCACTAATTTGTTGACATCCTTGACATGTATAGTGGTCACACCAGTATATCTCAAGGACACTTTAGTGAGCTTTTCTAGATTCATCTGCCAAGAGTGATGGCACATTCATTTCATGCTAGCTCACTCATTTGTTGACATTAGGATTTTCCTTATGTAGTGTTCTTTATATATTGTGCACATTGTATTGTTGTTTTAGGTCATTCTTGTACATTTCTTTTATGTAATAGAGGAAGAAGAGGAAGAAGAAGAATAAGAATAAGAATAAGAATAAGAATAAGAATAATAAGAAAAAGAAGCAGAAGAAGATCACTTTTCCTTGCCTCAATCTACATGTGCTCCTCTTTGTGTGTGAGAGCATGTGAGTGAGATCTCTTCCTTATCTCCTTTCTCTTGACATGGTATTAGAGCCAATGTGGCTGTAGAGAGCTGGAGAAGGCTTATAGTGAAGAGTACAAAAATATTTTCGAGAGTGTCCCTTTAGGGTCACTTGTTTTTCTTAGTTTTTTGTTTCGGAGCCATCTTGACCTCTATTTTGAGCCTACAAGGTGGGGCCCATATAAAAACCAAGTCAATTTGCAAAACTATAACTTGCCTTCTATTTGGAAATACAAATAATCTAGATAAAAAATTTCAAGCAATTAATACACAAAAACTATGTTTTTCTGAGATCAAACTATCACATCACAATGTGACAGTTTTCAAACAGAGGTATTGCTTTTAATGTCCTTGTAATGTTGTGAATTATTGCAGAAATAGAAAATGTTGATGGAATGAGTCATCTTATGGGCAATAATCTCAACAAGGAAAACTTCCATGCTTGGAGATTCACAATGAAAAATTTCATGATGGGGAAAGGCTACTAGAAGTACATCAAAGGATAGAATGAAATCAGTCATCAATTACAAGAGAGGAATCATACTGCAACCCAGTTAAGAGAATATGAAGAATGGAATCAAGGAGCACAAAAAGTAATATATTGGATGTCTATTAGCATACAAGATAGCATGATTGGGCACATACATGATGCCAAAACACTAAAAGAGGCTTGGAATATTTTGGTCATATTGTATGGGACCAATAAAAATGCACGAAAATTGTAGCTCAAGAATGAGCTACAAACACTAGGGAAAAAGAGCATGTCAGTACTAAAATCAATAGCATATGTGAGTCACTTGCATCTATTGGAGTCAATGTAGATGATGATGATAAGATGGAAGGTGGCTTCGTGGTTCAGGAACTACATATAAGCAGTTCAAAACTTCTATTTAGACCAAGGAAAATATTTTGAATTTTGTTGATCTAGTATCCACGCTGATATTTGAAGAAAAGAATCTTGGTGAGGACTCAAGCTCCCAAGGAAAACCTAGTTGTGAGCAGGTATTCTACTCTAGCAGAGAAATAGGCAAAGGTAGAGGTTTTGGAAGTGTAAGAGGAAACAATAATTGAGGCCAAGCTCAACAACAAAATTATGCAAGAGGTAGAGGACAATTTTGAGGCAGTGGGAGCCAAAGAGGCCACATATATTTCCAAAGAAATGGTTCTAGTAATGAAAGTAAAGGATGCTCGAATCATGGTAAACCTCATCACTTTGAATGTGATTGTAGATTGAAGAATCAAAATAACAAAAGGCAACAAAACAACTATGCATCCACAAATGCACATGATTCAGAGAAGCTATTCATGGTCCACCATCACATGATGAATAAAATGCCTGTTGATGTTTCAAAATTGAATGGTAATTTCTAATATATTGATTCAAGTGCCTCAAATCACATGACAATCCATGCATAAGGTTTAATGGTATGCAAAAATTGTTCGTTCTTGGATTTGTTAAAACAGGTGATGACACATCACATCCTATCGAGCATATAGGAAACATAGCACTATCTATGGAGAATGGGAAGGTAAAACATCTTGCTGATGTGCTTCATGTTCTGAATATAACAAAGAATCTAATTTTTATTGGATAAATGGTTGAACAAGGATTACACGTCAGGTTCAATGTTGATGGTTTATATGTAGAAGAGTACAAACAAAATGGAAGGTTGGCCACCAAAGGGAAAAAAGTCAATAGGATGTTCATCTTGAATGTGAAAATTCCTAAAATGAATGCAGCCCTGTTTACAAAAGGTGCATGTGTTATTGCTGATATAGAGATTTGGCACAAGCGAATTGGACATGCAAATTTGCAGAGGCTGAAATTGATTTTTCATATATCTTTACAAGAAAAGCTAAACTTGTTTCTTTAAGAGAAGTATCAAGTACTTCAAAAAACATGCTTCCCTTTGGATATATAACCATGAAATTAATCAATGGCTTCTTTTGACAACTTGTGCATCCATCTAGTGCTATTTTGTATCCATATATGGGTACATAATCAAGCACTATTCATTTTAAAATAGCTTCACTACTTTTCTTCACTTTATCTACATACTCTATTTGAATTTTATTGTAATCTAGCATGGTGAATCCTTTTCATGTAGTTGATATTAAAGGACCTTGAAAATGGGATTACGAATAACATTGAAAGGAATCCCAGATGCTAAAAATGTTTGAGTCCATTTAAGATGAAGCTCAAGAAAATCTCGCTTTTCAAACGCTATAGGTATTGTGTTCTATGATTAAGTACAAACAAGCACGGTGACACATTATTAGATCCACCATTTTTACTACATTCACTAGTCCACTCTTTCTTGATGTAGCTGGAGAAAATGGAGTACATGTATCTTGATTACTCTTGAAAGTATTTTATGATACTTGTGAAGAAATATCACGAGGATCCTTTGATTGTCATTGATACATCTACTCATTCTTGCTCTACACGTGGACTACTTTGAGAGTACTATGAACTACTCCTACTTTTAAATCTTTCTTATGTGAAACCTTGAGATTTACATTTGTTTGCATAACATGCAAAGTGTACTCATATATCACTATCTGGGTTAGAGCATCCTACCACATTATTACCTGTACTAAAAAGATGCTCTTTTATCAGAGTTGCATTGGCTACATAAATATGTCCACAATATTTGTATTGTATTGTGGAGACTGTTTTACCCTCTTGATGAATAATCACATATCACCATTCTTTTCCCTTTCCCATAATGCTTGCTTTATGACGACTTTATATCTACAAAAAGACAACATAAATCAATATCAAATAAGATATACATTCCACTAAATATATATCTTAAAATATATAAAAACTTCTCTAAATCTCTCTTAAAGTCTTTAAATCTATTAATCTATGTATATCTACCTATTTGTTTATATTTCTACCTCTTTATATAAACAGATAGATTTTAACTCATAATCATATGTGCACATACACTTACACATAGTATTGTGATGTAAGAATCAATTTTGAGTCAATCAATCATAATAGATTTTAATTCTCATCATACACACACATGCACTTACACATACTATTGTGAAGTAAGAATCAATGTTGAGTCAGACAATTACAATATATTTTAATTCTCAATCATACACACACATAAATTGACACTTACAATTGTCAAGTGAGAATCAATGTTGAGTCAAACAATCACAATAGATTTTAATTCTCAATCATACGCATACATACACTTAACACATACTATTGTAAAGTAAGAATCAATGTTGAGTCAGACAATCACCATAGATTTTAAATTCTCGTTCATACGCACATACACTTACAGATACTATTGTGAAGTAAGAATCAAAGTTGATTCAAACAATTACAATAGATTTTCATTCACAATTATACACTCATATGCACATACACATACTATTGGATGAAACTTATTGGATCCCTTTACAATTCAAGGGATCTAAGAAGGTGTTAATAAGTCTACAAGACAAAGCCATCTAGAGACCTAAAAAGCTCTAGTTCACTTATTAACACCTTCTCAACCCTTGAATTATAAAAAAGAAGTTAAAGCTTTTCCAACACATACAATAGATTTTAATTCACAATCATACACACACATACGCATGTGCATAAACAATCACAATGATTTTCACTCACAAGCATACATGCACATACACATACACATACACATACTATCGTGAAGTAAGAATCAATTTTGATTCAAACAATCATGATACATTTTTACTCACAATGATGCACACATACATATACTATTGTGAAATAACAATCAATGTTCAATCAAATAATCACAATAGTTTTTAACTAAGAATTAAGAAAACAAAAATATTTTTCTTTATTTTTTAATACTAAAAGACTAAATATTTTTAACAAGAGCTTATACCTTGTTCTTTGTATGACATTGTAAGTTCACAAAAAACAAAGTTACTCTGATGAGGTATAATTTTGAGGGCATTCTTTTACAGAACATTATTCGAACCAATATTTTTTTATCAAAGGACGTTTCCATCGAACATTTTTTGATAAAAAAAGTTTTTGATTGAAAGCTTTTTGATCGGAAATAGCTCCAAGTTGCCGTGCAAAGACTATTCGCTCCTATCTAAATAAGTTGACATGGCATCGAATAATTTGGTTGAATAATAAGGGTTTAATGTAAAATCCCATAATTATTCAAAAATAAACAAATTGTTGAATAAAGAATAATGCAACCTAGGTCCCATGAAGCCCTCCAAGGCTTATGGTGAAAATAGAAAACTAAATTAAGCAAACAACTTTTTCTGGCACAAGCTCCTAGATAGGGACTCTACTGTAGTCCCCAAGGATGTTGTCAAGGGGGGCCATAGGTCACAAAAAATAAAGGGGATGTTTTTGTACATCTCAGTTATCCAGAATGTAAGGAAGCTAAAGAGAAAATTACACACACTACAAGAATGAAGGGGGCATAGCGATGCCCCCAATTGAAAGAAAACTAGGGATTGATGCTTATGGGACACTTTTTTTTGAAAAGCATCGCATAAGAAATGCCTAGGAAAAAAACAAAAAAAAAAACAAGAGCATCATATAAGCGATGTCTAGTGTCGCTTATGTGATGCTCATGCTGACCATCACTACAAGCATCAAAGGCTGGTGATGTTTGTAGTGATGGCGACAAACTGCTTGCGATGCTGAAGGAATTGAAAAAAAAAAATTCTTTATGCCAGGATCAAGTGAGAGAAAATGAAGAGAGAGCAACCGAGCAAGCAGTGAGCAACTGAGCGAGTGATCAAGCCAGCAACCTTGCAAAGGTGCACACGCATATATAGACATACATACATACACACATATGCATACACACACATGCACATACATACACACATATGCATACACACACATACATACACAGATATACGCGTACATACACACATACATACACACATATACACACACATGCATACACACATATACACAAACATACACACACATACACACATATATACACACATACACATACACACATATACACACACACATACATATAAAAACACATATACATATACACATATACACATATACACACATATACAAACACATACATACACACATATACACACACATATACACACACATATACATACACACATATACATCCATAAAAATACACATATACATACATACATATATACACATATACACACACATACATACACATATACATACACACACACATACACACACACACATATAGATACATATATACACACATATACACACACATACATACACACATATACACACATATACACACATACATACACACATATACATACACACATATACATACACACACATACATACACACATACACATATACACACATACATATAAACACACACACATACATACACACATATACACACATACATACAAAAATATACACACATACACATACAAACACATATGCATACACACACATACACATACACATACACATACACATACACATACACATACACATACACATACACATACACATACACATACACATACACATACACATACACATACACATACACATACACATACACATACACATACACATACACATACACATACACATACACATACACATACACATACACATACACATACACATACACATACACATACACATACACATACACATACACATACACATACACATACACATACACATACACATACACATACACATACACATACACATACACATACACATACACATACACATACACATACACATACACATACACATACACATACACATACACATACACATACACATACACATACACATACACATACACATACACATACACATACACATACACATACACATACACATACACATACACATACACATACACATACACATACACATACACATACACATACACATACACATACACATACACATACACATACACATACACATACACATACACATACACATACACATACACATACACATACACATACACATACACATACACATACACATACACATACACATACACATACACACACACACATACACATACACATACACATACACATACACATACACATACACATACACATACACATACACATACACATACACATACACATACACATACACATACACATACACATACACATACACATACACATACACATACACATACACATACACATACACATACACATACACATACACATACACATACACATACACATACACATACACATACACATACACATGCACATACACATACACATACACATACACATATAGATACTTGCACATATACATACACACACATACACTCAGATGCATACATACACATGCATACACACACATGCACATACATACACATATACACACACATATACACACACATATACACACACATATACATACACACATATACATACACATACATACACATATACACACATATTCACACACATATACATATATATACACATATACACACATATACATACAGACATGCACACACACATACATACACACATACACACACATATAAACACACATACACACACATATTCACACACACAAATACATACATATATACACATACACAAATATACATACACACATACATACACACATATACACACACATACATGCACACATATACAAACACACATATATACACACACATACATAAACACATATACACATATACACACATACATACACATATACACATACACACACATATGCATACTGTAGCATTTCCTCAATCAAAATCTATCCCCAATCACAATCTTTCGATCACTCAAGAATAACAGTGGAGAGAAGAACGCAGAGATTGCACAAGGTAAGAGAAAATCTGATGCAGAAGAGTAGAAACAAATATGACGTAGAGAAGGAAGAGTTCTGATATTATAGATGTGAATCAATGGTTACAATAGCTTTGGACAATAGCTTTGGACAATAGCTTTGGACAATAGCTTCTTGACGAAGCCTCTACCTCCCGACCACCCTCGAGCTATCACAATCGCATTCACACTCGCACTCTCAATCATACTCTCACTCTCACTCTCACTCCCAATCACAAAGTAATTCTCAAATTTTTGTGTGTCCCCTCTTTTGACGTGTAGGTCTCCCTATATCAGAGTTCGATCATTGCCCTCCCCAAAGAAGTGTGCAATCCACCAAATTTAGAAAAAGTCCAGTTTCTCCAAAACTTTCGCAAAAAGCCATGGGAGAGTAGTGTGATTTCTTTCTTTAGCATACCTGTCAAAAATAGGAGAAAAAAACCAAAAAGACATATCCAAAAATATCCATATTTAGACATGGTGACACGAGCATCAAAATCACGGGCTTGAATAGAATTAGATAAGCCTTGTAACTCAAAAATGGTAAGGAATTAGCTTAAGCTTGTGAGAGGCTCTTTTATTCAATTTTACGTTCTACACAATAGTGTTAGAGACGTCCGAGGTCCAAATCCACCTCCAAATGCCACTTTTGAGCCTTCCAAGTTTCAAAATTTTAGAGAAAGAGTAAAATCAAGGCATTTTCTTACAATGAACTAAATGTAGGACCCTGAACGAGGTACTTAAAACATGATTCACAAAAAATTCACTCAAGCACTTTTATTCTCCTATACTTGCTCTACCTTTCTCTCATACAGAGTTTTTCCTAATTCTTTCATCTTCACCTTCAAATTTTGACTAGAAAACATGATGCAAATAAGGTCTAGAGAAAGTATATGAAACTTGTCAACCCAAAATTTTTCCTACATGCATAAAATGACCTAATTATTCATTCTAAGCATTATCCCCACAATAAAATTTAGAAAGTTCAAAATGAATTATTTCACTAGAAAAGAGGCCTATTACACATACACATACATACACATAAACATATAGATAGTTGCACATATACATATACACATATACACTCACATGCATAAATACACATGCATACACACATACATACACACATATATACACAAATGCACATAGAAACATGCATATACACACATGCATACATACATATGCACATATACACACACAAACACATGCATACACACACATACAAACACGTTTATACACACACACACATGCATACACATACATACATACACACATATGCACACACAAACACACTACACAAACACATGCATATGCACATACAAACACATGCATACACATACATACACACATATACACAACAAATACACACACTATACATGCATATGCATACAAACACATATACACGTATACATACACACACACATACATACACCCACATATACATATACACACATAGAGACACACACATACACATACACACACATAGAGAGACACACATACACATGTATACACACAAATGTACACACATATACATATAAACACACACATATACCTACACACACATATAAACACACACATACACACACATGCACTATACATACGTATGCATACACACAGTTACAAATGTATACATACATACATACATACGTACATATATATATATATGTATATATATATATATATATATATATATATATATATATATATATAGAGAGAGAGAGAGAGAGAGAGAGAGAGAGATACATACACATATACACGCATATACATACACACTCTATAAATACATGTGCATACACACATACATACACTCACATACACACCTACATACACATACACACATATATACATACATACATATATATACATAAACACACCTATACATACATGCATATACACACACATATACATACACACAGATATGCATACACACACATACACATACACATACATATTCCTATATAGATACGTGCACATACACACATATACATACACACACACATATACATACACGCACATTACACACACATAGAGACACACATACACACACATATACATACACACACACACATATACATACAGCCACATTACACACACATATACATACAGCCACATTACACACACATAGAGACACACACATACACATGCATACACACAAACATTCATGAATATCACATATAAAAACACACATACACACAATACATATACATATGCATACACACACGTACACATGTATACATACATGTGTACACACACATACACACACATACACATGTATACACATGTATACATACAAACACATACACACACTATACATACATATGCATACACACGTATACATACACACACATAGTTACATACATACACACATACATACACACACATAGAGACACACATATACACGTATACATACACACACATATAAATTAATATTTTTAATGATATTATAACACATGTTCTTATTCATTTTAATCTATTTATTTTTAGGATACCTATACCACTCCATCTCATGAAAGCACAGTAGAGGTGCATATGATGACATGCATAGGTAGCCTAGGGCTAGAGTGCGACATAGACCCTAAGGGGCGTATAATGTACATGCGGCATCGGTTGGAGTTTAAAGGAAGAATGAGAGCTTTGTGTGACTCCTACCTACGTTTTGTTCACTGCAAATGGAAGTATATATAAATTTTACATATAAATTGAGATAAATATTTTATGTTTTATTTATATGATTTTTTTCCTTTTACAATGAGTTTCATGAGAGACACAAAAAGTATGTTCTTAGTTTATTGGAGATAGAATTTGGCATTGGGTGGTCTCATAAATGGTGCTTGAAATAGATGCAGATACTTATGGCACATCGTTGTAATAATGCATGGTATGCATTGTTTTTATTTGTTATATATATATATATATATATATATACACACACACACACACACACACACACATACATATTTATAAATACACACACACATATTTATATACACACACATATATATAAAGTTCTATGTATATATATATATATATATATGCACATATTTATATAAACACACATACATAATGCATGGTATGCATTGTTTTTATTTGTTATATTTATGTATATACATACACACACACACGCAGACACACACACGCACACACACACACACACACACACACACATATATATATATATATATATATATATATATATATATATATATATATATATATATATATATATATATATATATATATATATATATATATATATATATATATATATATATATATATATATATATATATATATATTGTTGGTAGTGGTTAGGGTAGTCAAGGACTTACAAGACAAGGAAGCCAAAGAAGGGAGTCAGAGCAAGGAACAAGCAGGCAAAGCAGTCAACGTAGATGTGGCAAATAGGCCCTACAATTTTTCCATGAAACAATACTTCCCAATTAGTGATCTTAGTCACTTCACCTCATTGTAAATACCAATTTATTTATTTTTTACTTTATTTTGTGCAAGCGGAGGAGTCCTCAAGCTTGAGGAGTACTAGTAGTATTTTTGTACCAATTTTCATAAATTTCTGAGCTCGTTTGAGCCTCCAAAATAGCCTAGGAACCTAATTTTTAACTAGGTCGAACACTAGGTCTGGACAGGACCAAAGCTAGTCAAAAACTATAAATAGAGCTAGAGAGCTCATTTTTTAGGTGAGCTGGTTGTAGATTTGAACTTGTATGAGAACTTCTGAGTAATCTAGAGAACTCCGTTGCTTCACTCTTTATCTTACCTTGTGTGGGCGTGTGTGTGTATGTGTGTGCATGTTGGTGTGCTTCTCACTCACACACTTGTGCCATCACTTGTTCGAGGTCTTCATACCATCCTCATGTCTTCCCGAATTGACATTAAAGGAGGTGCTACAGACAAATTTTGGTGCCACTGTCGGGGATCGAGCTTTGAGGATGAGCATGTGACTGTAGAGTTGATACGTTGGAGTCATAGGTATTTTCTTCACTTTTATCTATTTTCGTCACCATCATCATCATCATCACCATCTCCCACCTCCATCTCCATCATCGCGAAAATTTCAGTTTTTGGTCATGTCACCATACCCATACCATTCCCCTCATTTCACTTGTGAGAGAGAGCGAGAGAGCATTTGCATGCTTGTGCTATTGCATGTTTTTCTGAGATTTTTTGCAGGAACCAGCATCCCCAGCAGCTGTACTAACTCTAGCAGGTAAACTTTTTGACTGTGCAAGTCCATAGGCATTGACCTTTGTCAATCGTGATTGAGAAAAAAAGTGATCCTTTTGCTAAAATAAGTGCATAAATGTGATGTGTAGGCCTAGAGCATCTTGAATATGTGTTTGAAACTTTACAATTCCTCAGTTTTCTATTAATCATGATCAAATCAATCGTGATCGACAAACGATGAAGGACACTTGCCTACATACCTGTCAATCGCGATCGACACGTCGATCACGACCGACAGAGTCAACGACTGACTCACCAGGACCGACAGACTTTTCATGTGCCACGTGTCAATCGCGATCGACCCATCAATTGCGACTGACAGCCACCACGGACCTGTCAATCGCGACCGACTTGTCAATCGCGACCGACTTGTCAATCGCGACCAACTTGTCAATCGCGACCGACTTGTCAATCGCGACCGACTTGTCAATCGCGACCGACTTGTCAATCGCGACCGACAGTCTTGATGGACCTGTCCATCGTGGTCGACTCAGTCAATGATCGTTTGACCATGATTGATAAAATTTTTGGGCCACGTGTCAATCACGATTGACCCATCAATCGCGACTGACAGCCATGACGGACCTGTCAATCGGGACCGACACGTCGATCGTGACTGACACATCAATCGTGATTGACAGACCACTTGATCGCGATTGATGAGCAAATTTGGCATATTTTTAGGGTTAAAAAAATTAAACTTATCTTTGGCCAAAATTGGGAAAATCTAGAGTATAAAGAGGCCTTAGAAATCACTGTGAGCTATTATTGAGTGCCTGTTTCACCTGTTTTGACTCCCGAGTGCCTGATTGGCCATAACTTCTTCATACGAACTCCGATTGCTATAATTTTTGTTCCGTTGGGAAGCTTGTTGAATTTGTGTGGACCATCAATCGCTACTAGGGAGTGAGAATACTTTTTAGGTCAAAAAGGGAAGCAGGGGTCTATACTTTTTAGTGCATGTTGAAGAGTGATTGTCAATGTAGTGTGGTCAAGACCATTGTTAACTGGTAACATTTCACAGGTCTGAGGTGTGCAAGCAAGGAGTTCAAGCAACTGTAGCAAGGTGATCATTGGGCTTGGGTAGGTGTGTACGGGGCTCAACTAGAACTCAAAAGGCAAAGAGCTTGAGGTTGGAAATTCTCTTAACTCCCTCAGTCAATTCCTAGCTTAGGCTAAGAACGTAGAGTGTTGGGAGTACTTTAGGGTGATGATATGCACGAGACAAGTTAAAGACTATCTAAAAAATCAAGTTCAAGTCAAGAGATAATCTGTGTATGACCGATAACTGTAAAGGAAAGAACTTAACGTGGTACGATCACCTTAAAGTGCGAAAACTAACTCAATTATTCCTGATGACACAAAATCAGACAAGACCCTAAACACGATAACAAAATAAAAAGAATCCAGTGATTGATAAGAACGAATCAGCAACGAGGTTGTACTTGGGAAAATTTTGGGGTTGTTTAATCGGGCATATGAACCTTAGATCAGGATGACACCTAGGGAGAGATAGACAAAGTCTTAGGTCTTCAGAGGCTAGTGTCAGTTGAACAATTATTCGCACTACCCTAGCTTTGAAACTAGTGAATCAGAGATGTCTCATGGTATGGAGAGACCCACTGGAAGTTCAGGCATGCCCTACTTCCAAAGGGTCGAAGGCCCTTACAAGATGCAACTTGAATACCTTAGGACCAATCGATTAGGTGCGTGCATCTATGAGGATGGCCTAGGAAGATTTGAGGTCCAGATCAAAAAAACCAGATCAACCCATTGGACTAGAACATCCAGCAGTCAAGTTCAAAAATGGTGCATACATAGACAAAGAAGGAACCATGTATGTGGTCACCACCTACCCAGATAGAACAGATGAATTTGGTAATGTGATCCCAGAAATGGACATAGGTGACCTAGAGCAAGGAAACATCGGTGGAGAGCATAAAACACCTCAAGGAAAATCAGTTCTTACTAGAATTATCACACCAGAGTGGATTCCCCAGGACAATAAGAGCATAGACCTGCTCTTGAACCGAGAGACCGATGAAGCCTTTTGGAGGTATAAGCCTCATCAGCCAAATGAGGTAGGAACGATCATGATCTATGAGTTTAAAGATCCTGATAGCCCAGGCAAAGTGACCTATTTAGACAATACTTCGGAGAGGGTCTCTACGGTCACAGAACATGGTAGGCATGCCTACACTTGGAAGGGTGAATTTATTTTTCCCCAACCAAGATCTAACGTCTCTTATGGCCACCAAGGAGCTGGAACATCCCAAGCTCATGGGGCTTAGAGGGATAGAAGTAGAGACAGGCCAGAGGTAAGCTTTGCCAACCCACTGGGAAGAGAAAGAACAAGAACAGAGATGGATAGAGTGGAAATCGAGAGACCTAGAGCCCCAAGGAACCTAAGAAATGCTGATGTTTTTCCTTCGCCAAGGCCTAGAGAACACACTAGGACCTTGAGGCCGACCCAACTGGTTAAGTCCATGAAGAATTACTTCGATGGCACTAGAGACCCATACAATCATGTGGCGGAGTTTAGGCAAGTCTTGAGAGCTGAACAAGTTGAGGACCTATTCACGCAGTACAACACTTTTGGTCTAACCCTTAGGAACACTGCCCTTATGTGATTTCAACCACTAAACGAGAGACACTTCAAGAACATAGACCAACTTCTAGAGGCTTTCATTACCGAATTCTCTAAGAGTGGCATAAGGCATAATACCTCCTCATTAATTCATAGCTTCAAACAAACACCTCAAGAGACAGTTAGACTTGCAGGAAGAAGATTTAGGCAATACTTAGAGAGGTGCCCTGTTCTAGAGCTACCTACTCCAGCCAAATAAGTGGCATTATTCCTAGACGGGTTATTGAGTACCAAATTGAGATCATATGTGTACCTGAAGGACCCTAGGACCATAGAAGAATGCGTACGCATGTGTATAGACATAGAGGATAATCTAGGAGAAGAATTGAAGCTTTCCAAAATTTACAAAGATTCAGATAGCTCTACCAGCATCTCTTCTAGACAATCCACGTCTATTGAGGAACTTGCAGAGAAGGTAGCTCAGAAATTAGGTGTCTCAAGCAAACAGATGCCTCGACTTACCCTAGTGAAACGATGCTACACATGTGGAGGTGACCATATGGCGAACGTATGTCCCATCATGGCTCAACCCCAGGTGAATCCTAGTAGCCAGTACTACACCATAGAGCAAAGATACACCAACCACACCGCACAAGGCTGCCCCTATAACAAGCAAACTGTGAGACAAAATTACTCTCAACCATATCCACAACAGGGCAGGTACCAGAACCAGTATCCACCACAGCAGTACGGTAGGCCCCAGTAGCAGAGAACTCAACCAGTTCTAGCACAACAACCCCCTGCTCTAGCTAATGTGATTCTAGTACAAGAAAATCTAAATAGAGCCATAGTTCCAGTAACACTAATGCTTTCTGAAAGTGATCCTAGTGATCATAGTTTTGACTCTACTCACATTGATAGCCCCCAGGCCTACTATATGCAGTCACCTGAGCATAGTGAGTCCTACTATTGTGAAGAACCAAGTGAACCTAGTTGGGATCTAGAGTATGCAAATATCATGTACACAAATACCAACCCTGGACCTCAACCTAGGCAAGTAAGACCCCCATTCCCTAGAGGACCATGCTACAGATGTGAGGGAGATCACCTCATTCGTGATTGCCCAATGCTTGCCCCCGCAGAACCCCAATCGGTGACAATTCAAGGCTTTTGTCAAGATTGCGAAAAGGAGAATCTCTTACGAGACTGCTCGAAGAACCCTAATAACATGCCAAAAATCACTCCTATCAATGTTATTGGGTTAGTAGTAGACTCAACAGGAAGTGTAGCTTCCACTGCACCAGTGCAAAGTGGTCACCAGAGCTCAAGCTTTGCAGCAGAACCAAGGTCTAGGCCAAAAAAAGAGTGCCGAGGTTAGTGAAACTGAGAGCATAACCAAGAAACGGATGAGATCCTGGAAAGATAGTCGGGAAAGGATGAAAAGACAATGGTCTAAGAAGATGAGCGAATTAGAAGAGAGCATAAGAGAAACAAAAGCCAAAATTATTGAACTCACCTCTCAAACACACTCTCACATACCACCACCACCTTCATCCCTACCACCTTCCAACCCATCGCATACAACTCCACCACCCCCTAGAGTAGGATCAGTATTAGCTGACCCGACTCCTGAGGACATAGACATGAGGCTTAAAGCATATTAGGCCAGAATCCAAGAAGGGCCAAATGTTACATATCATGACAGATGCTACCCTAGAGCTAATCTAGAGATAGAGAGAACTAAGCTTTGTGCTAAAATAGTAGCATTGGCTCAGACCATATTTGAAGCCAGTCGCCTCTTCAACTCCTCTTGCTCAGCTAAGGCACAGTTGCACTTTGATGGACTGCTGGAGAAGTTGGAGAGCATAATTGCAAGATTTGATAAGGAAGCCATATCCCAAGGAAGAGCCAAGGCAAGTGAAAGAATAAGCATTCCTCCCCAAGAAGCTTATGTGCCTAATTCCACTGAACCAAACACCTCTTCTTTTATGAATAGGTATTCACCAGAGTTCTTGCGAGAGATTCAAGAAGAGAAATGGGCTAAAGAAAGTGAAGTCCCCTTGTGGATGATGCGCATGATCAATTCCCACCAGATATTCCTTCCACTTATGGAGAGCAGGAGAGTACCCAATCTCATGAGATATTAGACTTCAAGTCTAACTCCTTATAGGAACTACCCCATTTCACAGGTCCATGGGAAGCAAAGTCTACTTGCATGAGAGCACCCACAGTCATGGTAAGAAACGAAGACTCCATCATCCCTAGGAACACAGAGGTAGTGAAAAACACTAAAGTGCAGTGCAACCTCACTTTAGAAGAGCTACTCAAGGTTAGGCCCCAACTATGGAAACATGTAGCCAATCAAGTGTCGAAAGTAGCAAAACCTCGTTCCGAGGTAGGATCTCATCGCACAGTGCCAGAAATACCCTTGGACAAGATAGGAGACATGAGTGAAGGTGAAGAAGGGAACACCTATCTTCCCATTACCCACCAAGGATACACAACCAAGCCAATTCTAGACTCAGGTGCAAGAGTTGCAATTGCTACCACTTCCCTATGGAAGCGTTGGGGCAAGCCAGCACTCAGACCAACGAGAATGAAATTGCAGATGACCAATGGTCACATTGAAAGACCCTTAGGATTGCTAGAAAGAATAACTCTTACCACATGTGGTGTGGAGTTTGAGCATACTTTTGCTATATGTGACTTTAGCAAAAATCATGCCTATGAGATGATTTTGGGAAGACCATTTATGTGACAGTTGCAAGTAGTACAGGATTGGGGAACCAATTCCTTGTACTTGCAACACTTAGGTGTTACGACCAAAGTTAATCTCAAGGATTACTCTCATAGAGATGTACCCCCCATCCAGTGGAATCCCATCCATAGAGCCAAAGATGATACTGAGTCAGTGCATTCCATAGGATCAAGATCCTCATGGATGCATGAAGACACTCACTTGTGGATGTGTAAAGTAGCAGTATAAGAAGAGAAGAGAGAAAAAGCCAGAGAGATAGGTGTGAAGGAAACCCATAGATCAATTCAAGACCCAACCTATGCACCTGTAGTATTTCCTGACGAAGAATTTGAACCTCATGGCTGGGCGGAGATTTTAGCAACAATGGATGTAGCCATCAATGAAGAACAATGGACACCCCACTGTGATAAGGATGGCTATGAAATTTCAATCTTCTCCATAGAGCCAATCATGGGAGATTCGGTTCTTGAAGAATGTGAACCTAGCACTGATGCATTCGAGGATGCTAGTGACTCCGATCTAGAGTCCATCATAATGTACCCACCTTTTGCATCAGATGAAGAGTACTTCTATGAAATAGAAGCTTACCCTCAGAGACACGGGGAAATTACGAACGCCGTAAGTCTAACCACACAAGTGACCACCAGGAGTGAAGGAAAGAAAAGAAGGAAGAGAGGAGTCACACTTGAGGAGGAAGAGTCTTTGTTTGAGGTTCCAAAAAACTTTAAGAAATATGAAATAGATGATAGGAGAGTCATGATAAGAATGCCTAAACGTGAGCAAGAGGCATATGATAACAAAGAAACCACCAAGAAAATAGTTGTAGCCATAGAAGAAGGAGAAGAGAGATGCACATACATAGGACATGACCTGACGAAAGAAGAAGAGCAAGAGTTGATAGCCTTGCTAAGGGAATACAGAGACGTATTCACTTGGAGTTATAAGGACTTGAAAGATGTAGATCCTAACATATGCTCACACACGATTCCCATGACCTCAGATGCCAAACCCTCTAAACAGAAGCCATACACATACAACGATAACTATGCTGCCAAAATCAAGGAAGAGATAGACAGATTGGTGGAAGCTGGATTCATCTATGAAATTGAGCACACTGAGTGGGTATCCCCCATTGTAGTGGTGCCCGAGAAGAATGGAAAGTTACGTGTGTGCATTAACTTGAAGAAGGTTAATGCAGCCACTATTCGAGATAACTATCCCCTTCCGATCACTGAGCATCTATTAGAAAGAGTAGCAGGCAAGGAAGTGTACAGCTTCCTTGATGGATTTTGTGGTTACAATCAGGTAGCCATAGCTTCGGAAGATCAACATAAGACGGCTTTTGCCACAGAGTGGGGCATATTCGCCTTTAGAGTAATGCCCTTTGGTCTCACCAATGCGCCTGCTACCTTTCAGAGACTGATGTGTCATGTATTTAAAGAATTCCTGAGGAAGAATTTGGAAGTCTATGTTGACGATCTCTGCGCTCATTCCAACATTAGACAGATACATATACCTGAACTCAGGCAAATCTTTGACAAATGTAGAGAATATCAAGTCTGCCTGAACCCAGAAAAGTGCATTTTCATGGTCAGGCAAGGCAAGATCCTAGGACACATCGTGTCAAAGAACGACATATCCACTGACGAAGAGAAAGTGAGAGCTATCGTGGAGCTACCTAGGATAAAGAACGTCAAAGAGGTACAAGCTTTCATGGGGCATTGTGGATATTACCGACGTTTCATTCACATGTATGCTATCATTGCAAAGACTCTGTATGCTCTTTTGACTAGCTTTGAGTGGACGGATGAGTGTGAGAACTCCTTCAATGAGCTTAAACAGCGATTATGCTCAACACCAATCTTGACTACACCAGATTGGAATAAGCCCTTTCATGTTCATGTGGATGCATCCAATTATGCTATTGGATGTGTACTCCCACAACCCACTGGTGAAGGTAATATGGATCTTCCAATTGCCTATGCTAGTAGACAATTGAATGCAATTGAACGAAACTATACCACCACTAAACGAGAAGGATTAGGCATGGTATATGTGGTTAAAAAGTTTAGACATTATTTGCTTGTAAATAAGTTTAAATTTTTTACTGATCATCAAGCACTATTGTATTTGGTAAACAAACCATGCAACACAAGCAGATTAGTGAGATGGTTCCTCTTGCTAATGGAATATGACTTTGAGGTAGTGGTGAGAAAAGGCAAAACTCATTTGAGAGCAGACCATCTCTCTAGGCTCACATCCGGAGAGGCCCCACAAGGAGTATCAGATGACCTTCCTGATGCTTACTTGTTGTTGCACTTCAGTGGGCTAAGCCATTAGTGCCAGTATTGACATACGGGCCTAACCACCCAACAATAAACACTCAAGATAGGGAGGTAGTGAAAGCCCAAAAGTACCATATCATGGCAGGAAGTATGTACAAGCATACAGATCAAGGGATATTAGCTTGTTGTGTGGAAGAGGATGAGTACGCTAAATGGTTGCAATTAGCACATGTAGGTGCATTAGAGCAACACTACTCGAAGAAAAGAACTTTACAGACACTAAGGAGGCTCGGAGTGCATGGCCTACTATGGAAGCAGATGTACACAAGTTGTGTAAAGAATACCCAGTCTGTCGTATTAGACCACCTGTGGAGCATGCTACTCTGTACCAAGTGTCTCTAGTACCAGATTGGAGTGAACCATTAGTAGCCTTCCTGAGGATGAAAACATTCCCTCAAGAGATGACCCTGGCTAGGCAGAGAAGCTTAGAACAAGAAGCTTTAGACTACTCACTCATTGGAGATAACTTATACAAACATGGTAAAGATGGTTACCCCAGTCTATGTGTCCATGAGACTGAATATCTGAAGATCTTAGAAACTGCTCACTAGGGTGTAGCAGGAGGACACTTTGGACCAGATAGAGTGATCAAGAAAATACTATTTGCAGGTCTGTGGTGGCCAACCCTTCACATGGATGGCCATACCTATGTGAAGTGGTGTGATGTTTGTGAGCGAACTCAGTATCCTATATGCAAAGATGAGATGCCATTGAAACCGATGATGGGTGGACGTGCATTCTCAAGTGGGGAATAGACTTTGTAGGTCCTATTAATCCCCCAACAATGGGTTCACATGCTGAATATATCATTGTGGCCACAAACTATCTAATCAAGTGGGTAGCAGTGAAAGCCACAACGAAGAACGATGCTCTAACGATAGCTAAGTTCTTATTTGAGAACGTGTTCACTAGATATGGGCTACCTATCTAGCTAGTAAGTGATAGAGGCACTCACTTCTTGAATGAAGTCATTGAAAATCTTCTTCAAGAGTTCTTAATGATACACAAGAAGTCTGCCCCTTATCATCCACAAGCTAATGGCTAAGCCGAGAGCACAAATAAGATTCTATGCAATGTATTGACGAAATTAGTGAACAATAAATGCTCTGATTGGGACAAATAGCTACACCATGCTGTTTGGGCATATAGAGTTGCCTATAAAATGGTACTCCAAGCCACACCCTTTCATATGGTATTTGGTCAAAATGCAGTGCTGCCATTGGACTTCTTGATACCTACATTGAGAGTAGCACGAGAGCATGATTGGACAGGCCATGAACTCTCCTCTAGAATCTTTGACCTTGAATGACTAGGTGAAACAAGATTAAGAGCTTCAGCTGGAATTTATGCAGCCAAGAAGAGAAAAAAAGCATATTTTGATGCACATGTGAAGGATAAGGGCTTGAAGGCAGGAGATCTAGTCCTAGTCTACACTTTGAAGCAACATGCACGTAAATTAGAGAAGAGAAGCTATGGACCCATGATCATAGATAGGATTTCAACAAGTGGAGCAGTTCAATTAGCTACATTAGAGGGTGATGTTCTCCCAAGTTACATCAGTGGATGCAGAGTCAAGTTATATCAGAAACGTAAGGAAGAAGTAAACCGATTTGAGAAGAAGCACAGGTAGAAGCATTGGAATGCATCCAAAGAATGAAATTGAGAAGATAGGGTAGAGATCAGCTCAGGACAGGTGCCTACGCAGATCCACGATATCATATGGCTATGTGCAAAGTCTCAGATGTAAGTTCCCAGATAATAATCGACCGACGTCCTTTTGTGACCTTAGAGTTCGGACAAGGAAATAGTGCAAGGACTGTACGGGCCTTGATTGAATCAGGTGCAGCAACTAGTGCTGTTAAACTTTTGTACTGTCAAGAATTGAACTTATGTGTGAGTCCTATAGAAGCATATCTCATAGGATTTGGAGGTGTAGAAACCCCTTGCATGGGCGAGGTGGAACTTCCCCTCTACATTCAAGATGTTCTTATGACAGTTAAGGTACTAGTGTGTCAAGACGAGGACCTCACTGAGCCTCTTGTCTTGGGTCAAGACTGGATCTATGATCATGCAATCAACCTAAACCTAAGAAGTGGACTTCTTCAGGTCTGGGTAAATTAGAATCGCATTATGATCGAGCTAGAAAATAAAGCACTCAAGGAACTAGGAAAGGCACCAACTCCTGGTCCTTCCAGAAGTACACATGAAGATGACGATGCTATTCTTGTCCAAAAATATGTGATGGAGAGGGATGATTGTCTCAACAAAGAAGTCAAGAATACGAGGGAACTCCCTTCTTTTCCAAAGGCCATAGGGATGCAGCAACCAAAGGCCGATCAAATGCAGACGAAGCAGATGACCTATGCTCGAAGCCAAAAGAAAGTACGAAGCACGGTGTCTCAGCCACCAAAACAAGTGTGGGTGCGGAAAGGCAACCAACATGTTGCGGTCCAGTCACAACCATTGTCTCAACTTCATATTAGTGAGCAATGGCAGCAATCAAGACAAATTTGGGTGCCTAAGGCTTGCTTGCGGGCTCAAATGGCCACACAGAGACCACACCATGTACATCATGGTTCACTCACTTGGACAGCTGATACCCACTCTTATTCGACACGCACAAACACATATTTGCCCATGAGCACGAGCAGAATCACTTGTAAATGGGTCCCTAAAAAGCCTTATTTCCAAGCAGACACTCTTATCAAACCCTCCAGAGTCTCCACAAAGTCGAAACCGAAAGCCATCCACTGTGTTTGGCAGCCCAAAGCTTGTAATAAACCCCCCGAACCCCATTTTTAAATTCATCTCCACCTACTAACTGCATCATCCTCACACTGCATTTTTCCATTTAGCTCATAGGACTATTCATTCACTAACTACACACACAATCATTGAGCACCAACTGACTCACTAACTTGTCACGATGCCTCATGTTAATGTTGTAATGGGGACAAAAATTGTTCTATCTTGTCCATTACAAATGTTAACACATGCTTTTATATTCTCACAGAACCAGCAAACAAGAAGTAACATGGCAGAAGCAGTAGGAGCTAGCTCCAAGTGGGGTCGAGCACCCAGATAGTGGATATTGAAAATATTCCCCTCGAGGCCCAATTAACTAAGAGACCCCAAGAACTCAGGGTAGTACACATGATCCCAATTCAGGACCCTCCTCAGGGGCATACCTCACAAGTTGGTAAACATGCACATTGGTTCAGCGATGTCGCACGTCCTCTCGGAGAAGGTACCTACATCTGGGAGGCCGAACTTGAATTTAATGGCAAGTGGGGAAGATACCACTTCTTTACCGGAGAGTTCAAAAAATCTCAGAACGCGGAATTAATGAGATCAGTGTGGACCAAGGCTGGCTTGGATAGCTACTTTTGAGCATTGTTACCAAAACCCGATTTTTTACGCTGCTCCTATCTGATCCGTATGATAACCCCTAGCAGAGCCAAAGGAGGAGATAGCACCTTTGTACTTCCCTCCCTCACAACACGTAATGAGCTCAAAAGGTTTAAGCTCACCATCAATTTAGTATGGGAGGCCTTGGACATGAAAGGAATGCACATTCCTACAGAAAAAGAAACTATGATTCTTGGAAGGATGAAGCATAAGGATCTCAATAAACTGAAAGACATGGTGGCCATGACACCGACCATCGCCCTCCATCTACGCACAGTTATGCAACACTTTGCCTTTCCAGCTCAGGAACGCTTCACCATGCCACCTAAAAGAATTCGCTTCAGCTTGTACCTTGCAGAAACAGAGAATCTCACGCTCAATGTACCCCATTGGATTATTGATCAAATCCACTTGGCACATCAACGGTGGAACAGGAAAAACAAGAATGTACTTCATGGATGTTGCACACTTACACGGATTATTTACAGGTGCATAGCTTATGATGTGCCCATCCAGAGGGCATTGGTGTGGACAAGAGCTCAAGAATTCCAGAGACGGGCATCAACAACAGGCCCACTACCCAAGAAGATGAGAGGAGCAGTTCAAATTCCGTGTGCCCTAGCAAGGGGTGCTACGCTCACACTAGACATCACCCCACCTCAAACAAGACGCATCTAGCCATTCACAATCCGCTTACCCAGGCTAAGAACAGAAGGGCCTAACCTGGTTTTCCCTCCAATTTCATCTGACTTGGAGTTTCCCCAAGGCTACACCTTGGATGATTTAAGAGATGAAATTGGAAGGATGATTAATGAAGCTAGTTTTGAGACTGAAGATACTGAGGCCCTGGGAACACAAACCACTACAGGGCAGCCAACACCCACCCAACCTGAAGTCGTGGAGGTAGACGAAGATGAAGAAGAGACTGATGAAGGGGAGGCCGAAGAGGAACACTACCATGAGCAAGAAGAAACCTCAGAGCTAGCAAGTACCCCCGCCTATACGGCATAGATAAAAAGATTGTATGAGATGATGAAGAGGGTTCAAGAACATCACAAGTTGTCACTAGAAACAGGGAAAATGCTAATAAGCCAAATGTTAGGAGAAGAAGGTGCAGATGAACAATTTATTGAGTCCCTGAATCTTCATGCGGATGCGCTAGGCCTAGATGAAGCCATTCATTTGGCTATGGCTTACATTCATCGCTTTGAACACCGAGTGCCCACTAGCCCCATGCGAACAGGGAAACAAATTCGTATCAATGTATCGGCAACCACTGACACGACACAAGTAGAGGCACACCACGAAGCACCATCACCCCCACGCTCTCCACCTCTCACTACACAATTCACTTCTCCCCATGACACTACCACCCCAACTTCCACCACCACTACATATGCTATGGGAATTCCTCTTTCCTCAGGTACCCAACTTGGAGGGGTTACTACGCCCACATTCACAACACTATTCACGAACATCACATCCACCCCACCCACTGTCCCCATCTACATGGTCACACACACTTTTGACACCATGGAAACATCACCAGCCACAACACCACCCTCCCCCCAGCACTACCACAATCTCCCATACCCCCTCTCCCCACATCGCCGTTAGTGTCCACTTCATTCACTATCCCTTTCCCCTTCCCCATTCCCCCTGCATCTTCCACTTTCCCAGCATTCTTAAATGTAAATAATATGTTTTTTGCATTACATCAATGTATATATTAGCTGGAGAGTGAATATCAGACCCTAGAGGATCGCCATCGTCAAGTAACTACAGACCACCAACAATTACACAAGCAAATTGCAGCCTTAGAAGACAAAAACGTTGACCTCAATCAACACTACAACACACTCGAACAGGCCCATCAAAGCCTTGTGGAGATGCCCCAACCATCAAAATCGTCAGACCTCAAACAACTCCAAGCTTTACTCGAACTCTACCAAACTGATAATCTTAGAGTCCGACGTAATTTGACCCTACTCAGAAAACACATGGCCACCGCACTCGAAGAGAACAAGCAATTGCAAAAGCAGAACGAAGAAAATCTCGAGGCTGCAATGGAAAGCTCTCCCCAAGAGATCGACCGAGAAAGATTCAAAGTTGTTCCTTCAGAAACTATGAAGACCACCTTGAGAGCTCTGCTGATCTGTTGGAAGCACATGATGATGTGGAAAAAGAACGAGATACAGTGCGCCAACAGCTCCGAGAGCAAGAAGAACAACCCCAGATCCTAGAGTCGGCATCTACTTTGGAGGAGGTAAAAGTGCTAAAAGAGCATGTCAAAGAGTTGCAAAGAAAACTACTTCAGTATGAAAGACAACCCTCGATGATCATTGAGCCCAATGCGGAGGAATTGGTGCCCATAGAAGTGGATGAATCATACGAGGAACCCTATGTTCCTATGCCTATGCCAGGCGGCCAGCAAACATCAGAAGGAATGGACAACCTGGAAGTCGAAGCACCAGAATGGCTTCAGAAACTCGAAAAGACTGCCAAGACCCATGAAGATCACGTAGTAGTACAAATTCAATCAATCGCTAAACTAGAGGACACTATTATAAACTCCGAGTACTTCCGGCACATGTCACATCACCGTTGGATAGGAACAAATGATGCTCAGTATGTGCCTTACTGTGTGCTCTTAGCAGATTACAATGCGGAGATTCAACGAAGGTGTGGCAAAGCCCCGACTTTTGCCACTCAATTTGGTCTCGACGATCTACCTAAACGTGCGAAACAAGGATCAACCTTCCAACCCACTTGGAGGATTCGGCTCCTTGAGACATATCCAGAAATGGTTCGTACATGGAATAACATGCAACTATTTATCAAGTACAATCCATGTTACGTTCCAATCCTCCATAGGCACACATGGTCCGAGTTTGCCATCATTGTCAAGAACGTCAAAGGCTGTGCAAAATGGTTGAATTATGTGTATCTAGCACCTCCACAAGGACAGGCCTCGGTGGCATATATGATTTCCACCATCCATCACTGGAGTCTTAGACTACGGAACACCCCTGATGTGATGGCACAAATGTGTATGAAGATATTTGAATTAATGTTGATCACATTCAGAACATTCAAAAACATTAAAGACCCACATTTCTCAGGAGTTGGCTTTACCGCAGGCAACCTAGATTTGGTGTATGACATGAGCACAACCCCCTCAATTAATGTAATATATGCCTAGCACACAAGAATAAAGTACCTCCCAGCATGCTACAAACAAACTTTCGAGGAGATGTTCGTCATAGGGTTCTAGGAATACCACTCCGAAATATTTGTACCCACACGCTCACATCTCCTCCAACTTTTCGCTATGAAGAGGACATTACACTCCGAGCAATTGCGGTTGCTACATCCAGACGTCCCAGGGCCAGTGGATTGGGATGCTTTATTAACAGACTTAGCATGAGGACTGCAACTAGAAGAACACCATCTAGCTTCAGATGTGGTTGAATACTATGTCAAACGCTCAGCAAAACAAGGGTCTGTCAGAGACGACAGATGCAAGAGAGGGGTGAGTGTTGGCAATGGTCAGGGCAGTCAAGGACTTACAAGACAAGGAAGCCAAAGAAGGGAGTCAGAGCAAGGAACAAGCAGGCAAAGCAGTCAACACAGATCTGGCAAATAGGCCCTACAATTTTTCCATGAAACAATACTTCCCAATTAGTGATCTTAGTCACTTCAACTCATTGTAAATACCAATTTTTATTACTTTTACTCCATTTTATGCAAGTTGAGGAGCTCTTGACCTTGAGAAGTACTAGTAGTATTTTTGTACCAATTTCCATAATTTTCTGAGCTCGTTTGAGCCTCCAAAATAGCCTAGGAACCTAACTTTTAACTAGGCCCGACACTAGGTCTGGACAGGACCAAAGCTACTAAAAAACTATAAATAGAGCTAGAGAGCTCATTTTTGAGGTGAGCTGGTTGTAGATTTGAACTTTTATGATAACTTCAAAGAACTCCATTGCTTCAGTCTTTGTCTTACCTTGTGTGTGCATGTGTGTGTGTGTATGTGTGTGCATGTTGGTGTGCTTCTCACTCACACACTTGTGCCATCACTTGTTCGAGGTCTTCATACCATCCTCATGTCTTTCGAGATTGACATTAAAAGAGGTGCTACTCATCACTGAGCTACACACACACACACACACATATATATATATATATATATATATATATATATATATATATATATATATATATATATATATATATATATATATATATATATATATATATATATATATATATATATATATATATATATATATATATATATATATATATATATATATATATATATTTATTTATTTATTTATTTATTTATTTATTTATTTATTTATATAGCTCCAGGAATATATATACACACATATTTATATACACACACATACATACACACATACACACATACACACACACACACACACACACATATATATATATATATATATATATATATATATATATATATATATATATATATATATATATATATATATATATATATATATATATATATATATATAAAGCATAGCCAAGAAACCTTATTTGACATGGCAGTCAGGTACAAGTAAGCAAAATCAAGAAAAGGGGTTTCTGATGGGTCAAGAACCAACACTGAACACACACACATCCATGTATGGTATTTTCAACCATACTTTCTTCATACTTCCATACTCATATGTGTTTGCCATATGTTTGAAGTATATATACACATTGCATCTAGTCCTCCAACCACATACTAGAGAGATATCTCTCCTCCCAACCTTATGCCTCTATATATAGCTATTCGAATCAATGAGGACCATAATACATATAAAGATACATACACATAATGTATATACACACACACACATATATTACATATATATATATATATATATATATATATATATATATATATATATATATATATATATATATATATATATATATATATATATATATATATATATATATATATATATATAACACATATGTAGATACATATACATGCATACACAAATATAAACACACTTGCATATATCCCACAAATGCATATGCATACATACTTGTGTGCATACTAACATATGCATACATATATCACACACATGCACACACATACATACACATGAAACACACATATGTGCATACTCACACATGTATACATATAAAACACATGAATACACACATATGCATATATACATGAGAGAAATTTTGTCCTCGAAAATAAAGCTATATACAAATTTTTAGGCATACCCCGGAGCTTCATGTTCTAATGTAAAAGAACATGTTTTCATCTGTATGGTGGGATTCACCTATATTCAAGTTGAATAAAGGAGAACCTATTGTGTGAGACCCATTTAAATGATTCAAGTTAACGATTGATAACTAAACTAGGATCTACTATCTAATCTACTCATGTGTTTTTATTATTACCATCATTTTGGTAAGACATCAATATAGTATCATCTTCATTATCCTTATTGATTTCTATTATTTCTTCTATTGTTAAATCTGTGTTCTCATAAATGAAATCATTTATTGATGGACTAATATCAACTTCTAGTAATTCCCCTTCATCATTAGAAGAATCAGCACATAGAGTATTATCGTCTTCATCAAGTAGATTATTATTATTGTCATGTAAAACGATTCTAATGTCTCTCTGAGATGCCGATATATCAATCTCTGATGATAAATAATGAACATGACTTTCTTTGATCTCTGTAACAATAAACTGTTCAAACACTGACTGACCTCTAGGTTGAATATGAATGACTTGCCACCAAGGATGAGCATCATGGTTTTGTTGGAGTTAGACGTCTGCGGAAGCACATGAACAGCATAAGGAAGAAGAAGAAGTTTGGAGCACAACACACACGACTGAATCTATTACTAGAGAATGTACGAAGATAAATAGCCCATTAGGGTAATAGGCATATATACAAGCCAGGGGAAAAAAACCTCCTAAAGAGGGAGAAAAGTGCCCCGACGGTCCTAGAGTGTTCACACACATCACTACCTAAATATATCAACAAATCCCCCCTGGGAGTGATGCGGTGAACAAGTAGCTTGCACTCATGTATAAGGAAGTGCCAAGCTATGTGGAGATCACTCCACAAAAGGAAGTAAGCCCAAAGCTTTGCAAAAAGCTTCAAACTTCTCCCTAGGCAGAGCCTTCGTGAAAAGGTCTGCAATGTTCTCCTGCGTGGGCACATATGCCAAGCTGATCTCCCCAGTAGAGAACCTCTCCCTGACATAATGATAATGCACCTCAATGTGCTTAGTGTGAGCATGGAACACAGCATTCCTTGCAACTGCCAATGCACTCTCATTGTCAGTGAAGATGGTGGTGGCAGAAGACTGGCCAACACCCAAATCAGCCATAAGGTGTCTGAGCCACACACACTCAACAGTCGCTGTGAAAGCTACCCTATACTCAGCCTCACAACTGGAAGTGGCCACAGTAGGCTGCTTCTTGCTCAACCAAGATATATATGAGCTACCAAGCATGAAGCAAAAGACACTAGTAGACACACGAGTGTCATAGCAACCAGCCCAATCAGAGTCAGAGAAAACATGCAAATCTGGCGGTAGTGATCCCCCCTTGGGATAAAACAAACCAAGTAGCCGGGTACCACTCAAGTAGCGAAAGATGCGCTTAACCGCCTGCCAATGCTTGACTCTTGGGCAATGCATAAAACTGGTCATCTGTGAGACAACAAATTGAATATCTAGCTGAGTAATGCATAAGTACATCAAGCATCCAATAGCCTGCTAATAGAGAACATCATCAAATGCATCTCCAGCATCATCAACCTGTTTCCATAGGAGTGGCAATAGGTTTATAGTCTTCAAGGCCAAAACAATGCAATAATGTGTCAATATATTTTGTTTGACACAAAGACATTCCACCATCAACGTGCATAAAATGAATGCCCAAATAATGATGCAAATGCCCCAAATTAGACATCTCAAATGAGGCATGCAAATCAGCCTTAAAATCAGCAATATGCTTCTCAATAGGACCAGTGAGCAGCATGTCATCAACATAGATAACAATGATCAGAAGCACATCATTAGCACACTTAACATATAAGGTGCTTTCAGTTGGACTGTTTTCAAAAGCATGTGCAATCAGATAGGCATGTATCTTCTCATATCAAGCATGTGGTGCTTGCCTTAAACCATATAATGCCTTCTTTGACCTGCACACCTGATTTTCATGCCCTTTTTGCACAAAGCCACGGGGCTGAGAAACATACACTTCTTCATGCAAGTCACCATTCAGAAATGGTGTTTTAATGTCCAACTGATGTACATTCCAACCATGATTGGTTGCAAGTGCACAGATGCTTCGAATAGTAGTCATACGATATGTAGGTGCAAAGGTCTCATCAAAATCAATGCCTCTTTCCTGTGCATAACCCTTTGCAACAAGCCTAGCCTTATACCTGTCAATTGTACCATCAATTTTATGCTTCATCTTGTAAACCCACTTAGTGCCAATGGCCTTCTTGCTAGGAGGCAAGTCACATAAAGACCAAGTACCATTCTTCATTATAGCATCATATTTAGATTGCATAGTAGCCATCCAATTTTTTGAATTTTATGCTTCATCAAACGAAACAGGCTCATTCTCATCACAGAGACTAGATGTAGCAATAGAATTCGGAGATAAGCAACACGAGCCTCATTCCTAGCTTGGTACAATGTGGTAAGTGTATCCCAAGCATCCTTAGCTGTTTTGCAAGAGCGAATGTGAGGAATAATGGCACGTTTGACGGGCCAAGCTATCAATGCATGTGTCTGAGCATCTCTGCCATCCGAACAAATCTACTCTACAGTAGGTGTAGTAGAAACCGCAACACGAATAGGAATATGCAGAATATCATCATCTTCGACACCTTCTGCATTAGCTTCTATACCTGCAATTGTAACAGTCGCAGGTGTGATAAGATGTTTTTCAACACCCTGCACAATGTTCCACAATCCTTTTGCAATCAATACATGTCGCATCATATAAGCCCACAAGGGTTAGTTGGTACCATCCAACTTATCCTCAACAGCCAACATACAAAATACATCGCTACTTTTAGCCATGACCGGTGGCTAAAATACCTTGATGCAAAAAATTGACTGTATCTCAAAAGTTGAACGGAACTGCCCAGACAAGTTCTGCTAAACCTATAGCGGACTTCGAGACGCTTAAACTGGCGAACAAAAATTGGTATATACCTTTGGCACAAAAAGACGAAATAGCCTACACAAGCGTTGCAAAAGTGCATTCGAAGGCGAAACGAGCTCAGATCACGATTTTAGCACCATAGAGTAAATCTATATTGATCTCTGAAACACCCTGAGTATGCTCACCAAATTTCATGTGAATCTGAGACTGCAACTAGAGAGGTGTCAACGACGCCCTAGATGAAGCAGCGACCTGCTCTGATACCAATTGTTGGAGTTAGACGTCTACGGAAGCACACGAACAGCACAAGGAAGAAGAAGAATTCTGGAGCACAACACACATGATTGAATGTATTACTAGAGAATATACAAAGATAAGTAGCCCATTAGGGTAATAGGCATATATACAAGCCGGGGGGAAAAAACCTCCTAAAGAGGGAAAAAATTACCATGGTGCTCCTAGAGTGTTCACACACATCACTACCTAAATATATCAATAGGTTTTTATAAAAAAAAATCTTTTTCAATATGTTGGAGGATAAACACTCCTATGTGCATTATGAAGGCAAATGAACCCTCCTAGGATCCTGAAAATTTTCAAACATAGGCTCTATATTTTCTACATTTCTCTAAGTACATGCAAAGAATGACAATGATAGTTTGCACACTAAAACTAGACTTAGAGAGATTTTAAATGAGAGTAAAATCAATCCATTTGGATACTAGATGATTCCTCAACCAGCTGCAACAAAATAGATAACTTGATCTCTTTACAGAGTATTAGCTAACTACATAGACACTATTCTGGACATGTCCTTGCACATGTGTGACCATTGAGCCCGGGAATTATATCACTCAAAGTAGAACTTATAAGCTTTCAAAGATAAGACAAAAATCATTGCAAATGGATTCAGGATGAAGGAGAAACAACAATTACAAGATCAGAGGGTCTGCCAAGATCATCTAGGGAGATAGAGCATGTAAAAGTGAAATGTTCACAAAATATGCAGAGAACAACTAGTAGGGGGTGTGCTTAAGCAAGAGGGTAGCTTCGACACATATTTCCATAACTCTAAGTCATAATACAACTGATTAGAGTTTTAAAGATCACATACTAACCTCTTTAACCAATCAAAAGCATATACATGTCAAAAAATGAGGTCCAATCACATCAAGAGGTGACCTAAATCTTCTCTAATCAACATCTTTCCATCATAGGCATGATTGAATGCCTCCAACTCGTGGAAATCATCCTCCTTTGATTGTGGATGATGTGGAAGGTTCAATTTGGGGCATGTTCCCACACTCTTGAGCTTGAAATACAAAACTCTCAACACTCTCCCTCAAGCTCAAGTCTTTTTCCTTTGTTGCTTTAGCCTATGTCTCTTATGTTGATGCAACCTGCCCAATCAGCATCACTATATCCTTTGACACTTACATCAGCATCATACGAGTAAAATAGGCCTTGGTTGATGGTGTGTTTGACGTATCTAAGAACTTTTCTTGCTGCCATAAGATGATCATGAGTGGGTGCATGCAAAAATTGAGAGCGTACACCTGCTACATATGCAAGATCAGGTCTAGTGAATGTAGCATAAATCAATGATCCAATTATGATTCTATATAGTGTAATATCTTGTATAGCCTCTCCTTGACTTGCAACCAAATTTTTATTCGGATCCATGGGCAGAGAAAGTGGCTTACAAACACTCATACCAAACTTGTATAGCACATCCAGCAAGTATTTCATTTGAAGAAGATGCCGCTATGTGCATAGATTACCTCTATTCCCAAGAAGTACTTTAATGTTCCAAGATCAGATATCTTGAACTCCTTTCCTAGTTTTGATTTGATCCATATAATGCTTTCCTTAGCTTGCAAACATGATTTGGGTACCTCATACTAGCAAACCCTTGAGGTTCGCTCATGTGGACTACTTCTTCAAGCTCTCCATTGAGGAAGACATTCTTCACATCCAACTGATATAAGTTCCATTTCCTTGATGTGGCCACTACAATCAAACTCCTAATTGTTGGCATCTTGTCTATGGGGCTGAAAGTTTCATCGTAATTTATCCCACAGCTTTGGGAGAAGCCTTTCGTCACCAACCTTGCTTTGTACCTAGCAATCGAACCATCTGAATTTATTTTAATTTTATAAAACCACTTATTACCTATCACCTTCATGCCTTCTTGAGCTGGTACCAAGCTCCATGCATGGTTCTCATCAAGTGCCTTGAGCTCTTTCTTCATTGCCTCTTGCCATTCCTTGCAATCTTTAACTTCTTCATAACTAGCTAGTTCTTTGTCCTTGATTACTTGATTCATGTATGTAGAATGCTTTGCAATGAAATTATCATATGTTAACCTTTGAACTGGATATCTTACTCTTGAAGATGTTCTTTCACTTCCGTTAGGTATGGTTTCCATCTTCTTTCTTTGTTTTCCGACTCTAGGGGTTTGAATTTCTTCTATTTCTTCATCTTCCAACATGCTCTTGTCCACATAGCTTCCTTCTTCAATTGCAATCTTCTCTTTGCCTTTGACTTTGCTTTCTTCAGAGCTAGTCTCTCTTTCTCTTAGCTTTGTTGGTGAGCCCATAAAAGTCATATTGTCAAAGTCAACCACAATCAAAGTCAAAGGGTCAAAGTCAAAGGGATCAAAGTCAACATGTTCAAGGTCAAAGTCAACATGTTCAAGGACAAAGTCAACATGGGAAAATTCAAAGCATTCAAAGTTCGGGTGTCAAGGTGCATAGGTAGTGTAGAATCAATTGTTCACAAAGGTTATATTTCGAAAAAAGTTGGATGCTGGTTGTAGAGTGTTTTTCTGTAATTTCTCTAAGGTTCAAAGTGTTTGGAAGGTTCAGGTGAACCCTCTCTTAGGTGCACATTTGAAGAATTAAAAGGCAAAATGTGAAGATATGTGAAGCAAAAGTGTACGCAAAAGTGAAAGTATGGACCCCCAATTAAAATTTTTGTTTTAGTATAAAGTCACTACAGGACAAAATAGGGATTCGTTGGCTGCCCACAATGGGAGACTATCTTGGGACATCAAAGTGAGCACCAAGATATGCTAATAGTTAGGAGCATACGTGAACCGATACTCAATTCAAGGGAAGCATTATTCTTGGTTAGACTAAGCAAGGTGAGATAGTCTACACTAGGAGAGAGAACAGCAAGAGACATGCAGGGAGTGTGCGACACAGAGAAGTGAAGTGCAAAGTGTCCAAGAAGAGTGTCTTAGAAGTGAGCAGAGAAGTACTAATCCATGCAACCAAAGGTCACAAGGTCCCACTGAAGCTATGTGCGCATTGATAGAAGGTGCCCATCCCTCCCCCTATTGGAATGCAAGGTGTGCACAAAGTGCAAGCTCTTGGAGAAGGTGAAGGTCTTGTGCAGAGAAGCTCGGTGGCAACAAGAAACTTGGGTATTTTGTAACTTGTTGATTGTGCATTCTTTGGGATTTTGGATTTTATTGTATATCATCATTGTACTTTTCTCCTTATAATCAATCTACAGAAGCTTTTGATGTCTGTATCTTTCTTCTTATCTTTCTCCCTTCTCCTACAAACACTCAAGCCCCTTTTTGCACAAGAATTTGGCATGCCTAGTGGGACTTAAGGAGACTTGAGCATAGGAGAAACAAATTGCAAAGTGTAGAAGAGTTCAAGGGTACCGACAGTACTGTACTGACTTAAAAGGTAATCTTTCTTCCATTGGAATTCTCTTAAACTAAGAGGAGTATGAACAGCTCATGACCGCAACCCGGTCTCAAAGCTTGAGGGTCCCTTGCAAAGCAACGAGAAGGAAGGTTATTCGAAGATCAGCTAGTCCATTGTCATCGACATCATTAGTAAAGAATATGGGAGCCCAGGTAGATTTGGAAACTTTACTTCCTAGATTCAATATCAAATTTCCATCCTTCAGAGGTCTAGCACAAGAAGACCCAGATGAGCACATTAGGAGATTCTTAGCCTTATGTAAAACAAGGGGTCTGATCGGAAGAGAAGATGCATTTTTTATTCTTTTCCCTGCAACATTAGAAGGACTAGCAGAAAAATGGTTTAGTTAGTTCACCAACAACCATTTCACCACATGGGACTTGATGAAGGAAGCATTTAGAACACAGTTCCAACAAGGGAACACAAATGAAAACATTATTGAAGAATTAAAAAATTTAATATTAGGTCCTGGGGAGACCTTCCCAGAATTTGTTATCAGAGTTAAGGCATTAATGGCCAAACTACTAGACCCTGCCCATGCTTTTTAATCAAGAAGTGGCTGGCTAAACCACTTCCCATATCAATAAAATGTAAAATAAAGGAGTTGGTTTTACCATCATAAACAATAGAAGAATTTAGCAATACAACTACAAGATTGGAACAAATTAAACAACAGTATGGGGCAAGCTCTTCCAATTTACCATATCTTATAGAACCTGAAGACCTAGTAATTCACCTAAGGAAAGAGCTTGAGAGCTTGAAAAGGAATAAGCCACACAAAGAGGAGGAGAGTGCAGTAACTCAGTTGAGGCATGGAGTTGAAGCACTGAAGTTACAAAAGGAAGAGGAAGCCCAAGTAGAAGGGTTGGTTCAAATTCGACAAGAGTTGTAGGAACTCAAGGGAGGTGGCATCAAAAGTGGACTATGGTGTACCATGTGCAGCAAGCAGGGTTCATGTGCTAAGTGAGTGTTTATTGTTAAGTGTAACTTGCCAACTATGCAGGAAAGCTGGTCATGAGGCCCATGAATGTTAGTCAAGAGGAATGTCTGCACAACCTTATTGGGCACAAGGAAGTGCTCAATTTTCAACCAATGTAATGGTGACATCCCCTAGCCAAGGTAATAGGTATAACCAAAGACCTAGAGGTAATTATGGAAATGGGCGTAGAAGGCCAATTATCTGTTTCAGGTGTGGAGAGTGTGGACATTATTAGAGTAAATGCACCCTGCCAGAAAATGCCCCCCTTGTAGGAATTGCCTAGATGCCAGGGATCATTATACAAATTGTTGGCCACAAAACAAAGCATCTACATCGGGGCCCCATCTCCAAATGATCTCGGTAGATAATCATAGAGCAACAGAAGGAGCCAATCTTGTACAATCACCATCCACAAGAGTGGTACAAGAAGAAGATAGTTAGAAGAAATCGACTCCATGTTCATGCAGATAAGAAACAAAGGGAAAATTCTAGAAGAACCAAACCACGGATCAGATACTTTTGGATTTCACAAAGACTAGAGGGTATATCAGAGCAAATCAGATATATATATGAAGATGTAAAACAAGAGAATGGAAGTTCAACAAAATGTGAAGAGGTAACACAAAAAGAAGATTTTCTAGAGACAAACGATTTCATTGGGAATGCATACAACCGGGCCCACAAGGAACTTGAGAAATCACACATCAAAATTGATCTTAGGGAATCAAGAGCTTCAACATTATTCAAGTCAATTAAAATAGAGGTTAGTATTCTTCAGTTGATAAACATGGATGCAAAATTCAGGTCTGAAGTACTGCACATTATTGATGAGGCTTCCTCATCCACCTTAGTGGCCAAGACTATTGTCTTATGCCAAGGGAAGGGTGTAGAAGAAGCACCTCTCACCGACTATAAGAGTCCAAGACTGACAGTAACAATTAAAAGATTAAGGCTACAAGGAGTCATTGTGGATGGTGGGTCTAGCATAAATTTGATGCTTGAGCATACCATGGAGAATCTTGGCCTACACCCATCCAAACTAGCCCACTTCACTGTCACTTTGGCATATCAAAGCAAAGTAAGGCCAATGGGGGTGATTCCAAAAGTTCCATTGGAAGTACAAGGTAATCTCTTCATTTTGGATTTTGTGGTATTAAGATTGCCCCAAGTAGGCGGAGGATTTCCCCTCTTGATTAGAAGACCATGGCTGAGGCATGCAAGTGTCATCCATGACTAGGGTAAAGACATTATGTGGGTACAACAGAAGGGATAGGAACTTAAACAGATATATTTAGAGGAGGGTCCAGATCATCAAGGGAACACCACAATGATGCAATCAGTTGGAATTTTCATGGAACAAGAAATGGAGGACCAATCACAATTAGAGTTGGAGGACGAAGAAGATATTTTGAATTGGCTGTAAGGAAGCAACTCTCCCTCTTGTTTTGGAGTTTTTCTAAGTAATTCTTGAACAAATGAATGTTATGATGAAAAGGAGGATAAAGTTTAGGTCCATGGATTGGGAGAACCCATCACAGACCACAGAAGGGGGAGGAAGACACCCCTCAAGTACAATTTGGAGGAGGATGTGACAACAATAGGGAAGGAAGTTAATGAAGTTAAAGACAAGGTAAAAAAACTAGTGATGAATGTTCTTTGCCAATTCAAGAAATCCCTACAGGATGGATGTAGGACAAAGAGGAATATATTGAGATCCAGAACACTACTGCTTATGCAACAGTGCAGGAAAAGCTATTGGAGGAAAACAAGGCCAAAGATGAGCATGTAGATACCATTGTAGATAGAAACCCAGTCAAAGAAGTATAATTAGGTACTCAGGAAAATAATCATCCAGTTTTGGTGGCCACTTGGTTGTGGAGCCACCCTGAGCTGCTTGAAAAGGTCAAATCTTTCTTGACACACTATGCATATGTTTTTCCGTGGCATTATAAAGACTTGGAAGGAGTGCATGCCACTTATGGAGAGCACATAACTCCTCTTGTTGATGGAGCTAAACCAGTAAGAGGAAATAATTATAGACTTAACCCAAAATATGCTGAAGATGTTTACTTGGAAATATAGAAGATGGAGGATGCAAGAATCATCATTCCTATGGAACACTCAGAATGGCTTTCACCAATGGTTATAGTACCAAAGAAGAATACCAACAAAATCAAGATGTTCACTTTAGAGCACTCAACAAGGTAACCATTCTAGATGGATTCCCCATGCCTTTTGCAGAGCAGGTCATTGAAGAAGTGGCTCGACACGCATTATATAGCTTTATGGACGGCTTTAGTGGATATAACCAAATATCCATCCACCTAGAGGATCATGAAAAGACTACTTTTATCACACCTTGGGGCACATATGTGTATGTAAAAGTGCCATTTGGACTTAGAAATGCTCCAACCACCTTTAAGAAGACTATCAACCTCATTTTTGGACCTTTATTGCTAGAAATACTTAGAATTTTCATGGCTGTCTTTTCTTCATTTTCAGGATCTCACAAAGAGTCCCCTTTGGATTGCTTGGATAATCACTTGAGATAGATGCAGATTGTTTTTAAAAGATGAAGGGAGACTAAACTAAAGCTAAACCCAAATAAATGTCATTTCCTTGTGACAGAAAGAACTCTCTTGGTACATGTGGTATCTGCTAAAGGTATGGCTCCAGATCCTGATAAAATTATTTCTATACTAAAGTTACCTAAGCCCAAATCTCCTAAAGATCTTCAAAGCTTATTGGGGCATACTAGGTACCAAAAAAGATTTATCAAAATGTATGTAGAGATAGTTAGGCCATTGGCTAGACTTATAGGTAAATAAGTGCCCTTTAAGTGGGAGGAAGAAGAAGAAAATGCTTATCAAACATTAAGGTCCTAATTGGTGCCTACACCAATTCTTATCACACCAGATTGGTCAAAACGTTTCCATGTACATGTAGATGCGAGTGCATATGTTGTGGGTGCAATTTTGGCTCAAAACAGTGAAAAATACAAACCTCACACACCTATTCAGTATGCTAGTCAAATTTTGACTAAGGGTGAAAACAAGGGAGGTCCTAGCAATGGTTTTGGTGGTACAAAAGTTTCATCATTATTTTCTAGGTGTGAAATTTGTTATCATCACTCATCATCAACCACTCAGGTATTTATTGAACAAGCCACAAGCGACTGGGAGGATACGAAAGTGGCTACTTTTGTTCTAGGAATTTGATTTTTCTATAGTCCATAGACTAGGTAAAGAAAATGTCATGGCAGACCACCTATCTAGGATTAACTCTATGGATCAAGCAATTGGAGTAAATGATGATTTTCTAGATGTTAATTTGTTCGCTGTACAAGCACAAGGTTGGTATGATGACATCAAGAATTTTCTTAAAATTGGATTGTATCCAGAGAAGACAAGCGTTGTGCAAAGAAAGAGGTTGCTCATCAAAAGCAGAACTTTTACTTTTATTGAGGGAAAATTATATAGATAGGGCAAGGACAATAGGTTTAGAAAGTGCATGAAGAAGAGGAAGTGAGAGAAATCCTTAAATCTGCACATGAAGGAGCAGGTGGTGGGCACCTTCCAAGGCACATATGGTGGCCTACATTATTCAGAGATGCAGAGGAATGGGGAGGAGCATGTGATGTCTGTTAGAGATGTGGACCCAAGCCAACAAAGCAGAGGCACAACCCCTGGGTTGTTTCCACTTCATGGTAGCCACTTGAGAAGTTGGGGCTAGATTTCATCCGGCCCATCTACCCTGCTTCGCTTCCAAAGAGAGAAAAGTATCTATTGATCACCACTAACTATGCAACAAAGTGGGCTGAAGCTATTGTTTCCCCTGATTGCACAACACAAACAATGGCTGATTTCCTTTATAGTAACATCATTTGTAGATTTGATTGTCCTCTTGAAATTTGTACACACCAAGGTAATCATTTTGTGAAAAGGTCCTACATGAAATTTTTAACACGTACAAAATTCTACATAGGACCTCTTGTGCCTATTATCCAAGAGCTAATGGACAGGAAGAATCCACTAATAAGGTATTAATTGCCATGTTAAGGAAGGAATGGATGTTACAGCCCACTTCATGGGGCATAGCTTATCAAGGTACTCTATGGGTGTACAGGTTAGCATACAAAGAAGCTACATGATGATTTCCATTCCAATTGGTTTATGGGATATTGCCTATTGAACCCTTTGAATTTCTGCATGGGTCACCAAAACTAGCATTCATGCATGGAAAGAAGGATGGTGGTGTCTCTCAGAGGCTTAAAGCATTGCACAAAGTGGAAGAGATATGTCCATATGCTGCACAACACTTATTAGAGACTCAAATGAAGAGGAAGGAGGTGCATGCTCAGAATCTGTGGAACAATAACTTACAAACAAGCATGTTACTTCTTCTCCATAGACCTCAAATCCACACATAAGTAAGAGGAAGATGGCTTCCACACTGGGAAGGACCTTATAGAATTAAGACGATGTTGAATTGGGGAGTAGTGGCGTTAGAGACTCTAAAAGGAGAGGTACTACCACTGATCAACATATCCAAGCTCAAGGTCTATCATCAACATAGTTGAAGATTTATGGATCACCTAGAACTTGCAAAATCTGTCCACGTTGTACATAGCCTTCTCATTCCATTTTTGCTTAAGTTTTAGTAGTTTTTATCCATTTTCATGCTTGTTTCTTGAGTTTTTATGCAACTTAAAAGCCATTTCACAACCCCTTGCATAACCAAAATTTTAGAAAAATTTTGGGAATTTTTAAAGCATTTTTAGAAAATTTTCTAGAATTTTTTCATCTTTTTCAAATATCATCTTCTTGATAAAATGGAGGAATAAAAGAAGTTCAATGTGCTTTTGAGTGAGAAAAGTGCCCTAGAAATGTAGGGAATTTTTTGAAATTTTTTTCTGATTTTTTCTTAATATTTTTTGGATTTTATTTGTGTTTCTATCTAATTTTTGAATTAAAAAAAAAGAGGCCCTCCATGGATAATTTTTTTTATTAAAAAAAACCCCTCTCTCTCTCTCTCTCTCTCTCTCTCTCTCTCTCTCTCTCTCTCTCTCTCTCTCTCTCTCTCTCTCTCTCTCTCTCTCTCTCTCTCTCTCTCTCTCCCACTCCCCCCGCCCTCCCATCCCCTACGCCCCCAAGTGGACCCCTCCCCCCCGCCCCCCCTACTTTTTTAATTTATATTTTATTTTATTTTATTTTATTTATTTATTATTATTTTTTTGCATTTTATTTTATCTTTATTTTTATTTTAATCTACCGCACCCCCATAGATGTCATTCATATATATATATATATATATATATATATATATATATATATATATATATATATATATATATATATATATATATATATATATATATATATATATATATACACACACATACATACATACATACATACATACATACATACATACATACATACATACATACATACATACATACATACATACATACATATATATATATATATATATATATATATATATATATATATATATATATATATATATATATATATATATATATATATATATACATATATATATATGTATGTATGTATAATTTCCCTTGGTCTGATGCTTTTGGCTCTAGATTGCACCTCAGATGGTCATTTTTTTCAAACTTGGGGTCATTTTCATGTGTTTTGGCACGTCTGAACTCATTTTTTTTACTTACTTTTTCCAAAATCCGCACCTTTCTCTAACTTTTGGTCCAAAACCCACATGTTTTGAGCACATTTCTCACGTGTTTTTCATGGGTGCACATGGCCCACATAGTCTATTCTCACTTTATTTTACCATATGTTCCATATTTTCCCATATGCACCCTCTGTAGCTTTACTGTTTTATCATTTTGGCCCTCTCCAGAGCCCATAATCCTACTCCCTCACCCTCCCTTTATCCTTCTACCCAGTCCCACCCTTACCCCTCCTTACCCTATCAATATCAGCCCTATCAACCCTCCATACACTTTCCTCTTACCCTCCATTCTCAATCCTTTGCTCTTCGACACAAAATTTCCACTTTTGGTTCTTCTTTGGTGTTGTTATTTTTTGCTCCTGGTGGACTTGGTAGCTACTCAAGTGTCCTTTTGAAGATTTTTCTGCAGAGAAATCATGGTGTTGCCAACAAGGAAAACAATCAAGGCTGCCCTTCAAGAAGAGTACCTATGTGAGTGTGAATGTTTTATACCTCATTCACATGGATGTTTGGGGTCCAACAAGAGGAGCATCACTTGCTACAAATAGGTATTTTTTACTTTCATTGATGAATTTTCAAGAAAAGTATGGTTGTAATACATTAGAAACAAATTAGATGTCTTCCACTAATAACCTCTTTAACCAATCAAAAGCATATACATGTCAAAAAATGAGGTCCAATCACATCAAGAGGTGACCTAAATCTTCTCTAATCAACTTCTTTCCATTGTAGCCATGATTGGATGCCTCTGAATAAAGAAATCATCCTCCTTTGATTGTGGATGATGTGGAAGATCCAATTTGGGGCATGTTCCCACACTTTTGAGCTTAAAATACAAAACTTTCAACACAATATGCCTAAGAAGAATATATGGTTCTCTAGTTAATCACATTTTTTTCAAAGAATCAATTGCCCAAAACCTAGATAATTCCCTTCTCACTGTGGAATTACTACCTTTATTCTTAGCTCAAAACCAATCAATCTTTAAAATAACCTATCAAAATAAAAAAACAAAAAATCATTATTATGTGCTTTAAAAAATAATAAACTACATATAAAAAAACAAAAACTTTTTTTACATTTCGTAGATACCAACAATGGTTCCTATGTAGCCAAGTTCGCTATCTATAAGGTTTGTATCTTTTGAGCTAACACGTGATAGTTGCTTGAAAGAAGTAACAATGGTAGAATCCTCTATTTTACATAAAGAATCAATCATTTTGTTTCTAATATACTGTCCAAAAGAGCACATATTAGTGAACATTTGAGCCTGCAATAAAAATCAATTTATTTGAGAAAAATCAATAAACATATATGTGAAAAAAGAGAATATTATTAAAATAAAATTGCCTTTCTTTCACAACCTATCATTAACTCCCTATGATCATTTGAGATTTATTCATTATTTGCATTGGCTCGTTGCATACAATTATATAGCCAATCCATGAAAGAAGATATATTTATATTATCATTACTATCAAGATTACATCTATATATTTTGTTTCTCTGTCTTTTACTATTGGAATTTGGGGCCCCAAGATCTTTCAATATTAAAAACCTTTGAGCATACACACTTAATTAATCAAGATGATATGTGAGAGATAGAAAGGAAGAGATCTTGAGACAAGGATAAGTAATGTAAGCACAATGCTTACTCACTAAATATAGATGGTCAAATTACAACATGGGAGTACTACTCAACCATATGATGTGGTGCACTCACTAATGGAAGAATAGCCAAGAAGATGATGATACAGAATTTCAGATTATGCTGTTATAATCTGAATGTGTGTAAAGTAAATGAGCAATGGAGTGAACCTAACCTCTCAACAAAGTGCAAAAAATCTGAAAATCAGAAAACCCTAATTCTAAAATTAGGGTTAAAAACCCTAAAAATAGAATATAAGGCTTACTTACAAAAGATAGCTTCCACCACCTTGTAGAAGACTCCTTGGTCCAAGAGAGTAGCCTCTCCTTCACCTTCCTTCACCTTGCTTCACCTCCAAAGCTTCAAAACTCCAAAATTGACACAAGTACGCATCAACTCTTGCTTCAAGATCGTCAAATTGTGTGCCAATGTGCTTCTTATATAGTATTAGCCTCCCTCCAATAAAGCATGGCAAAGTAATAACGAAAAAGCGGATCGTAATATTAAAAAGCCTTGATCACAAATTTTTTTTGCGTTGATTTTGCTTTTCTCCTTAAAAAATAGCGTTCCTTAATTTTGACCCTTGCTTTAATTCTATCACCCAATTTAACTTGCTTTTGGTCATTTTGATATTATAACCTAGATGATTTTGAGTTTCGACTTCAAAAAATGTTCTTCCTCCATTTTGGGCTGAATTAGGGTTTGACTTTTCTCCCTATTCTGACCTTTGATGAAGAAATGAAGCATACCACTAGATAGCTCTTGACAAGCTCTATCTATCTAGCCTAAAAAGGTTTTACCCAAATTGTACAAAAAATGCTAAGTCCAAAATGTGAATTGCTCAAAGTGGACCATATGTCCATTGACTTCTAGCAATCCCTCCTTCAATGTCATATTGGTAAAGCTTCAGTAACCTGCACATCTTCTCATGATTATCTCTAGTCAATGCTTTGGTAAATATATCTACAACATTCTCACTAGAAGGAACATAAACCAGCTCAATGAGTTTCTTCGCTATCTGTTCTTGAATATAGTGGTAATGTACCTCTATATGCTTCATCCTTGCATGATGCACTATATTCTTTGCTATAGCTATTGCACTTTGGCTATCTGAAAATATCTGAATGGGTTCATGTACTCTTACATCTAGATAACTAAAAATCTTCTGCAACCATACTGACTCCAAAGAAGCTGTAAATGTTGCACGATATTCAGCTTCACACGATGAAGTTGCAATAGTGGGTTGTCTCTTTGAAAGCCATGAGATAAGACAATCTCAAAGATAAAAACAAAATCCACTAGTAATTCTTCTTGTGTCTCTATCCCTTGCCCAATTAGAATCTGAAAATCCTTTTAGTAACAAATGTGTAGATTTTACTGCTTTCCAATGTAATATTGTCGGATTCTACATGAACCTTGATACTTGAGAAACTGCAAACTATATATCAAGACGTGTATTACAAAGATATATCAAGCATCCAACTGCTTGACAATAAAAAGTAGCATCGAATGACTCTTCATCTGCTACTATTTGTAAAAATGCATTCTGGTCCATAGGTGTTTGCATAGGTTTAGAATCATTCATCTGAAACCTTTCTAATAGTTTCTCAATATACTTCTTGTTGGAGATAGACGTCTGCGGAAGCACGCGAACAGCACAAGGAAGAAGAAGAAGCTTGGAGCACAAACACACAATACTGAATGTATTACTAGAGAATGTACAAAGATAAGTAGCCCATTAGGGTAATAGGTGTATATACAAGCCGGGGGAGAAAAACCTCCTAAAGAGGGAAAAAAGTGCCCCGGCGGTCCTAGAGTGTTCACACACATCACTACCTAAATATATCAACAAATCCCCCCTGGGAGTGATGCGGTGAACAAGGAGCTGGCACTCATGTATAAGGAAGTGCCAAACTATGTGGAAATCACTCCACAAAAGGAAGTAAGCCCAAACCTTTGCGGAAAGCTTCAAACTTCTCCCTAGGCAGAGCCTTTGTGAAAAGGTCTGCAATGTTCTCCTGCGTGGGCACATATGCCAAGCTGATCTCCCCAGCAGAGAACCTCTCCCTGAGTGATAATGCACCTCAATGTGCTTAGTGCGAGCATGGAACACAGGGTTCCTCGCAACTGCCAATGCGCTCTGAATGTCAGTGAAGATGGTGGTGGCAGAAGACTGGCCAACACCCAAATCATCCATAAGGCGTCTGAGCCACACACACTCAACAATCGCTGTGAAAGCTGCCCTATACTCAGCCTCACAACTGGAAGTGGCCACAGTAGGCTGCTTCTTGCTCAACCAAGATATACATGAGGTACCAAGCATGAAGCAAAAACCACTGGTGGACACACGAGTGTCATAGCAACCAGCCCAATCTGAGTCAGAAAAAACATGCAAATCTGGCGGTAGTGATCCCCGCTTGGGATAAAACAACCCAAGTAGCCTAGTACCACTCAAGTAGCGAAAGATGCACTTAACCACTTTCCAATGCGTGACTCCTGGGCAATGCATAAACCTGCTCATCTGTGAGACAACAAACTAAATATCTGGCCGAGTAATGCATAAGTAAATCAAGCATCCAACAGCCTGCTGATAGAGAACAGCATCCTCCAGCATCATGAAGACTCAATCGTAAACCTGTTCCATAGGAGTGGCAATAGGCTTACAGTCTTCAAGGCCAAAACGCTGCAATAATGTGTCAATATATTTCGTTTGACACAAAGCCATTCCACCATCAACGTGCATAAACTGAATGCCCAAATAGTGATGCAAATGCCCCAAATCAGACATCTCAAATGAGGCATGCAAATCAGCCTTAAAATCAGCAATATGTGTCTCAATAGGACCAGTGAGCAGCATGTCATCAACATAGACAACAATGATCAGAAGCACATCATTAGCACGTTTAACATATAAGGTGCTTTCAGTTGGACTGTTCTCAAAACCATGTGCAATCAGATAGGCATGTATCTTCTCATACCAAGCACGTGGTGCGTGCTTTAAACCATATAATACCTTCTTTAACCTGCAAACCTGGTTTTCATGCCCTTTCTGCACAAAGCCACGGGGCTGAAAAACATACACTTCTTCATGCAAGTCACCATTCAGAAATGTTGTTTTAATGTCCAACTGATGTACATTCCAACCATGATGGGCTGCAAGTGCACAAATGCTCTGAACAGTAGTCATACGGCATGTAGGTGCAAAGGTCTCATCAAAATCAATGCCTCTTTCCTGTGCATAACCCTTTGCAACAAGCCTAGCCTTATACCTATCAACTGTACCATCAGGTTTATGCTTCAGCTTGTATACCCACTTAGTGCCAATGGCCTTCTTGCCAGGAGGCAAGTCACATAAAGACCATGTACCATTCTTCATTATAGCATCATATTCAGATTGCATAGCAGCGATCCAATTTTCTGAATTTTGTGCTTCATCAAAAGAAACAGGCTTATTCTCATCATAGAGACTAGATGCAGCCATAGCATAGCAATCTGATGCAAAGGAGGCACTATGAGAGCCTGAACGAGTACGATATGACAAAGGTGCATCTAATTTGTTGTCATGCAAAGTCTGCACCAGCCATTTTGGCATAGTTTTTGCCTGCTCAATATCAGCTCTCTCATCAACAAGTGCATCATGTAAATATGCATCAGAAATGGAATGATCTGCATCATCATATGAAACCTGCAAAGGCTGAGAAGTTGCTTCATTAGGACCAGCACTAGCTTGTCCACCTGTAAAAAGAGGCATCAAAGTATCATACATGTCTCTGGAGCTAACAGATGTCTTCTTAGTACATGAAAGCAATGGTTGAATAGCATCTTCCACAAAGACAACATCACGGCTAACCAGAATGCGTTTAGTCTGTGGATGATACAGACGATAGCCTTTACTTTCATAACTGTACCCAACAAAAATACATTTTACTGCCTTATCATCCAATTTTCTATGATGTTGTTCAGGCACTAATGCATATGACAAACAACCAAAAACACGCAGATGAGCAACACATGGCTTGCGGTCATGCCAAGCCTCATATGGAGTGATAGAGTGCAACGCTTTAGTGGGACACTTGTTTTGTACATATGCTGCACACATGATAGCCTCAAGCCAGAAACTATGTGGTAAAGCCTAACTTTTGACCATGCACCTCGCCATTTCCATGAGTGACCTGTTCTTTTGTTCAGCAACTCCATTCTGTTGAGGTGTATACGGCACTCTACATTGGTGTTTTATCCCACGTTCAGCCAGAAATGCATTAAAATCTGAAGACATATATTCCCCCCCTCGATCAGAACGGAGGGTGCCCATTTTACATGTTGACAGATTTTTAGCCAAAACCAAAAACTGTTTGAAGCACATGAACACTTCGGACTTTGCTCTGAGTTGATATACCCATGCATGCCTGGAAAAATCATCAATGAAAGTCACGAAGTAAAGGTAATTTCCAAAAGAGGGTGTCTGCATAGGACCACAGACATCACTATGTACAAGCTGCAATTTCTGCGTAGCCCGAACTGAACCATCTTTTGGAAAGGAAGAACGATGCATTTTGCCCAAAATACAGCCTTCACAAACATGTTTTCCAGGAGCCTCAAGTTTGGGCAAAGAGGACACCATTTCAGATTTCTGCAGGCGTAGCAAACTAGCAAAATTCAGATGACCAAAGCGTGCATGCCAAAGCTTTGCATCTGACATAGCCTGAGAATCATGAACTGCACATGCCGAATCATTCACAGATCTTTCATAGTCTATGAGCTTATACAGCCCACGACATAAGATGCCAGAAGCAATAATCATATCACCATTTGAGAGATCATGGACTGTACACCTGTCATCAACGAATTTCACAACCAAGCCAATCTTGGCTAATGCAAAAACTGATAACAGGTTCTTTTTGATCCCTGGCACAAATAAAGCATCTGACAAAGTGAAAGAACTACCATCAGTAGTAGTCAGAATGATCTTACCAACTCCCATAACAGGATAAGAGGAGTTATTGGCGCATGTGACAGTATTCCCTGTAGGGGCAGGCTCGAGTGAAGAGAAGAAACTGTGCTGCGAGGTAATATGTTTGGTCGCCCCACTGTCAAAGTACTGGCAAACATCTGAGTCTACTGCAGACATGCACTGATCATGAGAAGATGGGTCAAAACTGCAGACAGTAGTAAATGCCCATTCTTCTTCTTGCACAAGATTTGCAGACTCTATTTTTGGTGTAGAGGCCTCTGCAAAAACCATTCCAGCCTCTTTTCTTCTTTGCCTCTTTAGCAGCCAGTTTTGGACAGTTCTTTATAATATGTTCATTTCCTTTACAGTACTTGCAAAACAATTTCTGCTTTTCTAATTTCTTCTCATCTTTATCCTGGTTCTTCGATTGTGCAGCATTTGCAGATTTTTGCTTAATAGTAGAAGAGCTCCATTTTCCTTTGCCCTTCTGACTAGCCAGGAAAGCTTGATCTGCAACACGCATAATGGACCTGTTCTGCCTGGGCTGATCTTCCTGCAACAGAACAGAGACTAATTCCTCAAATGACAAGGCATTCGGATTGCCTTTCATCATCAACCGAAGAGTAGAGGCAAAACTCTTATATGAATCAGGAAGACCATTCAGAACGGTCTGCACAAGTGAGCTATCTGGTATAACCTCATCAGCAGAAATCAATTGTTCCTTCAAGTCTTTGATCTTTGTAAGAAAACTGTCCATAGAATCATCTTCATTCATGTGCTCACTCTCCAACTGTTTTCGGAGGTAAGCAACACGAGCCTCATTCCTAGCCTGGTACAAAGTGGTAAGTGTATCCCAAGCATCCTTTGCTGTTCTGCAAGAGCGAATGTGAGGAATAATGGCACGTTTGATAGACAAAGCTATCTCTGCAGTATGTGCAACAGAAACAGCAGCGCAAACAGGAATCTGTGGAATATCATCTTCGACACCATCTTCATCAGCTCCAGCACCTCCAACACCTGTATTTGTAGTATCTGTAGTCGCAGGTGTAACAGGACGTCTTTCAACACCCTGCACAATGTTCCACAGTCCTTTTGCAACCAGTACATGTCGCATCATATAAGCCCATAATGGGTAGTTGGTACCATCCAAGTTATCCTCAACAGCGAACATACGGAATACATCACTGCTTTCAGCCATGGCCGGTGACTAAAATACCTTGATGCAGAAAATTGACTGTATCTCAAAAAGTTGAACGGAACTGCCTAGACGAGTTCTGCTAGACCTGTAGCAGACTTCGAGACGCTTAAACTGGTGAACAGAAACTGATATATACCTTTGGCACAAAAGGACGAAATAGCCTGCACAAGCGCTATGATAGTGCGTTCGAAGGCCGAAACGAGCTCAGATCGTGATTTTGGCACCACACAGCAAAGCTGTTTTGATCTCGAAAACACCCTAAGTATGCTCACCAAATTTCGTGCGAATCTGAGACTGCAAACGGAGGAGTGTCGACGGCGCTCTAGAAGAAGCGACGACGTGCTCTGATACCAATTGTTGGAGATAGACGTCTGCGGAAGCACGCGAACAGCACAAGGAAGAAGAAGAAGCTTGGAGCACAAACACACAATACTGAATGTATTACTAGAGAATGTACAAAGATAAGTAGCCCATTAGGGTAATAGGCATATATACAAGCCGGGGGAAAAAAACCTCCTAAAGAGGGAAAAAAGTGCCCCGGTGGTCCTAGAGTGTTCACACACATCACTACCTAAATATATCAACACTTCTACTCTGTCATATAGATACACTCATTCTTAAACAGAAACTGAATCCCAAGATAATAATGCAAGATTCCTAAATCATTCACATCAAATGTTTTCTTCAACAGTTCTTTTCTTTGAACATGTGCAAATCTTCATCTTTGGGACCTGTGGCTATAATATCATCCACATAAATGATTGCTATAATCATCATACCTGTTTCAGCTTTGACATATAGAGTTGGCGCTGCATCTGAGTTATGGAAATCAACGGATAATAGATATGTGTGTATCTTTTCATACCATGCTCTAGGTGCTTGTTTTAATCCATACAAATCTTTTATAAGCTTACATACCAAATGTTCTTTACCTGTTTCTTCAAAACCTTTTGGCTGTTGAATATACATCTTCATGTAAATCATCATTTAGAAAATTAGTCTTTATGTCAAGTTGATATATATGCCAACCAAAATGTGCTGCTAAAGCAAGTATTGACCTAAAAAACTATCATCCTAGATGTAGGAGTGAATGTCTCATCATAATCAATACCTTTCTGTTGTGCATATCCTTTGACAACTAATCTGGCTTTGTACCTGTCAATAGTACCATCTGCTTTCCATTTGATTTTGAAGATCCATTTTACAACTATAGCTTTCTTTCCCTCTAGTAACTCACATAGCTACCAAGTTTGATTCTTATGAATAGAATCAATCTCTTCTTGCATAGATTTTCTCCAAAATAGGAATGTTAAGTGCATATTTAACACATTCAGGTTCATCTTCAACTGTCCTACATGCTAAAATATCATGAATCTCAAAGTCTTCAACAAAACTTACATGATCTTTTTGTTGTTGTTGTCTAGTCTGACTCCTTGTTCTTCCTGTAAAAGTCTTTATATGACTATCTTTCCAAGTCTGATATATCCAAGTAGGTGTATTCTTAAATAGTGGTGATACTCTTTTTGAACCTTCAGCTTCCATAGGTTCTAGAACTTGTTCTTCTGAGGTACTAGGACTTTCTGGAACTCTAGTACTTTCTTCCTTTTTTGGAACTAAAGTCTCATGTGGAATTGAATCTGTACAAGGTTATGAAATTACTCTTTCTTCAAGTCTAGGAATTTTAACTCCCTCCTGATATGGCTGAACATGTTCATCCAAATTCCTTCTAAAAAATCCATAGTCATTTTCACTAATGAACTCTAGAATTTCTGCTTCTTTATCATAAATCTTATTTCCAACAATATAAGCATTACGTGAAAGGATAACTTCACATTCTCTGGAACATAAAACCTGTATCCTTTGCTTTCAACAGGATATCCAATAAAAATAGATTTCTTTGCCTTTACATCTAGTTTGCCTCGATCCTTTTTCTCAACATGTACATAAGAAAGTGATACGAATACTCTGAAATATCTCACATTAGGTGTTTTGCCATAATAAGCTTCATAAGGTGTGATTACCTTTAAAGATTTTGTAGAAGACCTGTTCAAAATGTGATTAGTTGTACATACTGCATCAAACCAGAATTTTGGTGAAAGCTTCTTGGATGCCATCATGCTCCCCATCATCTCAACAAGTATTCTATTGCTTCTTTCTGCAACACCATTCTGACGAGGAGTGTAAGCAATAGTAAGGTGTCGAGTAATACCTTTTTCTTCAAGAAATTTTTGGAACTCATTTGACAAGTATTCTCAACCTCTATCACTTCTGAGAATCTAGATAGTTACCTTACTTTCATTTTTAAACATAGCTAAAAATTTCTTGAACATAGGAAAGACTTTTGACTTCAACTTAAGACCATAGATACATGAGTATCTCGTAAAATCATCAACAGGTAGAAAAAAATACTTGAAACCCTAAATAGAGTCCACTCTCATAGGTCCATTCACATCTGAATGAATACTCAGCAATTTCCTGGTATCTGTAATATGACCATCTTTCTTGAAAGGTAGTTTATGCATCTTACCTTTAAGACAACCTTCACATATGTCTAAATCATCTAGTAGCTCGAATGAGGGTAAACTCTCAACCATACCTCTGTCTTTGATACTCTTGAGAGCTCCAAAACTAATATGTCCAAACCTTTCATGCCATAGCTTCATATCTTCCACTGGTGATGAAGATTTGAGAGCATATGCCTGACTAATTTTTGACAAAATAAAAATCCCTCCTTTATGCTCACCTTGCAAAATACACTTCTCTTCTTTGTGTGATAAGATCTTACAAAGATCTCTCTCAAATGCAACTTTGAAACCATCACCTAAAAATGCAGATATAGATAGAAGATTCTTCTTCATGTCAGGTACATATAAAACATCTGAAATCTAAAAATTACCACCTTCTCTTGACTTTAGGGTTACTGTACCTATTCCTACAACATCCAAATCATTTCCATCTGCAATAGTAACTCTTCTACCTAAAGAAAAGGAAAGAGAAGAAAATACATCTCTACATCATGTCATATGCTTTGTAGCACCTGAATCAATTATCCAACGATTTGTTGAAAGAACTTATAAAGTTGCCTGATCAAAAGCTACTTCCTCAATGGTGATGCAGGCATAAGAATCACCTTGAGATTTCCATTTTTTATCATCTTCTACAAAATTACATGATGCCTTTTTCTTTTCTGTTGCAATCCTTTTCTGACAAACTGCTATGAAATGTCCAGGTTTCTTGCAATAGTGACATAATGCTTCCATCTTCTTAGAAGACTTCTCTTTAGATGTATTAGAAATAGAATCTAAAGTAGAAGGTAAAGAGGAGTTACTTTCCATCTTGGATTGCTTTTCCTTCTTATCCTTCTTCTTCTTTTTGATGGAGAGTGTTAATCTCCAAAAGAACAAGCTATCCTTGATGTTAGAGCACCTCTATATCAAGAACAACTCAAAACCTTTACCAATTTGGAGGATCAGTACTCAATTATCAAAATCTTGAACAAACTGTGAAGAGAGTTAATACTCAGAAAGTCTGTTGCACATAACCCACTCATTGACTGATCAAATGTGTCAAGTTTTTTATAAAACTTTGCACAAGGTGTTGGCTATAGATTGTGCACCTTCTCCAATTTGAATCATCTCAAAAGATTAATTATACCTTAAGAAATGAATCAAACAGTTCACCTATGTCTAAAACTCTTCTCCTGTATAATCGATTCAAACACTTGCAACTTCTAACACATGATTCTCCCAAAGTAGAACCTGTTTAAGCAAATATTTTAGCCATAGATGGTTTACCTTCCAACTTAGATTTTGACTCCTCATTTGTGCAAAAATGTATAGTGTGCACTGAGAATTGATCAATTCTTTAACCATCGAGATTGTGCCTGTTTTAGAAGACACTCAACACGTCTTCACATACAAATATTCCTACACATAATTCTCTTAGACTGTTTACAATTAGGCTCTCAAACTTTAACCATAGACTCACTAACTATGGAATTGGACATCTACAAAAGGATTCTTGAAATGATCAAGTACAAAAGGAGAACACTGAAAAATATTGGGTGCAACTTTTTCTTCTATTCAGAAAACTTTACATCTGAATGATGAGAGAGTTCTTATTCACTTCTCATATGTCTAATGACTATTCTAACTTCGAATTCGTTTCATCTCATACTCTCTCATATTTGCCCCGAATTTTTACTTGTATATATAGGCATATATGTACAAGCTCATGACCATACAAAGGTATAAGTGAGCCAACTATAGGTTTAATGTACATATGTATACAAGTCCTCATTTCGTGAATGTGTACTATCTCCAAGCTTCATAAGCTAATCTTTTCTTCATTCTTTGACTTCAATCCTTCATTCAAATCATCAATTGGTGGTCGACTTGCACCAATAGCTCCCCCTCAATCATCAATTGAGGTTTTCTCTATCTTCTTTATACCTGCCATGTCTTTGAATCTTTGTAGCTTTCGTCCATCCAAGCTTTTGGTTAACATATCTGCAATCTAATCTTTTATTGAAGTATGTATGACTTCAATCTCCTTGTCAATCACCTTCTCTCTTAAGAAATGATACTGAATCTCAATATGTTTGGTCCTGGCATGAAAAACAGGATTAGTAGCTAGATACAATGAACTCATGTTATCTCCATGAATAGTGGGTGTACTCTGAATGATGTCAAAACTCCTCATGAGAGTTTTCAACCATATGACCTCCTTTGCAGCTTAAACCATACCTTTATACTTTGCCTCTGTAGATGATAAAGCAATTGTATGTTGCTTCTTAGAGCACCAAGAGATTAGCTTATCTCCCACATAACACAAGTATCCATATGCTGATCTCCTATCATCAGGATTACCTGCCCAATCTATATCATTATATATCTTGATATTTGTATCTGATGTAAAACCATAATACAATCCTTCCTTGAGTGTACCCTTAATATACCTCAATACTCTTTGTCTTGCAATCCAATGTTCTTTCCTAGGACAATGCATGAATTGAGACAATATTCCAACTGCATATGATAAATTAGGCCTAGTTAGGGTTGCATAGATTAAACTACCAATCAAACTTTGATATAACTTCATATCCTTAAATTCTTCTCCTCCATATCTGCTCAATTTATGATTCACTTCCATTGGAGTAGGTGCTACCCTGCAATCATCCATTTTAAACTTGATCAACAAGTTCTTCAAATATCTTTCTTGAGTAACATACACTCCATGTTGAGTGTATAAGATCTCCATGCCCAAGAAATATAACAAGTCTCCCAAGTCACTAATCTTGACCTCTTTCTCCATTTGCTTCTTGAGGCTTTGTATGCCCTTCTCATTTGTACCTGTAAGAATTATTTCATCAACATATATGCACATGTAAATGAACCCATCATCACTTGCTTTGACAAGCAAGCTACTATCTGCTTTAGATATTTGAAAACCAAGTTCCTTCAAGAACTTCACAAGTCTATAATTCCATGCCCTTGGGGCCTGTTTCAAACCATACAAAGCTCTCTAAATCTTACATACATATTCTGGATGCCTTTCACCTCTGAATCCTTCTGGTTGCTCCATGAAAACATCGTCTGAAATATAACCATTAAGAAAAGCATTCTTCACATCTAATTGACATAGTCTCCAACCTTTACATGCAGCAATGGCTATGAGTGTCCTGATAGTTGTCATCTTTGCCACAGGACTATAGGTCTCATCATAATCTATACCATATGTCTGAGCATACCCTTTCACAACAAATCTAGCTTTATACCTAGACACACTTCCATCTGCATACCTCTTTGTCTCGTAGACCCATTTGCATCCAATGATCTTCTGACTATTTGGTTTAGGAACCAAATGCCATGTCTCATTCTCCATCAATGCATCATACTCTTTTTGCATAGCCTTCTCGCAACTTTCCTTAGCTTTTGGCTCTTCATATGCAGAAGGGTCTTCATCTGCTTTTACCATGTAAGCATAGTCTTTAGTAGTCAAAAAAGAAGTGTCATAGCTATACCTTGTAGGTTTCCATTTGTGTCGATGACCTTCTGCATTCTCCACTTCTTGACGTTTCTGGTTCATCACATTCTAGATCAAATCTTTGCACTTCTTCAGCTTCAACTTGCACTTCATTGTTCTCTTCTTCATCAAATATTTGAACCTTTTATTTACCTTTCTTCTGATGCACAACTTCTTCATCACCTGCATGAATATTGATTGTACCTGCATACCAAGTACCTTGCTCATCAAATGTAACATCCTTTGATACAAGGAATTGCTTTGTGGATGGAATCCACAACCTATATCCCATCTGCTTATCATCATATCCAATGAACACATACTTTTCAGCTTTAGGTTCCAATTTGTGCCTCAATTGAGATGGCACATATGCATAAGCCAAACATCCAAATACTTTGCAATGATCTAAGGTAGGTCTCTTACCCCACCATGCCTCATATGGTGTCATACCCTGCAAGGCTTTATGGTAATCTATTGACCAAATATATAGCTGTATTTACAGCCTCAGCCCACAAATAATTTGGACAATTTTTCTCCTTCATCATGCATCTTGCAAACTCAACAAGAGTTCTATTCCTTCTTTCTGCTAAACCATTTTGTTGAGGAGAGTACCTGCAAGTAACTTGCCTTTTTATACCTGCATTCCTAATCACTGAACTCATTAGAGAAATACTCTCCCCCTCCATCTGACGTTAGTGTCTTCAACTTTTGACCTGTGATTCTTTCTGCATACACATGATAATGTTTGAATGTATTAAATACCTCTGATTTATCTTTGATCACATAGATAGTGATCCACCTGGTAGCATCATCAACATAAATCACATAATATCTTGAACCATTAATGCTAAAATCTTTTGATGGTCCCCACACATCTATGTGTACCAATTCAAGCTTCTCTGAATGCATGAAACCATGCTTAGAATAAGATTGCTTATGAGCCTTTCCTAATTGACATGCCTCACATCTGTATGTCATATGTTGACTTGCAACATTAGGCAATCCAAGCACTAAACCATTGTTGGCCATAACTTTAATACGTCTTTCATTGAAATGTCCAAGCCTCTTATGCCAAAGATCTAACTCAGAGATCTTATGTCCTCCATAAGTGAACAAGGCATAACCAACATTACCTTGAATCTTCAATGTGAAAAGTCTTCCTTCCTTCTTCCCTGAAACAATTTGTTTATACACATTGCGAGGGTCTTCCACAAAAACTCCATCATTAGTGAACCTTACTTCATAACCTTTTTCAACAATTTTCCCTACACTTATAAAATTCTTTGGAATTGTAGGAACATACAAGACCTTACTCAAAAGAGTACTTCCATCCTTACCTTTTACTGATCCAATTGACTTTACATTGTGCTTTGTATTATCACCTATTTGAACTACATGATTAGTTACCTTGTTCTCCAAATCAGTCATCAAAGCTATGTTACCACTCAGGCGATTGCTACACCCTGAGTCAATGTAGAGGACTCTTTGGTCTTCACTTTGCCTTTCACAAGTTGCATTCATAATCAAGGTTGAATTCTTCTTCTGATCTGAAACATAATTGTAGTAGGTATTATTGTAGGATTGACTTTGGAAACCTCTACCTGCATTTCTTCCAAAGTAACCTCTACTACCTCTACCTCTGAAATTACCTCTTTGGTTTCTGCCACCTCTTCCTCTTGAATTAAAATTCTGATTATATCCTCCATTATTCTGATTATTATGCCAACAATCATGAGCTAAGTGATTTGTCTTACCACAAATCCAGCAAGCCTTGGCTCCATCTTTATTGCTTCCGCCTCTTCCTATAGCTTTGCCACCTCCTCTTCCTCTTAGGAAGTTGGCTTGGCTAATTGTACCTTCATCTTCATTTGCTTGTTGTTTACCTTTGCTAATCTTCTTCTTATCCTTTGAATACATTGCTTGACCTGCACACTTATCATCATCACCTTTGACATCCTACTCAAAAGTTAGCATGTGTCCTAGCAACTGATTTAAATCAAGAGTGAAATGATCTAGTGACAACTCAGTAGAAAAAATTAATAGCTTCCGTTTCTCATCTCCTCTCAAACGTGTGAGGATTTGCCTTACCAATTTATTCTCCTCAATATCTTCATCAATTGCTCCTAAAGCATCTGCAATGTCCTTCATTCTTGTTACATAATCTAAAATGGATTGAGAGGCCTTCTTCTTGAATGTGGTAAACTCTGCCCACAAAGATGCCTTACTTGACTTTGTAGTGTTTTGGAAATGCTCCTCCAAAGCATTCCATATATCACTTGCACTTTCAAGACCTTTAATATGAGGTAGCAAGTAGTCATTGACTCCCATGTAGATAATGCTCCTTGCTTGAGCATCCCTCTTCATCCAAGTCTTCAAATCTAAAAGTTCATCCCTAGTTGGAACACTAGGATCTCTTAATTGTGGTTTTTCTTGTTCACCTGTAATGTAACCTATCAAATCTTTGCTCATGAGATGAGCTTCCATCCTCATTGACCATGTTGGATAGTTTTCTCTATCCAATTTCTCTATCTGAAGAGAATCTCCCATCCTTTCTTTACCCGTGTATTAAATTCTTCAACCTTTATGAGGAATAAGTGTACTTTTACTTTGAATGAAGTTCCTTTTGATCTTCTTGATAGCTTCAGGCCTCCTTCTCAAGCTTTCACTTCAAACTTTCACCTTCTGAATCTTCAAGTGTTGATTTTTGTATGACAGCAGCAGTCAGGGTTCTCCTTTCTTCAATTTTGATGATTCCTGCTCTGATGCCACTGATGGAGAGTGTTAATCTCCAAAAGAACAAGCTATCCTTGATGTTAGAGCACCTCTATATCAAGAACAACTCAAAACCTTTACCAATTTGGAGGATAAATACTCAATTATCAAAATCTTGAACAAATTGTGAAGAGAGTTAATACTCAGAAAGTCTGTTGCACATAACTCACTCATTGACTGATCAAATGTGTAAAGTTTTTTATAAAACTTTGCATAAGGTGTCATCTATAGATTCCACACCTTCTCCAATTTAAATCATCTCAAAAGATTAAGTATATCTTAAGAAATGAATCAAACAGTTCACCTATGTCTGAAATTGTTCTCTTGTATAATCCGTTCAGACACCTGCAACTTCTAACACATGGTTCTCCCAAATTAGAACCCATTTAAGCAAATGCTTTTAGCCATAGATGGATTACCTCAAAATTAGATTTTGACACCTCATATCTACAAAAATTTACACTGTGCACTGAGAACTGATCAATTCTTTGACCGTCGAGATTGCGCCTATTTCAGAAGGCACTCAACACTTCTTCACATACAAATATTCCTACACATAATTCTCTCAGCTTGTTTACAATTAGGCTCTTAAACTTTAACCATAGACTCACTAACTATGGAATTAGACATCTACAAAAGGATTCATGAAATGATCAAGTACAAAAGAAGAACATAGAAAAATATCGGGCACAACTTTTTCTTCTATTGAGAAAACTTTACATCTGAATGATGAGAGAGTCTTCTTCACTTCTCATATGTCTAATGACTATTCTAACTTATAATTCTTCTCATCTCATACTCTCTCATATTTTCCCTCATGTTTTACTTGTATATAGGCATATATGTACAAGCTCATGACCATACAAAGGTATAAGTGAGCTAATTATAGGTTTAATGTACATATGTATACAAGTCCTGATTTCGTGAATGTGTACTATCTCCAAGCTTCATAAGCTAATATTCTCTTCATTCTTTGACTTCAATCCTTCATTCAAAACATCAATTGGTGTTTGACTTGCACCAACACTTTTTACCCTTTGATGAAGATTGTCACTCTAGCACAATGGTGAGTACCAACGTGAGGAGATCCACCTCATAATCGTCAATCCGTGGAGATGTGAGGACTAGTATGAAGACTATGAGCTAGTGATGGCACAAGAGTGTGAGTGAGAATCACACAAGCATGCACACACACACGCGCACACACAAGGCAAGAACAAGGAGAGGAAAAATGGAGTTCTTTGCATTAGTCAAAAAGCCTCTTACATAAGCTGAATTCACAAACAATCCAACCTCAAAAATGAACTCTCTAGCTCTTTTTATAGTTTTCTCACTAGCTTTTGCCTTGTCCAGACCTAGTGTCCGACCTAGTTAAAAATCAGGTTCTAGAGCCTATTTGAGGGCTCAAACGGAGTCTAAAAATTATGAAAATTGGTATGTAGCTAATTCTAATACTCCTCAAGCTCAAGGACTCCTCGGCTTGAAAAAAATGGAGTCTGTTCTACCAAAAATGGAATTTACAATGTTTGTGTAGTGATTAAAATCACTTGAGTTGTGAATAGTCCATGGAAAAAATGATTAGGCCTTGTTGCCATATTGTGCATGACTGCTCCTTTGTGCTGGTATGCTCTTCATATGACTTGTATGCCAACACTCCCCCCATCCTAGCGTCTGTCGCCCCTGACAGACCTCTGTTCTATAGGGTGGTCAATATAGTATTAGATGACATTGGTGGCTAGCTCGTGTTCTCGTATCCTTAATCCTCTTGCTAGATCAGCTTCCAATGCATCCCAATTTATTGCACCTCGAACCTCTGGTTGCGGTGTAGTGTAGTACTTGGAGTACATAGCTTGTTCGCATGCAAAAAGATGAAGTAGATGTGTAGGTTTCGGTGCGAAGACCTCCGAGTGATACTCCCAGAAACCTGATCTGAACATTTCTTCGAATGTTTGTTTTAGCATGCAGGGAGGTATTTGATGTGTGCATGCCAAGCGTAAGCCACACGAATGCTGGAGGTGGTGCTCATGTCATACACCAAATCGTAATTTCCGTTGGTAAACCCCGGTAGACGTACTTGTGGTGCTGTTGCATTTCTAAAGGTTTTCAGTGCTACCTGCATCATATCTAAAATCTTAAGCATCATTTGGGCTGCCACATTCAGCATGGGATTCAATCGAGGCATCCAATGTTGAATTGTGGCCATCATGTATGCTATCGATGGTGGTCCCTACGGTGGCGCTATGTATGGATAATTGAGCCACTCTTTACATTGAGCATTGTTCTCTACCTTTATGTTGAATGCTTTCCATGATCGGCGTCATGGAACAGGGCCATAGCATGGATTGTAAAGTAGATGTAATGGCGCATTGTTCCAGGTGCGCAGCATTTCAGGATATGTTTCAAGAAGTTTCTGTCGCCATGTCGGTTGACGGATTTTGCCTTTTTGCACCTCTAGAGGAAGGTCTTCGGGTTGAAATTGGGTTGCGAAGGAAGGTATCTTTCCTGTGACTCTCTATATTTCTGCGTTATAATCTGCCAAAATGATATAGTACGGCTTGTATTGGAGTTCTGAGGAGAGGATAAGGCATCAAGATGACAGGTTCTTGAAGTAATTGGATTGTAATACAGTGTCTTCTATGACTCTCATGGCCTCATTTTGCACTACTGTTCACTCTTCATGTGAACTCCCGATTTCCTCCACTTGTTGTAGCCATGGGGGTCGCGGTGCTTCGAACGTATCCTGACCGTCTTCCGTTTGTTGACCTCCTAGGAAGGGTTGTGGGTCATATTCTTCTTCAAACGTTTGTTCCACAGGAATTTGCACTATTTCTTCATCGCTGGGAGCCTCTAGTGGGGAAGGTGGTCTTTCATATTGTAGTAGGCATGCTTGCAGTTCTGTGACCTGTCTCTATAAGTCCTGTAGGGCTGCTGAGTGAGTGATAAGAGACGAGGTTGAAGCACTGACTTGAGGCAAAGTTGTCGCATCCTTCCATCATTGTTGCTTCAATTCATCCAATTCTTCTGACAACTGATCATGTGCTTCGAGTAGAGTAGCGTAGTCTTCCAAAATGATCTTGATATTGTCTGGGGTCACAACTTGAAACTTTGAGGGACTGATGGGTGCCCCAAGTGTGCTTTCGATAGCTACTTCTAGGTTTTCTTGATTTTGTAATTGCAGGCGTCGATTCTCTTCATGAGCAACTGCAAGGTGTCGCTTGAGTCGGGCCATATTCCGTTGAAGCTTTGAGTTGCATTCTAGTTGTGTCTGTAGATGGCCTTCTACCACTTGTATTGCTTCCTGGTCTGTGTTCTGTAACTGTACTTCCAATATGCTATGAGCCTCTTGTAGAATTTTGAAGTGTGTATGGAGGTGAGCATTCTCCTCTTCTAGTGCAGCAAGACGATGTTGTAGCACCTCTGAGTGCTTTTGCAATCGTATGTTATGTTGCTGGAGCTGATTATACTCTGTCCTTAACTGTGATATACATGCGAGCATTGTGTCCAATGCATTGCCTATGGATGAAGGTGTGGTTTGTACAATGGAAGATGCAAGGGAAGGGGATTGGGGAATGGGAAGAGTGAATGATGTGTCTAGTGGAGATGTGTGTGTGGGTGAAATTGGTGGAGGGGGAATGGGAGAAGGTGGAAGTGTGGGGGGAGGGGGAGGTGCTGTGGGTGGCGAAATGTCCATACCTTCAAGAGTGGATGCAAGTGTGGTGTCGACCATGTATATTGGAATGGTAGGTGGTGTGTGTGTGAGAGTGGTGAATAAGTGGTGTGTGGATGGTGGGGATGGGATTGATGAAGAGGGTAGGGTGGTGGCTTGATACATTCTACAAAAGTATTCATGGGCGGGTTGAAGGAATGGTGGTATGGGAGGTGGAAAATGAGAACTTGGAGGCGGGAAAGCCATGAAAGGGGATGTGGTGGCAGGGAATCTGAAGAAAATGGATCTAGAGTCAGGATGGCCTATGGCTGAGGGCATGGGGGATGGTTGTCCTAGGGCAGGCTCTATGAAGGACTCAGTTATGACGGTGACGGTACTATATAGGGGGTTTTCCAAGGAGGAGAACAAAGTAGAACTAGAGGTTGGACTACGGAAGATGAAGGCTTGCCCTGTGGGTTGGGTAGTCGAGGTGACATTTATAGCTTCCGTTCGAGGAGGTGATGGGGGAGGGGTCGGTGGTAGTGGTTCGGTTTACTCATCCTGGGTGACGGGGATCTCTTGGCTAGTGGTTCCTGCTGTTTGGGAAGTTGTCTCAATGGGTTCGGATGTAATGATAGGTCCTTCCCCTGTAGTAATGGGAATCTGGATGTTTTTACCAGACCGTGGTTGTGTCTGGAATCGTCGTGGATCATATTGAACAGGAGGCCTCTTAATCGCTGTTCGAACGGCACCCCATATGTTTCCGCCATCAATAAGAGACCTTCAGTGTATTCTGAGTTGACTCCAGCTTTGTTAAAAAGGGACTTCCGTCACATCCACTTTTAATCTCTTTTCGGGTTCTTGGGGATGGTAGGGGTCTGGCAATGCAGAGGCCCTTTATCTATTTTTTCAAAGTATACTCGTTTAAACACTATACGTCAAGGCAATACTTCTGTTACACAGTTATAATCCTCTGTTTACGGTATCCTCACGCAGTAGATTATCGTGTAGTTGTTCAATCACATAATCGAACATACTTATTAATGTTACGACAGTATTACTGTGTAATAGTAAATTATGGCAATTCAATAAGAAGAGACTTAATAGTACTTCAGATATCTGCAAACTCTGCACTACGACATCTCCGCAAGGTCGCAAGTCACCCAGACAGACAGTCTGGCGATCCTGTCTCCTCTACCACCGAAGAACACCGTAATGTCTCTTCATTAATGAGTAAAAGGGTTACATCACTTCGCTACGCCCTTTCGGTGCGTGCGGTATATGAAAATATAAAATTACATTGTGCCAATCCGGCGGCCTAACACTAGCACGCACGGTGGACTTGAACCCGCAGAGAAAAGAAAACTAAGGCTCATCTACAATGCCTTGTATATACATAGTTCGGGCTAATTTAAAGGTTCTAGAGATTTTCTATTTTAATGAATCCATCATCAACTTTAAGGTTTCTGGCTCCACCAACTATGCATCAGTTCGTACTGAACTCGCCGTAATGACTTGACTCATCAAAAGATCTGCCTTTGTCTGCAAAAATGCTTCTTGTAAGTAAAAGTCATTAGCTAATGCAGCATCTCTCTGCTGCCTCGTATCCGCAATCTGACCATCAATCCGCGATAATCTTTCTGCTTGAACTCCCAGCTGTTTTTCTCTGCGTTCTAGTTCTTCAGTTTGAAACTGCATTGTTTTATAATAAGCTTCTCTTTCTTTCTGTACACCTTCAAGTTCCTTCTTCAATTTGAGATACTTAGCGATCTCCTCTGTGAACTCTTGATCGCACTGAAACAATCTTTCAGTGGTATTATGTAGCTCTGCCTCTGCTTTAAGCACATTGGCTGCCAAAGATTGAGAGGCCTCTTCTAAAATGTTGTAGGCATCTCGTGTTCGTTGAAGTTCATTGCCTAAAGCTGTCATCGCATCTATCTTGTCAGTGATTTCCTACTTCAAAGTAATAATTTCTATATCCTTTTGAACAAGCAAAGCGTCCCTCTGTGCGAGTTGATCTTGAAGTTGTTGAACCTGAAACTGCAGGGCATGATTCTCCGCTTTCACTGCATTAGTCTCTTCCTGTAATGGGGCAATATCGGCCTCTAAGATATCCACTTTGTGCTGTAATTCGTGTCGAATATTATCGGTTGCCAGCTTCAATTGCATAGGTAACTGCTGAGAAAACTGAGTCAAGAGTGGACCCATAGACTCCAGTTCATTGAACATCATAGGCAGAGGAACAGGAAGTTGCTGGGATGAAGAAGCTGATAATAGATGAGGGGAGGGTGGGGGAGAGTAATCGGGAGAAGAGAAGGAAGTCATGGGTGTGTCGAGAACAACAGGTTGAACAGGGACAATGGGCTCAACAAGGTCTATTGGTGGAGGAATGGGTATAAGAGTATTCTACCTTGTCGCCTCAGCCTTTTTGATTACAGCTTCACTCATGGTTATCACGTCGTTAAGAATTTCAGCAGCAATATCCTTCACAGAGTCTTGATTTTGCTGATGAGAATCCACCCGAGAAGAAACTTCATCAGAGTCCTCCAGGTTGGCACCTTGTTCCTACTGCTTAATTGGAGAAGACGGACGAGAAGACTCAACGTGAATAGAAGTAGCAGTATCATGGAAAACTTCGTCTTCATGGTCAGTAGTTGATCCCTGCACTTGGCTCTCAGAGGGACTTATACATCTGCGTTTCCGGTGAAGAAGTTGAAATAGATCCTCATCGTCATCATCCACGTATTGGAGCAATTGAGTAGATTCTTCATGGAATAAGAAGGGAGCAGTTGGAGGCGGTTGCGTGGCTTGGAGCACCGAAAAGAGGAAGCTGAGAATATGGGGTAGCTGGGGATGAGGGAGGTCACCCTTAGTGACTTGTTTGATAACCGCGACACATTCACGGTGAATACGTCGGAAATAAAAGGAGGCAAAATTGACGGACTCACGGGAAGCAGTAGCTATCAGCGAATAAAATGGTCGTGATATACCATAGGTACATTTCTGGAGATTCAAAGTGGCTACTAAGAACTGCAGAGCTCTGTGCTCTGGTTCAGGTCTACATAAAATAGCGTACTCATTAGATGAGTGTCGGGGAAACAACGCAGTCATGGTGTCAACGGGGAGGAGGGGACCATGATCCAATCCTTCCATAGGGAGATGAAAGCCGGCGGCAAACGTTTCTAGAGTAATAACAACACGAGAAGGTAAACAAATAATGGGCCAACACTGCTCTGTAGCAGGTGTGGTAGCAATGGCAACAATGATCTGCGCATGGAATGGTTGACATTCCACTGAATGCCATGGCAATTTAGCAAAACCCAACAAACCACGAGTGCGCAAATACTCACTCACTTTTGGAGTGAGATCGGCACTAAAAGTAGCGACATTTGCTAATACTTCCATGGCGCACAGGTGAACACAAGAACACAGGAGATACAGAAGACAAAGAACGCACAATCACACAAACACAATAGCGATTATCAGTGGAAAAAACAAGATTAAGTAGAAACACGGACAACATTAGGCGGTCAAAAACCCTAATCATCGTGCGGTATTGGAAAGATATCCTTCATAATTATGACATGCATGTAGGAGAAGAAACAATAACACAGGGCTTCGATTAATCATATTTAGATACCATAACCAGGAGATTACGGTCAGTGGTCAACCGAAATGCAGGGATAAAAAGAAAACAAGTGACACGCGAAAAAGATGAGGAACACGTCAACGGTGATCAGGCGGTTGGTGATATGGGCGTAGCTTAGAACCATTAATCACTTTTGGCAAGAGAACACCTGTTAAGGTTGCCAACTGAAAAGTTGCTGGTCCCACTTGGTCAGCAATCCAGTATGGACCAAACCACCGTAATTTAAATTTTCCAGCAGACCGATTTGCTTTAGCATTGTTGAATAACACAGGTTGCCCCACCGTAAACACAGGGGTCTTGAGGAAACGATCATGGGTACGAGCTTGACGAAGCTGAACTTTTTGAAGAACCATAAAACTTTCCCAGCGATGTTCATCCAATGATCTGAGGGAAGCCAACCGAAATGGCAAAGATTCTTCCGACAGCAATTTCTGAGCTAAGGCCACGCGTAGGCTCGACACTACTACTTCCATCGGTGCAATAGCTTCCAATCCATAAGCAAGCTTGAACGGAGTTGTTCCGGTTGCCACCTTGTACGTGGTCCGCAAGTCTCTGCAAACATCTGAGGCGTTAGATGATGCACAAATCCGATGGTGAAGCGCAAATGGCGCTGATCACATTCCTGCAGAGAGTGTGGATCGTTGGATCACGCTCAAGATCCAATGGATTAAATGAAAAGGCACCAGTTTCATCCTGTCGTGCATCCTGAACCATTCGATTATAGCAAGATCCAATGCAGCATATTCAAAGGCGCCAATCTCAAGCGCGGAGCAATATGTGCCATCCGATTAGACTTCTTATCCAATGGTTCACAGTGATGGCGCCATTGCCCAACGGAAATCTCGCATGAGCCACACGATTGAGAGCTGATCGAAGGACCACCATGCATTCCTTGATTGACTTTTGCCAAAAGACATGGATCCTTGGATGCTTGAGGGAATCTGACGGCTCGGATTAAAAGAGCCACTCCCTCATACCACCGACGACGCGAAAACCATGCTCTTATAGTTGTTTTGAAGCTTTTGACCAGAAAGAAACAAGGGAAGCCTAGGCCTAGTCTAGTAGATTGAGGAACTAGACTGTGGCCACTGCTCGCCTCTCATTGGTGGATGGCTAATCACCCCTTAATCTAAAAGGCCCAAAGAGGGCTCATTTTTTCCCCTAATGGGCTTGCTTCAACCATGGTCGACCGAAAAGTAAATTGTAGTCGAGGCTGGATTCTGGTAGTTCTAGGACTAGAAAAGTCATTTTGAACGTGGTGCCCTGCAAGGTAATTAGAATATTCCGTACTAGTCCCACCGGATGGACGCGGGATTGGTCTGCCATTCGTACAAAAAATTGTACGGGCTCAATTTGGGTCCAACCCAATTTCTTGCAGAGAGCTGCAGTTGCAATATTCACACCCGAACCGCCGTCAATTAGCACTTGAGTAATCTTTTGGTTTTTATGCCAGACGGTGATCAATGGGACTGTGTGATCCACCGTAGAATCAATTTCTGGTTGTATAGTTGCAGTCGCCGGAGTACATGAAGATCCGGGACTAACCTGCTGTTGAAATTGCTACCTCACTCTTGGCACTAAGGCGAGCAACTGTCCCAAAGGGAGTGTGATGGAAGCCTTAGATAGGATATCCCATACCTGATCTATTTGGGTCGTACTACCCACCAATTCTAATGATGATTCTAATGTTGTTGTGGCAGAATTTTGTTCATTTGATCTTGCCTGTGGCAGAGGGACCTGTGTTACCGGAATTGGATCAGGAAATACAGTTGGCTTCTTAGCTATCCATTGACTAGCCTTTTCAAACATTCGCTACTGCTCATGGATACCAAGCTCAAACACCTCAGCTGCTGGTTGCAACTGCTTACCCGATCTTGTCTGCACTACAGCTGCTTGTGACTCGACTGGTGAAATATAAACCATGCTAGTCATAGGATTTTGTCGCTCTTTCTTCCTTTTGTGGTACTCTGCTGCTTCCTTGCAGAATCTATGGATGTGGCCAATCTCGTCGCAAAAATGACATTGAGGGGATGGAAGAGAAGTACCTTCCGCTAATGAACCTGCCTGCCATCGATTTGAATTGAAATTGGTGTTCCGCTGACCCCGGTAATTCCTATATCCCTACGACTGATTGGTTCGCATCTGGGGCAGCACGTAATGGGTTGTTGGCTGACCTGGTTCCTCTATGATGGCGTTTACAGCTGCTCTACCCTGCACCTTGGCATTATACGCATAGGTTTCCGTTTAATGTCCTGTTGTATTGCAGATGGCACAATACATCTGGTTAAGGGCACATGTAGCACTAGTGTGGCCTGGTTTTTTGCACTTTGTACAATACATCTATTTGGTCGGATCATCTGCTACGTTCTTACTGGCTTTCAGCCATTCCAAGTCCTCTGTAAATCCTCCAACTTTGTGCTCTAGTTGTAGGGTGGTCGCAATTACTGTGTCCAACGTCATTCCACCCACACAACGAATGATCATGATTTGTCTCAACTGTGGATTAAGTCCGTTAATGAACCATTGGGTTATAACATCGTCCGGTAGATTAGCATGTGCCCGAGGCAATTTCCTTAAGTGAGTTCGAAACAATGTTGCATATTCCTGAACAGTCTGATGCGGCTTCTACCGATTGTCCTGCAAATACTCAAAGATTTTGGCAGGATTTTTCTTCAACGAGAACCTCTGTAGGAATGTGTTCTTTACCTCATCATAATTACCGAAATGGTAGATATCATACTCTGTTAGCCACATCGCTACTTCATTAACCAGCATGGCCTAAAACACAATAGCCTTGTACGCCAGGTCGAGTGGGTGGTTTAATACAGCATAATTGATCTCAAAGGTGCGCACATGTGCATCAGGGTCGTCACCTAGAAATCCACCGAACTTTGTGTAAGTCACTCTTATTGGGACCGGTCGAACTGGTATAATTGGTTGCGGCTGCTGCTGTTGCTGCTGAAACAGTGGTTGCGGCTGTGGGGGTGTCTCCTGCTGAGACTATGACCCGCTCATAGTGCTATTGTGAGTAATGTTGTTGCTATCTATCTCTGGAGGAGGTGCCTCTTGTCCTTCAGAATCTGTATTGTCAGACTGCTCACCTTCCGGTTCAAAAATGGTGTTGAATCTCTTACTTATCTCCAAATCGAATAACCTGTCCTCAGCCTTGGTATCAAAACTAGAGAGGCTTTCCCCGAACAGTGGAGATCCACCAAGTAGTACTGCACTATCACCGAAAAACTTCAAATTCCCACTGAATGGTATCGAACTCCCACCGGAAGTTATCAGACTTTCACTGCACCAAGTTATCTTTTCATCGAAAACGGTCTCACTTGGTAATACAACTTTATCACCAAAAATAGTCGGATTCTGACCAGATAATGTCGAACCAACTGCGCATTGCGTCTCTGTACACTCAAAAGTCACTCTACCTTCTTCAGAACGTATCGGAATCACACCGAAATCTATCGGAATCTCATCATGTGTCACCGAACTGGTACCGGAATCATTGCTAACTGGCTCTGATCCTTCGACAACTGGGCTTAAATGGCCTGCACTTCTACCACCTGGGGGTGTCTCTAATAGATTTGGAACTGCCCAGCAATGCTGGTCTCTCCTATACTTCGGATAAGACTCGTCGGACCGAGTAACCGGCATATATCACCTCTGCACCACTTGCCTTACACATTGCTCTAGCTTTACTGATTATTCTCAATCTATTGCCATCATCCCACAGACGGTGCCAGTGTTAAAAAGGGACTTCCGTCACATCCACTTTTAATCTCTTTTTGGGTTCTTGGGGATGGTAGGGGTCTGACAATGCAGAGGCCCTTTATCTATTTTCCCAAAGTATACTCAATTAAACACACAGTAACTATACGTCAAGGCAATACTTCTGTTACACAGTTATAATCCTTCGTTTACGGTATCGTCACACAGTAGATTACCGTGCAGTTGTTCAATCACATAATCGAACAGACTTATTAATGTTACGACAGTATTACTGTGTAATAGTAAATTACGGCAATTCAATAAGAACAGAATTAATAGTACTTCAGATATTTGCAAACTCTGCACTACGACATCTCCGCAAGGTCGCAAGTCGCCCAGACAGACACTCTGGCGATCCTGTCTCCTCTACCACCGGAGAACACCGTAATGTCTCTTCATTAATGAGTAAAAGGGTTACATCACTTCGCTACGCCCTTTCAGTGCGTGCGGTATATGAAAATATAAAATTACATTGTGCCAATCCGGCGGCCTAACAGCTTCTTCCAACAGCTGAGCCATGAGCACCCAACTGCTCTGTTTGGTGAGCAACTGTTGCGATCGCACTCGTTCTATTGTTTGATATAGCCTCCGGAGCTCTGTTGTATAAGCTAGGGCTTCAGTTGTTTCTTCTCCTTCTACTTCTTCTTCTGCCTCCGAGTGTTCTAGTTGTTGCGACCTAGTTCTCTGCTGCTCCTCATCCCAATGTACATGGCGGCCTTCTATGGATTTCCTCCTTCTTTGTGAAGAGGTGCCCTATTCTTCTGTATCTGAAAAGAACTCTACATCAAAAAGTTGTGTATTCTGCAAACATGATTCAAAGTCGAAGGTACTCATCCCTTGAGCGTCTCCAGTCGCAAGAAATTCGAATTCAGGAGGGACAGGGGGAGCAGAGGGGGCAACTTGTGATGTGCCTTCAGATCCAGATCTTGGTATGCAAATGGTAAAGGGAGGCACCGTGGCATCCCCTTGTGGCGAGACTTCCGGGGTCGTTAGAACTTCGCGTGTTTGGACACAAGGAATAGAGCCCCTCATGCACTTGGATTGATGTGTGGCAGATTTGAGTCTCTTGAACATTTATAGTTGTGCCCCTGATAAGGCACGCTCAATTGGTACATTGTATGCTAAGAACCTATAGATAATGCGTGTGATTGCACAACAACCATTTACCAGTAGCTTTCTATGTGACCTTTTATTTTCTTCATACAGCTGCTCTATAATCCACACGGGAAGCTTAATCAGCAATGCTCCTGTCTCCGCCAAGTAGAGAGCAAACCAGATCCGTTTGTGGGGCTGAGTGAATCGATCTTGACCCGGAAACGCAAAATGTTACATGCACATACGAAGAGGAGTGGACACATTCGGTGTGAGTGCTTCCATAACTTTCAACTTTTGTAGCTTCCGGTTCTTCATGTTAGGGGGAATAAGATCATCCTTCTCAGAGGGTACATGCGTGTTGTGCATATTCAAAGCAGCACTCACCAATTCTAATGTGAGTTCGAACCTTTTCAACTCATTGTTGCCCAATAAGGAAGGAATGATAAATGATCTTGGTTTATCTTTTTCTTCATGTGCCTGTAATGTTGAGACCAAGTAGTAACATCGTAGGAGATCTAGTTTGGGTAAAGGTGCTGCAAAGTATTCGGCTAGCCCTGCACGCTCCCATATGGTCTACAGATCTTGTGTGTTTTGGAGAGTCTCAAACTCCTTGGAAAAGAACTGGAATCTGACCCATTGCTTATCATGCTCACACTTGGACTCCTAGATATACTTGGCCTCTCCTAAGGATCCTGGCATGCCACTGAACCAATGAGAATTGGCATGGAACCTCTCTGTTATTCCTGTGGGAGGATCAGGTATAGGTATTTGTTGGAGGTGTTGCAACTCTACGGGTTGTTCAATTGGAGGCTGTCACTCTAGCACAATGGAGAGTACCAACGTGAGGAGATACACCTCATAAATGTCAATCCGTGGAGACGTGAGGACCGGTATGAAGACCGCGAGCTAGTGATGGCACAAGTGCGTGAGTGAAAGCACACAAGCATGCACACACATACACACACACGCGCACAGGGTAAGAGCAAAGAGTGGAACAATGGAAAGCTTCGATTACCAAAGAGCTCTCTTAAAAAACTGAAATCTACAACAAGCTAACCTCAAAAATGAGCTCTCCAGCCCTTTTTATAGTTTTTGAGTGGTTTTGGCCCTGTCCAGACCTAGTGTCCGGCCTAGTTAAAAAATAGGTTCCAGGGCTTATTTGGGGGCTCAAACGGAGTCTAAAAATTATGAAAATTGGTAGGATGGTAGTTCTAATACTCCTCAAGCTCGAGGACTCCTCGGCTTGAACAAAATGGAGTTACAAAAATGGAAAATGGTATTTACAATGGTTTTTAGTGATAATAATCACTATTTTTATAGGGATTTCATCCTGAAAATTTGACAGGTGCTTCTTGGAGCTCCCTACTTGCTCCTTCTTCTTGTGTGTCCACTTCCTTGATGTGCTTCCATGCTTTGTCCTTGACCTTGAGCTTCAACACTCCCTCCCCTCTTGAGTCTGTCGTCCCTGACAGACCCTTGTTGTAGTGGTCGTTCCATGTAGTACGTTGAGAGGTAGCGTCCTTTGCGTCCAACAGGGATGATCCCTTTTCCCAATGTAACCGGGTCGTTTGTCCAGTTCTTCACTTTGCCACTGTTATCTCTTGCAGTTTGTAGTCCCTTTGTACGTACTTCTGCCTTGTATGCCATCTGGATGATGCATTTGTGAGTTTTCCAAAACTGCTAGCTGCTCAAAGGAGGTGGTCAATGTTGATTGTGAGCAACTCTCGGTGGTGGATGGCTTCCTTGTTCTTGTTGTTGTCATCTTGATGTCGTCTGGTTCGTCCAAAGATGGATTTTCATAGTTTTCATGCCAAGTACTTGTAACCCGTAATGAATGGTGGGTCAGTGCATTAGTGCATGGGTTGAACAAAATATGTGCCTTGTGCATGGCCTAGTAATGTGGCCCTACGTATGCGTACTTGGAAAATGCATGGCAAGAAGTATGGTGCAAGAGATTGGGGCTTGAGCTAAGTGCTCAAGGGTATGCTGACGAAGAGGTTTCCTAATCTATCATGGTTATAGTGTTGTTGAAACATACACGTCTTACCATGGTGAAGGGTCCGTTGATCTTCATCTCTTCGTGTTGTAGTTCCATCATGGTGTTTGACCATCGACTTGTCCTTTTTGTTGATGGATGTTCTTGCTGAAAGTTCGCTGATGAGCATTTTCAAGCACAGTCCTCTTCTTTACACAGTTTTTTTTTTTTTTTTTTTTTGTTGTTTTGGAACACGATGGCATCAAACAAGAAGAAAGAGGTTAGTGTCAATAACATATTTTGCATGTGAAAATTGTGTCTCATGTGCCTGGGATTTCTCAATTGTGTCTATGCACGGCCATGTAATGTGTCCCTATGTTGATGCATACTTTGGAAGTGCATGACCTCAATGGTGCAAAAGACAAGGTTATGCCAAAGGCACATGGTTGCTGCACGTCGAGGCCTTTGATGTTACTCGCATAGTTGATGCATTCTTTGTTTGGAGGTGTCGATTGGATCTCGAAATGATGTTATCCTCCTAATGGAAACCCATTTCCGAATAGTATTTGGCCCTGTAGAGATCACCTCAGGCCAGTTCTTCTTTGGATGCTGTCCAAACTTTGGTATCCAGTGTGGTTGGCCCCTTGGTTCTGTGGATGTTGCTTGTGCTTTTGGCTTCCAAACCCATATTCTGGGTGAGTGCCTGCTTAATTTTGTAGAAGGGTTGAGTTTATCTTCTTTTGGTCTTTGTGCTCTGTTCTTACCCTTTGCTTTCCTTGGCTTCTTTGTTGAGGCCTTTCGCATGGTGGGAAGCATAGGCCTTTGTACGTGTAAGAGCTTCTTGGGTACCCACATCTGTAATCGCCCTTGTTGAGCTGTAGCTAATTTTTTAGGCACCCAAATTTGTACCTGATTGTGGTCGGCCTTCATTGATAGCTTCGGTTCCCAAATTTCATGGATTCTTCGTGCTTGAGCCTGTCGTGGGTTCTTGGTCCTTCTGTTGTCATGGTTGATCTGGTTGGGTGGGAGTCTTTGAGGCAACATCGATGGTTGTACTCCTTTCTTTACCCAGATCTGTGTCATGCCCAACACTTCTTTCTTCTTGAGGGCTCTTTGTCTATTTGATAGACTGGCTGTCTTGCACTGTTTTGCTTGCTTCTGAGGTTGAGCTCCTGTGGATGCTTTGCTCTTTAAAAAACAAGAAGAAGGTTCATCTTGCCTTTGCGACTGTCCTTCCGTGATTGCGTCCGTCTTGATCATAGAGCTTTTGACATCTACAACATCTTGTTCGAGAAGATTAGCCTTAGAGGAACAAAGAGAGTGTGTGGTGTCAGTTTCAGTGGACATGCGATTCTCCAATTCTAATGTAATGCATTGATCATATACCCAAACTTGAAGAAGTTGACTTCTTAGGTTCAAGTTGACAGCATGGTCGTAAATCCAATCTTGACCCAAGACAAGTGGTTCTGTGAGGTCCTCATCATGACACACTAGCATTTTGACTTTTATTGGAACATCTTGAAGGTAGATGGGAAGTTCCACCTCGCCCAAACAGGGTGTTTCCACGCCTCCTAATCATATGAGATAGGCTTCTATGGGCTTGATGTCCAATTGCAGGTCTTGGCAGTATGAAAATCGAACTGCACTAGTTGCTGCTCCTGAGTCAACCAATGCTCTCACAGTCCTTACACTCTTTCCTTGTCCTACCTCTATAGTCACAAAGGGTCGTCGATCAATTATTTGAGAAGTAGTTATGCCCGATTTTTGGCACATGTCCATGTGATATTTTGGAGCTTTTGTGTTGAAATCTAGGCCTAGCCGCCGTAGCTTATTTCTTCTGATGCGTTCTCTCGCCTCTGCTTGTGCTTCTTCTCTAACCCTTAACTCCTCTTCTTTTCGCTTCTTAGCAGTGTTGAGTCTCATGAGCATTTCCTCTGTAAGAGGTTCTTGATATAACTTGACTCGGCATCCACTAATATAGTTTGGTAGGATATCACCTTCTAAAGTGGCCAATTGAACTGCACTGCTAGTGGAGAGTCTATTAATGATCATGGGTCCATATCCTCGTTTCTCCAATTTGCGGGCATGTTGCTTTAGCGTATAAACCAGCACTAGATCTCCTTCCTTCAATCCTTTATCCTTTACATGGACATCAAAGTATGCCTTTTGCCTTTTCTTTGCAGCATAAATGCCTGCTGCTGCCCGTAGCCTCGTCTCACCTAAGCATTCTAGATCAAAGATCCTGGAAGACAACTCATGTCCATTCCACTCATGCTCTTGTGCTACTTTCAAGGCTGGGATTAGGAAGTCCAATGGTAGCACGGCATTCTGTCCAAAGACCATCTGAAATGGGGTAGCATTGAGTACCGTTTTGTAGGCCACTCAGTATGCCCAAACAGCATGATGAAGTTTGTCCCAATCAGAGTGTTTATTATTCACCAGTTTTGTTAATACGTTACATAGGATCTTATTCGTGCTCTCGGCCTGTCCGTTGGCTTGTGGGTGATAAGGGGCAGACTTCTTGTGTATCACCATGAATTCTTGAAGGAGATGTTCAATGACCTCATTCAAGAAGTGCGTACCTCTATCACTAACCAACTCTATTGGTAACCCATATCTAGTGAACACATTTTCGAATAAGAACTTAGCCATCGTTTGAGCATCATTCTTTGTCGTGGCTTTTACTTCCACCCACTTTGTAAGGTAATTTGTGGCTACAATAATGTATTCTGCATGGGAGTTTCTAGTTGGGGGGTTAATAGGACCAACAAAGTCTATGCCCCACTTCGAGAATGCACGTCCTCCTATCATGGGCCTCAAGGGCATTTCATCTTTTCTTATCGGATATTGGGCACGTTGGCATGTGTCACATTTCTTCACATAAGTATGTGCATCCATATGAAGAGTGGGCCACCAAAGTCCTGAGAATAGAATGGTCTTAATTACTCTGTCAGGCCCAAAGTGTCCACCTGCAGCACCGCTGTGTGCAGTTTCTAAGACTTTCAAATAGTCTGATTCATGAACGCATAGTCTTAAGTATCCATCTTTGCCTCTCCGATATAAGTTGTCTCCTACTAATGCATAGTCTTGAGCCTCTTGCTCCATGCTCCATTTTCTAGCAAGACTAGCCTGATTGAGTAATGTTCCCGATCTCATGAACTCAACCAATGGAGCACTCCAATCTGGGATTAATGACACATGATAAAGAGTGGCATGCTCCACTGGGGGCCTCTTCTGGCACACTGGACAATTCTGGATCCACTCCTGTATTTCTTTGTCCATGCTAGGCCAATACACTCCTAAACGTTTTAGATTCTGCAATGTTCGTTGTTTAGAGTAATGATTTCCTAGCAATCCCTCATGGGCTTGTTGCAACCAACTAATATGTTCATCGTCCTCGACACAACAAGCTAATACGCCCTCTGGATCTTGTTTGTACATGCTTCCGGCCAATATTTGATACTTTTGTGATTTTACAATTTCTTCTTTGCTTGTTTTCACATTCTTATTTGCGGGACCGAAGGTTAGGACTGGTACCAACTTGTTTGCCCATTTAGGAACAACTTCCAAATTGAACAGATAAGCATCGGGCAATTCATCAGACACTCCTTGCGGTGGCTCTCCTGAAGTGATGCGAGAAAGATGGTCTGCCCTAAGATGGGTTCTACCTTTCCTGACAACCACTTCAAAGTCGTATTCCATTAGTAAGAGGAACCATCTCACCAAGCGGCCTGTATTGCAAGGTTTATTGACCAAATATAGTAAAGCTTGATGATCAGTGAAAAACTTGAACTTATTGGCCAATAGATAGTGTCTAAACTTCTTCACGGCGTATACCATGCCTAAGCCTTCTCTCTCCGTTGTGGTATAATTTCGTTCAGCTGCATTTAATTGCCTACTAGCATATGCTATCGGCAAATCTAGGTTTCCTTCACCTGTTGGTTGTGCTAGCACACATCCTATTGCATGATTGGAGGCATCTACATGGACATGGAATGGTTTACTCCAATTAGGAGTGGTCAGTATTGGTGCTGAGCACAAGCGTCTTTTTAGCTCGTTGAAGGAATTCTCGCATTCCTCGTTCCACTCAAAATTTGTTAACAACCCATAAAGAGGTTTAGCTATGATGGCATACATGTGGATAAACCTACGGTAATATCCACAATGGCCCATAAAGGCCTGTACCTCTTTAACATTTCTTGGTCTTGGCAACTCTGCTATCGCTCTTACCTTGTCTTCATCTGTTGAAATTCCATTCTTAGAAACAATGTGACCTAAGATTTTACCTTGTCGTACCATGAACACACACTTCTCTGGGTTCAGACACACTCGATAATCTCTACACTTGTTGAAGATTTGTCTGAGCTCAGGGATGTGGTAACTTCTCTGTTGGGAATGAGCACATAAATCATCCACATATACTTCTAAGCTCTTCCGCAAGAACTCTTTGAAGACATGACACATGAGCCTTTGGAATGTTGCAGGTGCATTGGTGAGCCCAAATGGCATCACACGAAATGCAAAGATTCCCCATTCTGTGGCAAAGGCCGTTTTGTGTTGATCTTCGGGGGCAATGGCTACTTGGTTGTAACCTGAAAATCCATCAAGGAAACTATAAACTTCCTTGCCTGCAACATGCTCCAATAGATGTTCGGTGATTGGAAGTGGATAACTATCTCTGATCGTAGCGGCATTAACTTTTTTAAGGTTAATGCACACTCGCAATTTCCCATTCTTCTTGGGCACCACCACAATGGGGGACACCCATTCAGTGTGCTCAATCTCTTAGATGAATCCAGCTTCAATCAGCCTGTCAATTTCCTCCTTTATTTTGGCTGCATAATTGTCATTATATGTGTAGGGCTTTTGTTTGGTGGGCTTGGCATCAGCGGTCATCGGAATCGTATGAGAGCAAATCTTTGGATCTACTCCTTTCAAGTCTCTATAGTGCCATGCGAACACATCCCTATATTCCCTTAATAGAGCTACAAGCTCTGCTTCTTCTTTTGCACTTAGGTCATCTCCTATGTACGTACATCGTTCTTCGTTCCCTTCAATGGTCACTACAATTTTTTTGGTCTTTTCTTTATTGTCATATGCTTCTCCTATAATGGCCTCTCTCTTAGGCATCCGTACCAAAATTTTTCGGTCTTCCACTTCATATTTCTTGAAATTTTCTGGTACTTCAAACAATGATCCTTCCTCTTCTTGTTTCACTGCTTTTCTTTTCTTTTTCTTTTGACCTCCTTCACTTCCTTCCTTTGAATTTATTGTCTTAATACTCGTGAGGGGTTCTTCTTCTTTTTGGGTTAACACTCCTATGTCTTCTAAATAGTGTTCCTCTGAGTCAAAGTAAGTATCCATCACAATGGATTCTAGATCATCGTCATTCTCTTCTTCTTCTATGAACTCACTAGGATCACACTCTTCCAACAGGGGCTGACACATGAACACTGAAATATCATAACCCTCCTCATCACAGTGAGGTGTCCATTGTTCTTCATTGACTGCTATGTCCATGGTAGCTAAGATTTCTGCCCAACCATGAGGCTCAAATTCCTCATCTGGAAATATCACCGGTGTATAGGCTGGGTCTTTTATTGGTCTATCTCCTGGGGGAGTTCCTTCTTCTCTCGCTTTTAGGCGCTTTTCCTCTTCCTCTGCGACCTTGCACATCCACAAGTGAGTATCTTCATGCAGCCAGGATGGATCAGGTGAACTTCCAGAATGCATAGAGATTGAATCTTCTTTTGCTTTGTGGATAGGATTCCACTGTAGGGGTGGTACATCTCTGAAGGTGTAATCCTTCAGATTGACCTTGGTTGTGACCCCTAAGTGTTGTAAGTACAAGGAGTTGGTTCCCCAATCCTGTACTATTTGCAATTGTCGTAGGAACGGTCTTCCTAGGATCATCTCGTAGACATTATTTTTTTCAAAGTCACATATAGCAAATGTATGTTCAAACTCTACACCACAAGTAGTTAGAGTTATCCCTTCGAGCAATCCTAGAGGTCTTTCAAAATGACCATCTGCCATTTGAAGCTTCATTCTAGTTGGTCTTAATGTGGGTTTGCCCCATCGCTTCCACAAGGAAGTGGTTGCAATAGCAACACCAGCACCCGAATCTACAATTGCCTTGGTTGTGTAACCTTGATAGGTGATCGGAAGATAAGTGTTACCTTCTTCACCTTCGCTCATGTCTCCTATCTTGTCGAGAGGTATCTCTGGAACTTTTTGCTTAGAGCCTACTTTTGGCATATTGGATTCAAGTTCTGGAACCTGATCCTTCACATGATTCCAGAGCTCAGGTTTTGCTTTGAGCAGCTCTTCCACAGTGAGATGACATTGAACCTTAGTGTTCTTCACAACATCAGTGTTTCTTGGAATCACTGAGTCTTCATTTCTTACCAATATTGTGGGAGCTCTGATCTGGATAGATTCAGATTCCCATGGGCCTATGAAATGAGGCAACTCTTGTAAAGAATTAGATTCAAAATCTAATCTTTCATCTTCTTGTTGCTCTGCTTGGTCTCCATAGATAGATGGAATGTCTTGGGGAAATTGATCATGAAGATCATCAATCTCAGGAATAGGAGGGGAATTACCCTTCTCCTTGGCCCATTTCTCTTCCTGTATTTCCCGCAAGAACTCTTGAGAGTACTGTTGAATTGAAGGAGGCATTCCAGCATCCGTGGAATTAGGAACATAAGCTCCCATTGGTGGTGAGCTTCCTCTTTCAATAACTGGTTGAGCCTGTGGAGGTAAAGAAATTTGTGGTTTATTTACCAACTGCTCTAATCTTTCTAGTAAACCTTGGAAATGCAAATCCGGTTTGACAGAGTTTGTCTGATTGAACTTTTGACTAGTTTCAAGTATGGCTTGAGCTTGTTCTACCATTTTCATGCACATTTTCATCCGTTCAATCTCTAAATCTGCTCTAGGGTAACTCTTGTCTAGGTTTGCAGCTATTGGCCCTTCTTGAAGACGAGCCTGGTAGGCCTTGAACATCATGTCCAAGCCTTCTGGGGTTGGATCTGCAAGAACAGACCCTGGTTGTGGATTATTTACAATGGGTGGTGGGGTGGAATGAGGCGAAGTGGATGGAGCTTCGGTATGTGAGGGGCTTTGAGATGCAATGTCTTCTATTTTTGTTTTGGTATCCCTTAGGCTTTCTTCTAGCTCGGATAGCTTTTTGTTCCACTTGTGATTAGCCTTCTCTCTAGTATCCTTCCATGTTCTTGGTTTCCTCTTACTAGGCTCTCCTGACTCACTTGACTCCGATTGCTCGGATGGTTTTGCTTGTTGTGCCGCCTGTGCCCTAGTAACTGCCTGTACAGGAGCCACCTTACTACTACTTGGACTTGAATCTGCCACTAAGCCTACCACGTTGATGGGTGTGACCTTGGGTGCACTAGAGGGATTCCTGGGACACTCTCTAGGAAGATGTTCCTTGCCGCACTCAGGACAAAAGCCTTGTATTGTGATGTTCTGTCCTAGTCCCAGAGCTGGTTGGTGGGGGCATTCGCGAATGAAATGGTTGCCCTGACATCTAAAGCATGGTCCTCTAGGGGCTTGTGGTCTTACTTGTCTCAATTGGGGCCTAGGATTTGGATTCGTATACATGACATTGGAGTATTCTGGCTCCCAATTTTGTTCCATAGGTGGTGTCTCATATTGACACTGAGAAGTCTCACTTTGCTCAGGTGACTCTATATAATAAGCATGTGGACTATCTTCATGGAAGCACCTTGGTTTTCCAATTTTCCTGAGGGTCAACTTCAAAATACCCTTCAAAATACCTTGGTTGTATTCCCCACGAGCTTTCCAACAAAACCAAAATCACAGCAAACGGATTTCGTATGAGAAAGTTATGCCAGTTCAGGGTTTTGGGCGTTAAAACAGGGAAACAGGATCTCTCTGGGAACTCAGAACAGGCGATACGATACCACGGGATTGGACGATACGATACCACTAGAATAACTACGATCGCGATACCAACCTCTCGATACGATACTGCTCTCTTAGACGATACGATACTGGAAGTGGTCACGATACGATATCTCTAATTTGCACGATACGATACCAGAATAAGAGACGACACGATACTCAGTTGACCCACGATACGACACCACTAGGTGGGCGATACGATACCAGAAATTTGACGCGATACGATACTAGTATAGTCCACGATACGATACCTGTTTGCAAGCGATACGATACCGCACAATAGACGATACGATATCTTCCAGGCGATACGATACCAACTTGGCCGACGATACGATACTGCAAGGTCAACGAGACGATACCAAGTGGACCACGATACGATACCACCGGGGCGACCGCGATCGCGATACCAACACTTGACGATACGATACCAGAATGGTATCGCGATACCTCAAGTGGGCATGCACGATACGATACCTCAACAAGTATCGCGATACACGGGAGTTCTGGTATCGCGATACCACAACTCAACCAGACACGATACTTGGAGATTTTGACACCCAAATTCAAAAATTTTTGCAGATTTGTGTACCTTGTGTCCACCTTGTCACTTCTATCAGCCTGTAGATGCAAAGTCACTCTCCAAAGTCACGATACAATGCTCGCGATACCAGGCGCTGTTCCTCTCACGCCGCGATACCACCGCTCAGATTCTGGTCTTTTTGAGAGTTTTTCAGTGTTTTTCTTTAGCGTTTTTGGTTCTCAGCTCCTCCTAAGCTTGTTCCTCACGGTCGCGAGTAAAAAACGAGTGAATGTAGTGGCGAAAATGGAAAAAATCAGAGAATACGAAGAGGGAAGAAGATGGAGATGATGACGAAGATGAAGAAGGAGAAAAACTCAGAAACTGAACTAGAAATTGTGATTTTTTTACCTTCCAACGTCGCTACTCTACGTCTTACCGTCACACGCTCGTCCTCCAAGCTCTCTCCCCGGCAACGGCGCCAAATTTGGTGTCACTCTAGCACAATGGAGAGTACCAACGTGAGGAGATACACCTCATAAATGTCAATCCGTGGAGACGTGAGGACCGGTATGAAGACCGCGAGCTAGTGATGGCACAAGTGCGTGAGTGAAAGCACACAAGCATGCACACACATACACACACACGCGCACAAGGTAAGAGCAAAGAGTGGAACAATGGAAAGCTTCGATTACCAAAGAGCTCTCTTACAAAACTGAAATCTACAACAAGCTAACCTCAAAAATGAGCTCTCCAGCCCTTTTTATAGTTTTTGAGTGGTTTTGGCCCTGTCCAGACCTAGTGTCCGGCCTAGTTAAAAAATAGGTTCCAGGGCTTATTTGGGGGCTCAAACGGAGTCTAAAAATTATGAAAATTGGTAGGATGGTAGTTCTGATACTCCTCAAGCTCGAGGACTCCTCGGCTTGAACAAAATGGAGTTACAAAAATGGAAAATGGTATTTACAATGGTTTTTAGTGATAATAATCACTATTTTTATAGGGATTTCATCCTGAAAATTTGACAGGTGCTTCTTGGAGCTCCCTACTTGCTCCTTCTTCTTGTGTGTCCACTTCCTTGATGTGCTTCCATGCTTTGTCCTTGACCTTGAGCTTCAACAGAGGCACATCAATAGGTAGACTAGCCACGTCAATCCCTGCAGTACTTACTCCTGCCTATGAGCTTGGACCTGCTACTTCTGCCATGAGACTACTTGTATCTGTTGATGCTTATCTACTGGAAGAAGAGAGACACATTAGCATTGCATAGGAAATAGGATGTTATGGTGTTCCCTCCACAATACTAACATGACATTTCAAGTGGTTAGGGGTTAGTGGGTGGAGTGTTTGGTGATGTGTGAGAATGTTGGTTAGTGGGTTAGTGTTCATCCTAGATGCATACTTTGTATGTGCAATGTACTCAGAGTGCACCTACATCAGAGGGGACTGATTTACAAAATTGGGTCAGGCGGTTTGGTACGAGGTTTAAGTCTCCAAATTTCGATTGTGGAATTGTAGCTTTTAGTGGTGATGACATGTGAAGGTTTGTGGACAGGATTGTGTTGGATTTGGAACCTTTTGGGTACCCATTTCCCGATATTCCTAGGTGTGACCGAAGATGTAGTTTGGAGTGTAGATGTTTTCCCTGGGATTAGTGCCAAGGGTGATTGTGGGAGTTGATTCAATCTTGTGAATGGAGGCGAAGCTAATTGAGCTCGTAAGTAGGTCTTGGGCACCCATAACTGTCTAGGATTTGGAATAGCCTTCATTGACCACTTTGGAACCCAAATAGAAATGGTTTGTCTAGATTGATTCCTCGGATACTCCTTCGTTGTGATCCTAGATGGTGTAGCACGTTTGGTGCATCTTTGGGATCCTATCTCCAAAGCTGAGGGTTGTTCACCCTTGCGTACCTAGATCTGCTTCATGCCAAGAGGTATTTTATATTGCACTGGTCGTAGCTCATGCTTCTTCATTATCGGCCTTCTTTGTGAAGTATGTTGTCCTGCTTGCTTTCCTTGAATCCTCTTTGGAAAAGAAGGGAACTCCTCTTTGACTTCTGCACTTTTGTCAAGAGTGACAATCTTCTGCACCATAGAACTTTGGACAAGAATAACATCGTTATCTTCATCTGTGTTCCTGGAGGGACTAGGATTTGGTGCCTCTTCTAGTGGCCTAAGTGCTTGATTTTCTAATTCAATTGTGATGCGGTTTTGGCCTATCCAAGCCTGAAGAAGTCCACTTCTTAGGTTGAGGTTGACTGCATGATCATAGATCTAGTTTTGGCCCAAGACAAGAGGTTCGGTAAGATCCTCGTCTTCACATACTAGCACTTTGACTGCCATTAGACTCTCTTGAATGTAGAGGGGAAGTTCCACCTCTCCCATGCAAGGGGTTTCCACGCCTCCCAACCCTATGAGATATGCCTCTATAGGATTGACCTTCAATTGCAATTCTTGGCAGTAAGAAAGTCGAACTGCACTAGTGGCTCCTATTGAGTCAATTAAAGCTCTCACGATCCTTGCTTTCTCTCCTTGTCCTACTTCTAGGTTCACAAAAGGTCGCCGATCGACTATCCTATGGAAACATTCGCCTGAAGCCTCGCACATGGCCATGTGATAACCTAGAGCTTCTTGAGTGTTAGGCATAGGCTGATCTCTACCTTGTGTTCTCAATTTCATTCGTCGGATGCGTTCTAAAGCTTCGTCCTGTGCTTCTTCTCGAATTCTCTTTTCCTCTTCTTTACGTTTATTTGCACTATTTAGTCAATTTAACATCTCCTCTGTGAGGGATTCCTGATATAACTTGACTCTCCATCCACTTATGTAACTTGGTAGAATATCACCTTCTAAAGTGGCTAGTTGAACCGCTCCACTTGTGGAGATCCTATTGATAATCATTGGTCCATAGCCTCTCTTCTCTAACTTCTGTGCATGTTGCTTCAAGGTGTAGACTATGACTAGGTCTCCCGCTTTCAAGCCCTTATCCTTCACATGTGCGTCGAAATATGCTTTTTGTCTCTTCTTGGCTGCATAAATTCCTGCTGCAGCTCTCAATCGTGTTTCACCTAATCATTCAAGATCGAAGATTCTGGAGGATAGCTCATGGCCTGTCTAGTCATGCTCTTGTGCTACCTTCAATGTAGGTATCAAAAAATCCAATGGTAGCACTGCATTTTGGCCGAACACCATCTGAAAGGGTGTGGCTTGGAGTACCATTTTATAGGCAACTCAGTATGCCCAAACAGCATGATGTAGATGTTTGTCCCAATCAGAGCGTTTATTATTAACCAATTTTGTCAATACATTGCATAGAATCTTATTTGTGCTCTCAGCCTGTCCATTAGCTTGTGGATGATAGGGGGCAAACTTCTTATGTATCACCAAGAATTCTTGGAGAAGGTTTTCTATGACTTCATTCAAGAAGCGTGTGCCTCTATCACTCACTAATTCTATTGGCAATCCGTATCTAGTGAACACATTTTCAAATAAGAAATTTGCTATCGTTTGAGCATCATTCTTCACGGTGGCTTTTACTTCTACCCACTTGGTTAGATAGTTTGTGGCTACAATGATGTATTCAGCATGTGAACCCTTGGCTGGGGGATTAATAGGACCGACAAAGTCTATTCCCCATTTAGAGAATGCACGTCCACCCATCATAGGTTTCAATGGCATCTCATCTTTGCGTATAGGATATTGAGTTCACTGACAAACATCACATCTCTTCACGTAGGTATGTTCATCCATGTGAAGGGTGGGCCACCAAAGGCCTGCAAATAGTACTGCCTTGATCACTCGATCTGGTCCAAAGTGTCCTTCTGCGACACCTTGGTGAGCAGTCTCCAAGATCTTCAGATATTCACTCTCGTGGACACACACTCTAAGATACCCATCTTTTCCTCGTCTGTATAGATTATCTTCAATGAGAGTATAATATAAAGCCTCCTGTTCTAAGCTCCTTTGTCTGGCCACTGTCATCTCCTGAGGGAATGTTTTCGTTCTCAGGAAGGCTACTAATGGTTCGCTCCAGTCTGGCACTAAGGAGACTTGATAAAGAGTGGCATGTTCCACAGGCGGTCTAGTGCTACAGATTGGGCATTCCTTGCACATTCTATGAACATCTACTTCCATAGTTGGCCACTGCACTCCTAGTCTCTTTAATGTTTGTAAAGTTCTTTGTCTCGAGTAGAGTTGCTCTAATGCACCAACATGTGCTAATTGCAACCATTTCACGTACTCATCCTCTTCCACACAACACGATAATATTCCTTGATCCGTGTACTTGTACATACTTCCTACCATGATATGGTACTTTTGGGCCTTTACTACCTCCCTATCTTGAGTGTTGACTACTGGATGTTTTGGCCCATATGTTAGTACTGGCACTAAGGTCTTGGCCCACTGTGGTACAACTTCTAAATTAAATAAGTAAGCATCTGGAAGGTCATCTGATACTCCTTGTGGGGCCTCTCCAGATGTGAGTCTTGAGAGGTGGTCCACTCTCAAGTGAGTTTTTCCTTTCCTCACCACAACCTCAAAGTCGTACTCCATTAGCAAGAGGAACCATCTCACCAATCTGCCTGTATTGCATGGTTTGTTTACCAAGTACAACAGTGCTTGATGATCACTAAAAAATTTAAACTTATTTGCAAGCAAATAATGTCTAAACTTTTTAACCGCATACACCATGCCTAATCCCTCTCGTTCCGTAGTTGTATAGTTTCTTTCAGCTGCATTCAACTGTCTACTTGCATAGGCAATTGGAAGATCCATATTACCTTCACCAGTAGGTTGTGCGAGCACACATCCGATGGCATAATTGGACGCATCCACATGCACATGGAAGGGCTTATTCCAATCTGGTGTAGTTAAGATTGGTGCTGAGCATAATCGCCGTTTAAGCTCATTGAAAGAGTTCTCACATTCATCAGTCCACTCAAAGTTTGCCAAAAGTCCGTACAGAGGCTTTGCAATGATGGCATACATATGTATGAAACATCAGTAATAGCCACAATGCCCCATGAAAGCTTGCACTTCCTTGACATTCTTTGGCCTAGGTAGTTCTGCAATAGCCCTCACTTTCTCTTCGTCAGTGGAGATGCCGTTCTTTGACACTATGTGTCCTAAAATCTTGCCTTGCCTGACCATGAAAATGCACTTTTCTGGGTTCAAGTAGACTTGATATTCTCTACATTTGTCAAAGATTTTCCTGAGTTCAAGTATATGTGTTTGTCTAATGTTGGAATGAGCACAGAGATCATCAACATAGACTGCCAAATTCTTCCTCAAGAACTCTTTAAATACATGGCACATTAGTCTTTGAAAGGTTGCAGGAGCATTGGTAAGCCCAAATGGCATTACCCGAAAAGCAAATATACCCCACTCCATGGCAAAAGCCGTCTTATGCTGATCTTCTAGTGCTATGGCTACTTGTTGTAACCAGAGAACCCATCCAGGAAGATGTACACTTCCTTGCCGGCTACCCTTTCTAATAGATGCTCAGTGATAGGAAGCAGATAGCTATCTCTGATAGTGGCTGCATTAACCTTTTTCAAGTTAATGCATACACGTAATTTGCCATTCTTTTTGGGCACCACTACAATGGGGGACACCCATTCAGTGTGGTCGATTTCGTAGATAAATTTAGCTTCCACCAAGCAATCTATCTCTTCTTTGATCTTGGCCGCATAGTTGTCATTGTATGTGTATGGCTTTTGTTTAGAGGGTCTGGCCTCTGAGGTCATGGGGATCATGTGTGAGCATATATCAGGGTCTACACCTTTCAGGTCCTTGTAACTCCATGCAAACACATCCCTATATTCTCGTAGTAAGGCTATCAACTCCTGCTCCTCTTCTTCAGTAAGGTCATGTCCAATGTACATGCATCTCTGCTCCCCTTCTTCTATGGCTACCACTATTTTCTTGGTGGTTTCTTTGTTATCATAGGCCTCTCCTGCTTGTGCATCGCGTTTTGGCATTCTTATCATGACTCTCCTGTCTTCTATTTCATACTTCTTAAAGTCTTCTGGGACCTCGAACAAGGATTCTTCCTCCTTTGGTGTGGCTTTTTTCTTCCTCCTTTTCTTTCCTTCACTCTTGGTGGTCACTTGTTTGGTTAATCTCACATCATTAGTGAGCTCTTCATGTCTCTGAGGGTAAACTTCTACCTCATAGAAGTATTCTTCATATGATGCAAATGGTGGATCCATGATGATTGACTCTAAATCAGAGTCACTTGCATCCTCGAATGCATAAGTGCTAGGTTCACATTCTTCCAGAACCAAGTCTCCCATGATTGGATCTATGGAGAAGACTGAAATGTCATAGCCATCCTTGTCGTAGTGGGGTGTCCATTGTTCTTCATTGATGGCTACATCCATTGTTGCTAAAATTTCTGCCCAGCCGTGAGGTTCAAATTCTTCGTCAGGAAAAACTACAGGTGCATAGGCTGGGTCTTGAATTGATCTATGGGTTTCCTTCGCACCTATCTCTCTGGCTTTTTCTCTCTTCTCTTCTTCTATTGCTACTTTACACATCCACAGGTGAGTGTCTTCATGCATCCATGAGGATCTTGATCCTATGGAATGCACTGACTCAATATCATCTTTAGCTCTATGGACGGGATTCCATTGAATAGGGGGCACATCTCTATGAGAGAAATCTTCGAGATTCACTTTGGTAGTGACACCCAAGTGTTGCAAATACAAAGAATTGGTCCCCCAATCTTGTACCACTTGCAACTGCCTCAAGAAGGGTCTCCCCATAATCATCTCGTAGGCATGATTCTTTCTAAAGTCACATATAGCAAAAGTATGTTCAAACTCTACACCACAAGTGGTAAGAGTTATTCCCTCTAGTAGCCCTAAGGGTCTCTCAATGTGACCATCGGCCATTTGCAACTTCATTCTTGTTGGCTTGAGTGCTGCCTTGCCCCAAGGTTTCCATAAGGAAGTGGTAGCAATTGCGACTCCTGCACTTGAGTCCAAAATGGCCTTGGTTGTGTAACCGTGATGAGTGATAGGGAGATAGGTGTTTCCTTCTTCTCCTTTGCTCATGTCTCCTATCTTATCCAATGGTATTTCTGGCACTGTTTTATGAGATCCTACCTGGGAACTCGATTTTTCTACGTCTGGCACTTGTTTGGCCACATGTTCCCACAATTCAGGCTTGACCTTGAGTAGCTCTTCTAAAGTGAGATTGCACTGCACTTTAGTATTCTTTACTACCTCTGTGTTCCTAGGTATGATTGAATCTTCGTTTCTTATCATGACCGTCGGTGCTCTCATACAAGTGGACTTTGCTTCCCATGGGCCTGTGAAATGGGGTAGTTCTTGTAAAGAATTAGACTCGAAGTCTAATCTCTCTTGAGATTGGGCACTCTCCTGCTCTCCATAAATGGAAGGAAGGTCTTGTGGGAATTGATCCTGTGTGTCATCCACAAGTTCGATGGGAGGAGGAACTTCACTCTCTTTAGCCCATTTCTCTTCTTGAATCTCTCGCAAGAATTCTGGTGAGTATCCATTCATAGAAGAAGAGGTGTCTGGTTCAGTGGAGTTAGGCACATAAGCTTCCTTGGGAGGAATGCTTATTCTATCACTTGCCTTCTCCTTAGCCTGGGAGTTGGCTCCTTTTCCAGACTTTGCAATTATCGTCTCCAATCTATCCAATAGACCATCAAAATGCAATGGTGTTCTAGTGGAGCTAGAGCAATTGAAGAGGCGACTGGCCTCAAACATGGCTTGAGCCAATTCCACCATCTTGGCACACAACTTGGTTTGTTCAAGCTCTAGGTCAGCTCTAGGGTAACATCTTTCATGATCCGTTACAGTTGGCCCTGCCTGGATTCTGGCGTGATATGCCCTAAGCATCATGTCTATGTCCTCATGAGTGGGATCTGCTAAGACTGATCCTACTCTGGGTGGTGGGTGGGGTACGTGTGGTGGGCTAGAAGGTTGAGGAATGGAAGGTGATGGGGATGGTAGTGGGGGTGATGTGTGAGAGTGCGTTTGAGATGTGATCTTTATGATTTTGGCTTTGGTCTCTCGCAGACTTTCCTCAAGTTTGCTCATCTTTTATGCCCATTGTCTTTTCATATGTTCATGGCTATCTCTCCAAGCTCTTGTTCTCTTCTTATTCTGGCTCTCAGTCTCGCTAACCTCCGCATTCTTTTCTTGGCCTAATTCTTGGTTTTGTTTAAGTGCCTGAGCTCTCATGATGACTTGCACTGGGGCTATGGAAGTCACACTTCCCGTGGAGTCTACCACTAAGCCAATAATGTTGATAGGAGCAATTTTCAGCATATTGGCGGGGTTCTTGGGACACTCTCGTAACAAATGCTCCTTTCCACAATCTGGACAAAAGCCTTGAATTGTCACAGATTGGGTTTGTGTGGGTGTAGGTAGAAGGCAATCACGAGTGAGTTGATCTCCCTGACATCGGAATCATGGTCCTCTAGGAAATGGAGGTCTTATTTGCCTAGGTTGAGGCCTAGAGCTGGGGTTTGCGTACATGAAATTTGCATATTCTGGCTCCCAACTAGACTCACTCGGTTCTTCATAATAGTATGACTCATTATGCTCGAGTGATTGCATATAGTAAGCTTGTGGGCTATCAATATGGGTAGGGTCAAAACTATGATCACTTGGGTCACTTTTTGAAAGCGATGATGTCACTGGCACTAAAGCTCTATTTAAATTTTCTTTTGCAGCTGCATACTTCACTAGGATCACATTGGTTGGAGGAGGGGGTTGCTGCGTTAGGACTGGTTGCGGTCTTTGTTGCCCTTGATAGGGTGGTTGATAGGGTTGTTGGGGTCTACCATATTGTTGTTGTGGGTACTGATTCTGGTATTTTCCTTGTTGAGGATATGACTGAGGATAATTTTGTCTAATAGCTTGTTTGTTATATGGGCAATCTTGTGTAGTGGGATTGGTGTATCTTCTTTCTATGGTGCAATATTGGCTGTTAGGGTTCACTTGGGGTTGAGCCATGATAGGGCACACATTAGCCATATGGTCTCCTCCACAGGTATAGCATCCTTTTCTTGGGGCAAATCTAGGAATCTCCTTGCTAGAGACACCTAATTTCAGAGCTACCTTTTCTGCTAGATCCTCAATTGATGTGAATTGTGAGGAAATGAGGCTACTAGAACTATCTGAATCTTTATAGATCTTTGAAAGCTCTAATTCCTCCCCTAGATTACCCTCAATGTATGCACATGCATACACATTCTTCTACTGTCTAGGGTCCTTCAAGTACACATATGATCTCGGTTTGGTGCTTAACAATCCGTCTAGAAATAAGGCCACTTGTTTGGCTGGAGTGGGTAACTCTGGAGCAGGGCATCTCTCTAGGTATTGCCTAAACCTTCTTCCTGCGAGTCTCACTGTCTCTTGAGGTGTCTGCTTAAAGCTGTATATCAGGGAGGATGTGTTATGCCTAATACCACTCTTGGAAAATTCACTGATGAATGCTTCAAGCAGTTGATCTATACTTCTGTATTGATCTTGGTGCAATGGTTGAAACCAAGTCAATGCAGTGTTCTTGAGTGTTAGGCCAAAAGCATTGTATTGAGTGAACAAGTCTTCCACTTGTTCAGCTCTCAAAACTCCCTTATTGGAGTGAATTGGTGATCAATCATTTGGTAGACCCGATGCATATTTTTAAGAATGTGGGAGAGATTCTTTGGAAAACTTTGATCGGAAAGAAAGAAAGCAAAGCACAAAGGGAGGACTTAGAAGAGCGAGGTCGTATGCAAGAGTTGTGGGCAATTACTAAGCCCAATGGAACAGTATCGTTACCAAGAGCTCCTTGGGTGCTTCGCAGGATGGAAGAGCAACAAGTGAAGAAAACAATTTCAGAGTTTCGTACACCTACTGGATGCATGAGGTGTCTAATGTGAAGAGATGGATAGGTATGTGCTTGAAGATGAAGAGGTGTTGCAAAATCCTTGATCTACACCAGCCAAATGAACTCCAGGAGTATATGGTGGGCCCTTTTAGCTTGCAAATGGATGTATTAGACACCCTATGTACCTTGGAAGATCACTCTCAAAAAGATAGATCAAAACAGATAAGTTGGAGTAAGCTCAGAGGTGAAAACTTGCTATTCTTGGTTCATACACCTGTCGAGTGTTTTACATAATTCTCTGAGCACAGCAGCAATTAGCTTAATTCCTCTTGGGCAAGTCTAGGTAGCTTAAAGAGCTAACTTTCAAGAGTAATCTCATCAAAAATAATAAACCACACACTGAGAATGAATTTTAACAAGTGATGACATCATCCCGATTTTCACGGGCTGCTATAGTTTGAGACTAGTGAGCAGAAAAATGAACATAACTCAAAATGTAGGAATCAAATGATTATGAAAAATTGTATGCTCATACTAGACAGTAAGCTGAATCCAACAAGCTTTAAATCATTGAATTTGGATAAATAACCACGGAGAAATAGCTCTGACAAGTGAGTGAAAAAGTCGGGTACCTGACAGAGAAGTGAAGATGAACAGACACTCAACTGAACATAACTGAAGATTGCAACATCCAAATGACATTAAAATTTGTGAGCACATAGTAGACTTATAGATCTAACTTTACCAAGTTAAATCACTGAAAAGGATGCACCAAGCTCAGAGAAACAATCTCTCCAATCTGACTGAGAAAACTAAGAGATATGGCAGTGAGTAGTATACTTCACAAGAACATGGAAATATGAACTCAAATAATCATGAAAATGAAAGTATACAATGACTTACTGATACATATGTGTTCCTTGTAATCACACCTTGATATGGCATAAAGCTCAGCTCTTGGAGGTCTTCACATAGGTCTCTCTAACCATGACTAAAACTGCCATCTATTTATAGTTGAGTTTGGGAGGCTAACTTCCCTCAATCACTCTCCAATCAATCAATGATTTATTTGATTCTCTACCTACCACAAATCACGAATTGGTGGCTCCTCTTTCCATTCTTGATCAAGTGGACTCAACCACTTAAGATTCTTTCACTTTTACATTAAGTAAACTCTTCAAAAAATTACAAGAGGTAGTTCACAAGTGAACTTTACATAGTCTTCTTTTTAAAGCTTTTTTCATGACTTTGTGGGACTCAAGCCAATACTTAGGCTTGTCATAGACTTGCTCCAATAGCTCCCCCTCAAGCCAAGTATGCTTGAGGTCTTCAATCTTCCAAGATTACCTGTAAACCAATCATAGCCTTGAATTTGCAAAGCTTTGTATCATCCAATGCTTTGGTTAGAATATCTGCACATTGTTGATGAGTGGACACATATGATATTTGAATCTCTTTGCTTAGAACCTTCTCTCTTACATAGTGATAATGAACTTCAATATGTTTAGTCCTTGCATGAAAAATAGGATTAGCAACCTCATATTGTCACCATAAATAGTTGGAGTTCCAAACTCCAATCCAAGATCTTTGAATAATGTCTTCATCCACATAGCTTCTTGTGTAGCTATGGCAAGACCTCTGTATTCAGCTTTAGTAGAAGAGAGAGCAACTGTGGGTTGCTTCTTGGATGACCATGAAATAAGCTTTGAACCTGCAAAGGTAAGATAACCTGAAGTGCTCCTTCTATCTTCTTTGGAGCGAGCCCAATCTGCATCAGAAAATAGCTTCAAACCTAAATCAAATACATAAGGATAATAAAGTCCTTCATTTATGGTTCCTTTGAGATACTTGAGAATCCTTTTGGTAGCATCCATATGTGGTTTCCTTGGTGTGTGCATAAATTGACTTAGCACACTCACACTGTAACATATATCTACTCTTGTCAATGTGGCATAGTTGAGACTACCCACTAGACTTTGATATGATGTGATGTCCTCTATGAGTTCACCTTCATGTGAGCTCAATTTGTGATTGACCTCCATTGGAGTACCTGCAATCTTACAATCTTGCATCTTGAATTTTGCCAACATGTCCTTAATGTACTTTCTTTGAGTGAGAAACAAACCATGATCTTTGTAGACAACTTCCAAACCTAGGAAGTAGGTAAGTGAACCCAAATCACTTATCTTGAACTCTTCTCTCATCTGATCTTTGATCTTCTTCATACCATCTGCATCATTTGCTGTCAATATAATATCATCTACATATACACATAAGTAGATGACCTCAGAATTACTCTTTTTAATAAAGAGTGAAGGATCTGCCTTGCTTGGTTGAAAGCCTTTGTCCTGCAAGAATGAAACAAGCCTGAAATTCCAAGCTCTTGAAGCTTGCTTGAGACCATACAATGCTTTGTTAAGTTTACACACATAATCAGGATAAACTTGATTCTCAAAACCAGGTGGTTGTGCCATATATACCTCTTCTGTTATCCAACCATTCAAGAATGCATTCTTTACATCTAGTTGAAGTGTCTTCCAATTCTTGGAAGAGGCAATACTAAGCAAAACCCTAATAGTAGGCATCTTTGCCACAGGAGAGAAGGTCTGCTCATAATCAATTCCCTGAGTTTGTGCAAAGCCTTTTGCTACAAGCCTTGCCTTATACCTGTTAATGGAACCATCAGAATTCTTCTTGAGTTTATAGACCCATCTTAAGCCTATTACTTCATGGATGAAGTCTTGGGCACCAAATCCCAAGTGTTGTTTTCCTCAAGTGCTTCAATCTCTTCCTTCATTGCATGCTTCCATTCTGTTTTTGCTTTGGCCTCTTCAAATGATGATGGCTCCTCTTGGTTTATGTCCTGTGCTATGTAGATAGAATGTTTAGTTACTAATGAGGTGTCAAACCCATACCTTTCTGGTTTTTTCTTTTCCCTCATAGATCTTCTTAGGCCATGATGTGATGATTCTGCCTCATGTCCAAGTTCCTGCAATTTGGCTTTACCTTTAGACTTCCATGCTTTGATCTTTTCCATCTGAGATTCTTCATCATCCTCTAAGATGTCTTGTTCTTCAATCTTTGGTTGTTCTCTACCAAGCTTTGGAAAATCTTCTTCAAGATCATATGGTAAATTGACCTTCGTGCATGAATCTTCATACCATGAATTGTTCTCATCAAAAACTACATCTGTGCTTACCAAGAATCCTTTGTTGGTAGGGTTGTATAACCTGTAGCCCTTTTGATTGTTGTCATATCCAATAAATACACACCTTTCTGCCTTTGGATCCATCTTGCCTCTAACCTGTGAAGGAACATGAGCAAAAGCAATACATCCAAAAATTTTACAATGATCTAAGCTTGGTCTTCTTCCATTCCAAGCCTCATATGGAGTCATCCCATCAAGGGATTTTGAAGGCAACCTGTTAATCAAGTAAGTGGCTGTAGATACAGCTTCAGCCCATAAGTAATTAGGTAAATGCTTTTCATTTAACATAGACCTTGCAGCTTCAACAATTGTCCTATTCCTCCTTTCTGCCACTCCATTTTGCTCAGGAGTGTACCTTGTAGTTACCTCTCTTTTGATTCCTCTTTCTTGAAGAAAAGAATCAAACTCATGGGAGAAGTATTCTCCCCCTCCATCTGACCTTAACCTTTTTAGTGATTTACCTGTTTGATTCTCCACAAAAGCCAAATATCTTTTGAAACATGAAAAAACTTCATCTTTGTGTTTCATAAAGAATAGGATAGTCCATCTGCTGCAATCATCAATAAAGGAGACATAATACCTTGATCCAGATATTGAAGCTTCCTTGCTAGGTCCCCATACATCTGTATGAACCAACTCCAAGAGATCTTCATGCATATAACCTTTCTTCATGAATGGTAACCTGTGAGACTTTCCAAATTGACATGCACTACACTTATAAATCATATGTTGTTTTGACAAATTAGGGAGTCCAAGTACACTTTGGTCCCTGCAAATTTGCTTTAATGACCTTTCACCAATATGTGCTAACCTTTTGTGCCATACTTCCAATTTTGTGAGTGTCTGACTACCATAATTAAAGAGAGCAATGTTTCTAGTGTCCTGCAATTCAAATGTGAACAATCTACCTATCTTTTCACCTTTTGCAATTTTTCTGAATCCTTGACTTGGATCTTCAACAAATGCTCCTGCCTTTGTGAACCTGACTTGCAACCCTTGCCAACACTTATCAAATTCTTTGTAATGGTAGGGACATAGAGTACCTTACTGAGTAGGTTGATGTTTCCATTAGGTGCTTTGACATTGCCTATTTTCTCCACAGGATGTTTTGTATCATCTCCTGTTTGTACCTCATGCTTATTCCTTGGATCTTCTAAATCTGATAGGAGTGCCACATTTCCTGCCACATGATTTGAACAACTTGAATCTATGTAGAAACATGCTCATCAGATTTACCTTGTGGCATAGCCATGTTATGATCAATAATGAATCCTCTTTGTTTGAGTCTTCTATGTAGTTATTGTAGTCTCTCCTTCCTTTGTAGCCTCCTTGATAGTTTGAATGATTGTAGTTGTTGTAGTTACCATGATAATTGTTGAACCTTCCTCTTGAGTAGCCATAACTTCCTCTATTGTATCCTCTTCCTCTTTGATTCCTGGAATTCCTAAAGCAATTTTCAGTTGTATGATTAGTTACTCCACAAATAGAACATGAGTTGTCCCCCTGCCTTGTCTACCTCCTCTTCCTCTACCTCTGCCATGTCTTCCTCTACCTGCATAGTTAGCTTTATATGTACCTGCTTCATCATCCACTTTCTTTGCCTTTCCTTTGTTATCTTTGGACTTGCTTTTATCAGTTTATAAAGCTAAAGATTGATTAACTTTAGAGCTTTCTCCATTTTTTATAAGATTTGCCTCTTGAGTAAGTAGTTGTCCAATGAGTGTATTGAAATCAGGTACATGCATGTCCATGTACAAATCCATAGCTGTGGTGAATGCGCTATGTCCTTGAGCTTTGTGACAAAATCAGTCACATTTTGTTTGGGAGCCTTCTTGAGAGTTGTGAAATCCACCCATAGTTGATGCTTCCTAGCTTTGGTACTTGAAGAGAAGAAAGCTTCAAGTGCATCCCACACTTCCTGAGATGTCTTACAACTTCTAATGTGAGGAAACAAAAAATATGAGATAGAGTTGAGGAGATAAGACCTTGCAAGTGCATCCTTGGAGCACCATGTGCTCAATCTTTCTTGCTCTTCTTGTGTTGGTTGACTTTTGTTCCTGAAACTTGGCATAACTTCATCTCCAGCCACATAACCATATAAACTTCTACCTTGAAGATAAGCTTCCATTCTTAATGACCAAGCTGAGTAGTTACCTCTATCCAATTTGTCAATTGATGAAGGAAATCCATATGCCATGTTGTCCAACCTTGCTCTGATACCACTGTGAAGAGATGGATAGCTATGTGCTTGAAGATGAAGAGGTGTTGCAAAATCCTTCATCTACACCAGCCAAATGAACTCTAGGAGTATATGGTGGGCCCTTTTAGCTTGCCAATGGATGTATTAGAAACCCTATGTACCTTGGAAGATCACTCTCAAAAAGATAGATCAAAACAGATAAGTTGGAGTTAGCTCAAAGGTGAAAACTTGCTATTCTTGGTTCATACACCTGTCCAGTGTTTTACATAATTCTCTGAGCACAGCAGCAATTAGCTTAATTCCTCTTGGGGAAGTCTAGGTAGCTTAAAGATCTAACTTTCAAGAGTAATCTCATAAAAAATAATAAACCACACACTGAGAATGAGTTTTAACAAGTGATGATATCATCGCGATTTTCACGGGCTGCTATAGTTTGAGACCAGTGAGCAAAAAAATGAACATAACTCAAAATGTAGGAATCCAATGATTATGAACATTTGTATGATTATACTAGACAGTAAGCTGAATCCAAAAAGCTTTAAAGCATTGAATTTGGATAAGTAACCACGGATAAATGGCTCTGACAAGGTGAGTGAAAAAGCCGGGTACCTGACAGAGAAGTGAAGATGAACAGACACTCAACTGAACATAACTGAAGATTGCAACATCCAAATGACATGAAAATTTGTGAGCATATAGTAGACTTATAGATCTAACTTTACCAAGTTAAATCACTGAAAAGGATGCACCAAGATCAGAGAAACAATCTCTGCAATCTGACTGAGAAAACTGAGAGATATGGCAGTGAGTAGTATACTTAATAAGAACATGGAAATATGAACTCAAATAATCATGAAAATGAAAGTATATTGCTTGTACAATACAATGACTTACTGATACATATGTGTGCCTTGTAATCACACCTTGATATGGCATAAAGCTCAGCTCTTGGAGGTCTTCACATAGGTCTCTCTAACCATGACTAAAACTGCCATCTATTTATAGTTGAGTTTGGGAGGCTAACTTCCCTCAATCACTCTCCAATCAATCAATGATTTATTTGATTCTCTACCTACCACAAATCACAAATTCATGGCTCCTCTTTCCATTCTTGATCAAGTGGACTCAACCACTTAAGATTCTTTCACTTTTACATTAAGTAAACTCTTCAAAAAATTACAAGAGGTAGTTCACAAGTGAACTTTACATAGTCTTCTTTTTAAAGATTTTTTCATGACTTTGTGGGACTCAAGCCAATACTTAGGCTTGTCATAGACTTGCTCCAACATCTAAAGACTGCTTTCACACAAAACGACGATCTTGCAGGACTCAAGTCTCATGATTGGCACAAGTTTTTACAGTTTGTGCTCCCTGTAGCCCTAAAAGATTGTCTTTCAGAGGATGTACGAAAAACCATTTATAAAATTAGTTCTTTAGTACGGTGGATATATTCTAAAGAGATAAATAGAGATAGCATAGAGAGTGCAAAACTCAATGCTATCGAGGCTGTTTGTATGGTAGAGAAATACTTTCCCACAAGTATTCTCACTATTCAACTTCATTTATTGGTTCATGTGGTAGATGAAGTTGCAATAGCAGGAACTGTCCATAGTCGATGGATATTCTTCTTAGAGCGCTTTATGAAGACATTAAAAGGGTTTGTTCGACAGAGAGCACGTCCAGAGGGTAGCATGGCAGAGGGATGGCTTGTACAAGAATCTTTTGTATTCATAATTGAGTTTCTACGTATATCGGATCCCGAAATGCCTCGCTTATGGAGCGATGATGAAGATGTTCGTCTCATAGGCGATGAACCACAAGGCAAAGGATTGCAAAGAAAAATGGATGCAGCTTTCAGAGAGAAGGCAATGAAGTTTTGCATAGTTAACTCTGAGCCTATGCAAAAGTGGTTAGAAAGGTATGAACTTGCCAAGGAAACTAATGCAAAGGAAAGAGCTCAGTTTCGAAGAAATCGTTCCACTCGATTTTTGCCTCTTCCAGAAAATCTTCGACCTCTCCCACCTTTTCCAACAAGCAGATGGCTAGATACAGTGGTTTCACAAGCAAAGGCAGCAGGTGAAGATATCTCTGAAGAAGAAGAAGAACTCGCAAAAGGATGTGATTGGGAGTATATTAAATACGGTGCACTATGGTCTCATGGACGACACCTTCGAATCGCACGAATCGATCAAAATAGATCTACTTTTGATAGTGGAGTGATGGTGAGTTTTTTGCAAAAAAGTAGAACAAGTGCAAGAGATGATAATGCTCTAGAAGGCGAGTTAGATTATTGTGGTGTGATTCAAGACATCTTGATACTATCTTTCAGAAAGTTTGATTACTTTGTTTTTTATGTGAGATGGTTCAAAGTAGTCACCTCTGGAAGAAATGCAACAGTGAGACGGGATAAGAGCGGTTTGCTTCAAGTCGACTCCACAAGATTATGGATAGATGAAAGGGATACATTTGTACTTCCCGAACACTGTGAGCAAGTTGTTTTTCTACCAGATTCAAAAGACCGAGAGTGGCTATTTGTTTTACAAGTCGCTCCATGTAGTAGACAAATTTTTTAAAACATAGATGTAGAAGAAAGTCCATCTCTAGTGGACTCAGAGATTCATTCGATAGTCGAGGAGAAAGAGATCATTTTTCGAGGAGAAGAAGAGGTCATTGAAGAAGAGGTCATTGTTCCAGAAGACGAAGCAATAGACGATGATCAGGAGGAAACCAGCATAGCAAGTGATTTAGAAGCCATCAATATAGAGATCGATATTCTCAGTGCATCAAATCTTCAAGAGGATGCTAGAATAGAGGACTTTTGAATAAAACACTTGTACGTACTAATTTTTGTTTTTTTTTGTTTATTCTCTATATTACTTTTCTTATCGCATGTTAATTATGTAAGTTCTTTTATTACAGAGCACGATGGGAGACACCATGACAGAGGAGCAGTTTTTGGAGTTCATCTCTCAGGTTCCTCCTGCGTATATGGCCGCTGCATCACAGTATTGGATCGCTCGTGGTAGCACTCCTCCCGGCCTCACTCCTGGCGGCCATACTCCTGCCGGCCTCACTCTCACTGGCCTCACTCCCATCGGTGTCACTCCCGCCGTTGTCACTCCTGCCGGTGTCACTCCTGCGGGTGGTGCTACTCCCGTAGGAGGTATGTCTCCTAGCTTTGTGACTCCACCACGACCATCTTTGTAGCCATCTCCTACTGGGTCTACTAGTAGACATGTGCGTTCAACACCTCAGCGCGATACAGGTTCTGGCCCGTCTCGTAGATCGAGGTCATGCTCTGGAGCAGGAGGTTCTAGGAGTGGATCTACAGGTAGGTCTGGAGGCGGAGGAGGCGGTTGTTGTGGAGGCAGTGCGACGGACGTTGTGTCGCCCGCTTCTACTCCTAGGACGAGTACCTCAGATGTAGGTATGCCATGCAGTACACCACGTGGAACACCACGTACACCTTGGGGTGCTCATGACCATGATGACTCCAAGGTGTATAGTATTCGAGATGGAGCTCCGGTGACGGATGCGGCTGGCCCCATGTGCTTGGTATGAAAAGATATATGCCTATCTCATTGCATATGGTTTTGAGAGCAGTCCAATTGAAAGCACCTTATATGTTAAGCGTGCTAATGATGTGCTTATGATCATTGTGGTGTATGTTGATGACATGCTGCTCACTAGTCCTCATGACATGCATATTGCTGATTTTAAGGCTGATTTGCATGCCTCATTTGAGATGTCGGATTTGGGGCATTTGCATCACTATTTGGGCATTCAATTTATGCAAGTTGATGGTGGAATGGCATTGTGTCAAACAAAATATATCAACACATTATTGCAACATTTTGGCCTTGAAGTCTATAAGCCTATTGCCACTCTTATGGAAACAGGTTTACGATTGAGACTTCATGATGCTAGAGATGCATTTGATGTTGCTCTCTATCAGCAAGCTGTTGGATGCTTGATTTACTTGCATTACTCGGCCAGATATTCAGTTTGTTGTCTCATATATGAGTAGGTTTATGCAGTTCCTAGGTGTCAAGCATTGGCAGGCGGTTAAGCGCATCTTTCGCTACTTGAGTGGTACCTGGCTACTTGGATTGTATTATCCCAAAGGGGGGATCACTAATGCCAGATTTGCATGCTTTTTTTTATATTGATCAGGCTGGTTGCTTTGATACTCGTGTGTCCACTAGTGGTTTTTGCTTCATGCTTGGTAGCTCAGTATACCTTGGTTGAGCAAGAAGCAGTCTACTGTGGCCACTTCCAATTGTAAGGCTAAGGATAGGGAAGCTTTCACAGCGACTATTCAGTGTGTGTGTGTCTCAGATGCCTTATGGCAGATTTGGGTGTTGGTCAGTCTTCTGCCACCACCCTCTTCATTGACAGTCAAAGCACATTGGCATTTACAAGCAATTGTGTGTCCCATGCTCGCACTAAGCAAATTGAGATGCATTATCATTATGTCACGGAGAGGTTCTCTGCTGGGGAGATCAGCTTGGCATATGTGCCCACGCATGAGAACATTGCATACCTTTTCACAAAGGCTCTGCCTAGGGAGAAGTTTGTGTTGGAATATGCAAGTCCACATCATCTCTTCAAAGTATTATTATAGGTTGAACTCTTTATTAAAATTCATTATATTCTTAGAGTGATTTATTATGTTTTCCACATCAGCCATAATCGTGAATAAAGCATATCTGAAGTCAATGCCAAGTTGAAAAAGTGTTCCTCTAATTTAGGAAAAATTTCAGGACAGCAGCACACCTTTTCTAAAGGTAGTTTTGCACTGATAATATCTTGCTAACCGTGTATCCTTTTTGGTTGATCTAAAAGCTGAAACGTTCTCCATAATATCAAGTATCAGCTCACCAAAAATCTCTTGCAAATTCATCTCCAAACTCAAGTTATGCTGGCTGCAAGTTGGTAGGTAGAGAATTGGTAGATTGTTGAAAACGGCCAGTAGGCCAAATTTGGAAGCTTGTATCTTGAGCTACATGCGTCATCTCAAAATGCTTTCTTCAACAAATTTGTTCCCCATATCATGCAGAATCTCTGTCTAAAAGAGTTTCACCAAACTCCCACGCATTAGAGAGTTATGCCTATTTAAACAGAAGCTTCTGAGCATTTTCTGCAGACAGACAGACAGAGTGTTGGAGTTGAGAGACAATCGACTCATTTCTTGTAGTTGTGGAGTGCATCCTAGGGACAAAGGTGGAGTGGTATATACCACACACTCTTGACCATTATACATTGGCTTCATTTGTATCATTGAGCTCATTTGATAGTGTTATTAGCTTTATTATTTTCAAGGAGTTTGAGCTTGAGTTAGCTTCTACTACGGAACTTTGTATTCTTGTTGATTTAAGGATTGCTCACTTATTTGTCTCTCATATCTCATCTCATATATTCTTTGAGAGTGTGTTTAAGCTCAGCTCCTGTGAAAAGATGTTGCTCATACCTTTGTCTTTGAGCATGCATCTTGCTGCTTCAAATAATGTCCTATTCTTCCTCTCTACCACTCCATTTTGTTGTGGAGTGTAGCTACAAGTAAGTTGCCTTCGAATGCCATTGTCAAGTAGATAATGGTTGAAATCCTTCGACAAGAATTCTCCTCCATTGTCAGACCGTAGAGTCTTTAGTCTTTGTCCCATCATCTTTTCCACCATAGCATGAAAGTGTTTGAAAATCTGAAATACATCAGCCTTGGACTTCATAAAATAAACCCAAGTATATCTAGAGAAATCATCCGTGAAGGTAACAAAATAAATATTCCCTCCAAGTGAGGGAGTGTGGGCTGAATCACATGCATCAGCATGCACCACATGAACTATATCACGTGCCCTTGAGCTGCTCTTTGAGAACTTACTCCTAGCATGCTTTCCAAGGCAGCATGCTTTCCAAGGCAGCATGCTTCACACACTTTTCCAATCCTTTGTAAGGTTGGAATTCCAATGACCATGCCTTTCTCCTTCAGCATACACATACTATTGAAGTTCAAGTGACCATACCTCTTGTGCCATAACTCGGTAGGTACAATGGAGGCTACTTTGTCATTTCCCATTGCTGAAAATGCTGAGACTTCTCCTTCTAACTTGAAAAGCTTTCCTTGCTTTCTTCCGCTAGCAACCACTTTGTAGGAATTCTTTGGATCTTTAATGAGGCATTGCTGGCCTTCAAACTCTATTTTGAGTCCCTTCTCAGTCATAGCTCCAACTGAAAGTAGATTCTTGCTAAGCGATCGTACCAAGAGAACATTGCCGACTGTCTTTTTCTCTCCCGTTCCCAATTGAATGGGTATGTCACCTTTCCCTGCAATAAAATTTGGAGTACTATCTACTGTAAAGATAGTACCATTATGAGAATCATCAATATTAGGAAAGTATTGAGCATGAGAAGTCATATGAGAACTTGCTCCGCTATCGATCCACCATGGTTCCTCTTTGGGATCATGTATATGGGCTGCTATCTCTTCTAATGATACAAGTGAAGAATCTTCTTCAAAATGAGTGGACTCATTTCCACCTTCTCCATCCATGTAGTGGGCTGATCTTCCTCTCCCATTATCTCGATTACTCCTGCAATCTTTAGCAAAATGGCCATACCTAGAGCAATTGTAACATTGGATAGAGTAATATCTACCTCTATCTTCTCCTCTTCCTCTACCTCTTGAGGAAGGATGTCCTCTTTCTTGGAAAGATTGATTACCTTCATGATTTTGTCGATCTTGGTTGTGAGTGGGCTGATGCCTCCCTCTTCCTCTTTGTGTGTTGAATCTTCCTCTTGCCCTTGATGAGAAGAGTGATTTGTCATTCGATGTTGATGCCTTTCATCCATCATGTATTGACTTTATTGCAGCCTGCCTTTGATCTTCATCTCTGAAAATTTGTTCCATCTCCTCAAGAGATGGCTTCTCCCTCAAGATGATGAGGCCTTGAACTAAGCCTTCATATCCATCTCGCAACCCATGGATGATAATTGTAGATAGCTCATTGTCAGACATCTTATCTCCAACAGCCACTAGTTGTTGATGTAGATCCTTGACTCTCTTTATGAAGCTTGAAGCATCCTCTCCTTGCTTCCTCGTACAATTGGTAAGTTCAGCCCTCAATGCCACTTGCCTCGAGGTGCTCGTGGACTCGTAGATATTCTTCAATGTCTCCCATGCCTTCTTGGGAGTCTTCACATCAAGGAGATGGCTGAGAATGTCATCTTTGACACTGAACCTTATCATATGAACTGCAAACATGGCCTTCTTATCCCATTTGGACAATTCTTCTTCACTTCCAGTCGATCTGTCCATCGATATTAAATCCCAACAATCTTGAAAGAAAAGTAAGGACTCCATCTTTACCTTCCATGTAGCATAGTTGTTGCCATTGAGCCTCTCAACTCCTTCTAAGTGTAGGTTATGGAGACTTGGTGCCACCTTCAATTGCAACAAGTTCAATCGAGACTCTTCCCTTTACTCAAATATGCTCACACTAGGCACTTCTAACCTAGGTGCTCTGATACCATGTCAAAAATGAGGAGCTGAGCTTAAACACACTCTCAAAGAATATATGAGATGAGATATGAGAGACAAATAAGTGAGCAATCCTTAAATCAACAAGAATACAAAGTTCAGTAGTAGAAGCTAACTCAAGCTCAAACTACTTGAAAAGAACAAAGCTAATAACACTATCAAATGAGCTCAATGATACAAATGAAGTCAATGTATAATGGTCAAGACTGTGTGGTATACACCACTCCACTTCAGTCCCTAGGATGCACTCCACAACTACAAGAAATGAGTCGACTGTCTCTCAACTCCAGCCCTCTGTCTATCTATCTGTAAAAAATGCTCAAAAGCTTCTGTTTAAATAGGCATAACTCTCTAATGCCTGGGATTTTGGTGAAACTGTTTTGGATGGAGATTCTCCATGATATGACAAACAACTTTGCTGAAGAAATCATTTTGAGATGATGCACGTAGCTCAAGACACAAGCTTCCAAAGTTGGCCTACTGGTCATTTTCAACAATCTACCAATTCTCTACCTACCAACTTGCGGCCAGCATAACTTGAGTTTGGAGATGAATTTGTGGGAGCTTTTTGGTTAGCTGATACCTGATATTATAGAAAACATTTCAGCTTTTAGATCAACCAAAAGGATGCACGATTAGTGAGATATGATCTCTGCAAAACTACCTTTAGAAAAGGTGTGCTGCTATCCTGAAATTTTTCCTAAATTATAGGAACACTTTTCCAACTTGGCATTGACTTCAAATATGCTTTATTCATGACTATGGCTGATGTGGAAAACATAATAAATCACTCTAAAAATATAATGAACTTTAATAACGAGTTCAACCTATAATAATACTTTGAAGAGATGATGTGGACTTGCATATTCCAACACCTTCCCTCAAGTCCAACATCTTCAAAATAATAAGAACCTGAAATAAAATGCTTGCTGAAGGCATATGAAGATGACCCTTCCCTTATTTGTTGAAGATGCATGATGAGCCTTCCCTTACTCAGCAAGTCCACAATGGAAGTCCACATGAGAGAATATGCAAGTCCACATCATCTCTTCAAAGTATTATTAAAGTTCATTATATTCTTAGAGTGATTTATTATGTTTTCCACATCAGCCATAGTCATGAATAAAGCATATTTGAAATCAATGCCAAGTTGGAAAAGTGTTCTTTATAAGCCAATCACTTTATGATAAATTGGAAAAGTATGATTGTTTAAGCTTAGCTCCATCATCCTAACCTTGCTCTGATACCATGTGAAAAATGAGGAGCTGAGCTTAAACACACTCTCAAAGAATATATGAGATGAGATATGAGAGACAAATAAGTGAGCAATCCTTAAATCAACAAGAATACAAAGTTCAATAGTAGAAGCTAACTCAAGCTCAAACTACCTTAAAATAACAAAGCTAATAACAGTATCAAATGAGCTCAATGATACACATGAAGCCAATGTATAATGGTCAAGAGTGTGTGGTATACACCACTCCACTTCAGTCTCTAGGATGCACTCCACAACTACAAGAAATGATCAAAATGTCTCTTAACTCCAGCCCTCTGTCTGTCTGTCGAAAATGCTCAGAAGCTTCTGTTTAAATAGGCATAACTCTCTAATGCATGGGAGTTTGGTGAAACTATTTTAGATGGAGATTCTCCATGATATGGAGAACAAATTTGCTAAAGAAATCATTTTGAGATGACGCATGTAGCTCAAGATACAAGCTTCCAAAGTTGGCCTACTCGCCGTTTTCAGCAATCTCGCCTACTGGCCATTTTCAGCAATCTACAAATTCTCTACCTACCAACTTGCGGCCAGCATAACTTGAGTTTGGAGATGAATTTGTGGGAACTTTTGTTGAGCTGATACCTGATATTATGGAGAACATTTCAGCTTTTAGATCAACCAAAAAGGATGCACGGTTAGTGAGATATGATCCGTGCAAAACTACCTTCAGAAAAGGTGTGTTGTTGTCCTGAAATTTTTCCTAAATTATAAGAACACTTTTGCAACTTGGCATTGACTTCAAATATGCTTTATTCATGACTATGGCTGATGTGGAAAACATAATAAATCACTCTAAGAATATAATGAACTTTAATAAAAATTGCAACCTATAATAATACTTTGAAGAGATGATGTGGACTTGCATATTCCAACACCTTCTCTCAAGTCCAACATCTTCAAAATAATAAGAACCTGAAATAAAATGATTGTTGAAGGCATATGAAGATGAGCCTTCCCTTATTTGTTGAAGATGCATGATGAGCCTTCCCTTACTCATGACTTCCTTCCCTTAAGGGGAGCTCTATCATGCCAAGTGATGATCTATGCTTGATGAACAACTCCTTGCCAAGAGCTTTAGTGAAGAGGTCAGCCACATTTTCCTTTGTGTCGCAATGGTGTAAGATGATATCACCACTTTGTATCTTCTATATGATGAAGTGCTCCCTGACTTCAATGTGCTTGGTTCATTGATGCATGGCTGGATTCTTTGCCAAAGATTCAGCTGAGACATTATCATAATGAATGGTGGTAGGTTGGTTTTCACTGAAACCAATCTCATCCAAGTATCTTCTCAACCAAATAGCTTCACAAGTTGAGGTTGTGAGAGCTTTGTATTCAGCTTCTGTAGAGGATAAGTTGATCGTACTTTGCTTTTTGGAACTCCATGAAATAGCTCCATTTCCTAGGAAGAAGGCATTTCCACTTATGCTCTTTCTATCAACCAAGTTTGCTGCATAATCTGAATCACTAAATCCATGACGATTCAATGTATCTCCACCATAGAGAATTCCAAGTGAAGAAGTACCTTTCAAATATCTTAGTATCCTCTTGGCTCTATTCCAATGAGATACTTTGGGAGCTTGTAGATATTGGGAGAGAGAGTTCACGGCAAAACAAATATCAGGTCTTGTGATGGTCAAATAGAGGAGAGATCCTATGAGTTGTCTATATAATGTTTCATCATGTGGAACACCATTCTCATCCTTCGTGAGTTTGAGAGTTGACTCCATAGGTGTAGAGACCGGCTTAGAGTGAGACATCTCAAACCTATCAAGAATGGACAAAAGGTACATTTGTTGAGAGATAAATATATCTCCTTCTCTAGTTGAGAGACTTCAATGCCAAGAATGTAGTGTAAGTCACCAAGATCCTTCATTTCAAACTCTTTAATCATGTTTTGCCTCTTCTTCTTCATGATCTTCCTCCTGCTTTGTATTCTTTTCTTGACTGGTCTTGAACCTTTCTAGGTCCTTGTCAAAGTTCCAAAATGCCATCGTGTTTCTTCTACCTGTAAGAAACACTTTCCAAACACAAACAAGTTAAATGCTCAAGCTGTTAGGCGACCAATGCTCAAGTTTCCCAGTAGCGACCACTGCTCAAGCCTTAGGCGAGCTACTTGCTTCTTGAGTGGCTTCTCTAGCCAAGCTCTTTTGACACACCTTTTGCTGAGTGCCTTCCCTATCCAAGATCTCTTTTCCCTAGCTTCTTCCTTTCATGGCTTACACAACCAATATTTTCTTCATACTTGTTGAGTGGCTTCTTTAGCCAAGCTCTCTTCTTCCTTAAACAATTCTTTGAAATAGAAATGGGGGAACAGTTCTTATACCTTGTTTCCAAGCTTCTCCTTGGTTGAGCTTCTCATTATTCCTTGCGATCTCTCCACTCGATCGATCTTACTTCTAGCTTGATGTTCTTTTCTTCATGAATAAGGGAGTCTTCAAGACTAATAGTAGCCTTCCTCCTATTGATCTTTGTCTTGAACCTTGTTGTCTCCTTCTCAAACTACTTCAAGAATCAGAACACAACCTCAAAGACTTACATATCAGCGAGGTAATTCCTCAAGTTTTGAGCAAAGTAATGTTGCTTTGCTTAGCTCTATTTTACAACATGACGAACCGTCGACATACAATGCTGCTAGTACTAAAAAAGAATGGCAAGAAGCTATGGAAAAAGAGATGGTTGCTCTTCATCAAAATGGGACATGGGAGTTATGTTCATTACCTCCCAACAAGAAAGCAATCGGATGCAAATGGATCTACAAGCTGAAATTCAACAAGGAAGGGAAGATAGATAGACACAAAGCAAGGTTAGTAGCTAAAGGATATTCTCAACAATATGGATTGGATTATGATGAAACATATGCTCCAGTAGCAAAGATGAGTTCAGTTAGGTTATTACTTTCCCTTGCCTCCATATTCAAGTGGAAGGTGAAGCAAATGGATGTCAACAATGCCTTCCTCAATGGCATACTTGAGGAAGAAGTCTACATGCAACAACCGGAAGGATACATTGTCAAAGGTAAAGAGCACATGGTATGCAAACTTCTCAAAAGTTTGTATGGTTTGAAGCAAGCTCCCCGAGCTTGGTATGCAAGGATTGATGAGCATCTTTGCTCTCAAGGCTTTCAAAGAAGCAATGTTGATCATAGTTTGTATTATAAAGTCAAGGGAAAAGATATTGTTATTGTTCGTCTATATGTGGATGATCTCATGTTGACAGGAAGCAATGTAGCAATGATTGAAGATGTTCAAAGAAAACTCTCTAAAGAGTTTGAAATGAGGGATCTTGGTGACTTACACTACATTCTTGGCATCGAAGTCTCTCGACTAGAGAAGGGAGATATATTTATCTCTCAACAAAAGTACATTTTTTCCATAGGTTTGAGATGTCTCACTCTAAGCCGGTCTCTACACCTATGGAGTCAACTCTCAAACTCACGAAGGATGAGAATGGTGTTCCATATGATGAAACACTATATAGACAACTCATAGGATCTCTCCTCTATTTGACCATCACAAGACCTGATATTTGTTTTGCAGTGAACTCTCTCCCAATATCTACAAGCTCCCAAATTATCTCATTGGAATAGAGCCAAGAGGATACTTAGATATTTGAAAGGTACTTCTTCACTTGGAATTCTCTATGGAGGAGATACATTGAATCTTCATGGATTTAGTAGTTCAGATTATGCAGCAAACTTGGTTGATAGAAAGAGCATAAGTGGAAATGCCTTCTTCCTAGGAAATGGAGCTATTTCATGGAGTTCCAAAAAGCAAAGTATGATCAGCTTATCCTCTACAGAAGTTGAATACAAAGCTCTCACAACCTCAGCTTGTGAAGCTATTTGGCTGAGAAGATACTTGGATGAGATTGGTTTCGGTGAAAACCAACCTACCACCATTCATTGTGATAATGTCTCAGCTAAATCTTTGGCAAAGAATCCAGTCATGCATCAACGAACCAAGCACATTGAAGTCAGGGAGCACTTCATCAGATAGAAGCTACAAAGTGCTGATATCATCTTAGACCATTGCAACACAAAGGAAAATGTGGCTGACCTCTTCACTAAAGCTCTTGGCAAGGAGTTGTTCATCAAGCATAGATCATCACTTGGCATGATGGAGCTCCCCTTAAGGGAAGGAAGTCATGAGTAAGGGAAGGCTCATCATGCATCTTCAACAAATAAGGGAAGGATCATCTTCATATGCCTTCAGCAAGCATTTTATTTCAGGTTCTTATTATTTTGAAGATGTTGGACTTGAGGGAAGGTGTTGGAATATGTAAGTCCACATCATCTCTTCAAAGTATTATTATAGGTTGAGCTCTTTATTAAAGTTCATTATATTCTTAGAGTGATTTATTATGTTTTCCACATCAGCCATAGTCGTGAATAAAGCATATTTGAAGTCAATGCCAAGTTGGAAAAGTGTTCCTATAATTTAGGAAAAATTTCAGGATAGTAGCACACCTTTTCTGAAGGCAGTTTTGCATGGATCATATATCACTAATCGTGCATTCTTTTTGGTTGATCTAAAAGCTAAAATGTTTTGCATAATATCATGTATCAGCTCACCAAAAATCCCTTGCAAATTCATCTCCAAACTCAAGTTATGCTGGCCGCAAGTTGGTAGGTAGAGAATTGGCAGATTGCTAAAAATGGCCAGTAGGCCAACTTTGGAAGCTTGTATCTTGAGCTACGTGTGTCATCAAAGTTGTTCCCCATATCATAGAGAATCTCCATCTAAAATAATTTCACCAAATTCCCACGGGTTAGAGAGTTATGCCTATTTAAACAGAAGCTTCTGACATTTTTTGCAGACAGACAGACAGAGGGCTGGAGTTGAGAGATAGTCGACTAATTTCTTGTAGTTGTGGAGTGCATCCTAGGGACTAAAGTGGAGTGGTGTATACCACACACTCTTGACCATTATACATTGGATTCATTTGTATCATTGAGCTCATTTGATAGTGTTATTAGCTTTGTTCTTTTCAAGTAGTTTGAGCTTGAGTTAGCTTCTACTACTGAACTTTGTATTCTTGTTGATTTAAGGATTGCTCACTTATTTGTCTCTCATATCTCATCTCATATATTCTTTGAGAGTGTATTTAAGCTCAGCTCCTCATTTTTCACAGTTTGAAGCTTTTCGCAAATCTTTGGGCTTACTTCCTTTTGTGGATTGATTCCACATAGCTTGGCACTTCCTTATACATGAGTGCCAGCTCCTTGTTCAGCACCACTCCTACCGGGATTTGTTGATATATTTAGGTAGTGATGTGTGTGAAAACTCTAGGACTGTCAAGGAAATTTTTCCCTCTTTAGAAGGTTGTTTTCCCCTGGCTTGTATATATGCCTATTGCCCTAATGGGACACTTATCTTTGTACATTCTAGTGGTAATACATTCAGTATTGTGTGTTGTGCTCAAATCCTCTTCTTTTTCCTTGTGATGTTCGCATGCTTCCGCAAACGTCTAACTCCAACAAACATAAGAGTGAAGTCTTTGATTGTTTCAAAAATTTTAAATCATTTGTCGAGAAGCAAACAGGAAGATATGTTAAGAAGCTAAGATCCGAAGGGGGAGAGTATTTCTCTCAAGCTTTTACTCATTTTTTCTATGATTAAGGTATCAAAAGAGAAGTTACATGCAGGTATACTCCACAAAAAAACGGAGTTTCAGAAAGAAGAAACAGAATCATAGCAGAAGCATCTAAAAGCATGCTAAATGATATGTGTTTGCCTAATTCTTTTTGGGTTGAAGCTCTTAGCACTAGTGTGTACATTATGAATAGAGTACCTACTACTGGAGTTTATCATTTGACACCATACGAGGTATGGCATGGAAGGAAACCAAGTGTAAGTCATTTGAAAGCATTTGGTTGTGTATGTCATGTACATGTACCTAGTGAAGTGAGATCAAAACTTGATGTGAAATTAGAAAAGTGTATATTTATTGGTCATGGAGATACTCAAAGAGGATATAGATGTTATAATTCCCATACCAATAAGATGGTTGTTTCAAGTGATTTAAACTTTGATGAATCACTTCCATGGTATGTAGATAAGAAAATTTTGCAGGTCATAAATCGAGACGAAGAAGATACAGGTGAAGGAGATGAGTGCTTACCTCAGCTCACAAGAAGTTTAAGTGATGAGAAGAGTGGTTTGGATGAAGAAAGAGAGCTAGCTTTCAATGGAAGATCAAGGCAAGAGTCACCTCCAAGTGTTAAAAGTAAAGATAAACTCAAACTTACTGAAGTTAATGATGAAAGAGAAGAAGTTGGTAGTGTATATGAGTATGAAGAATCATCAAAGGTTCCTAATAAAAAAGGAAGAACACCTACATTGGAGGTAAGAAGAACTTTAAGAGTGAGTAAGCAACCTGAAAGGTATACTTATAAATCTTTTATGAATACTCATTATGCTTTTATGACAAAGGTTGAGCAGGAAAAGGAACCTACATGTTATGATGAGGCGAAAGGATATGAAAAGTGGGAGAAAGCAATGAGAGAAGAAATGGAAGCACTACAAGATAACACGACTTGGAATTTAGTTCCAAAGACACGAAAACAAAAGGTAATTGGTTGCAAGTGGGTTTTTAAGATTAAAAGAAATAGTGATGGTAGTGTGTCAAGATATAAGGTTAGACTTGTAGCAAAAGGATATGCTCAAACTCAAGGATTGGACTATGAAGAGACATTTAGTCGAGTACCAAACATGGCAACCGTGAGAACTTTGTTGGCTTTAGTTGCAAGTAAAAGATGGAATATATATCAAGTAGACATAAAGAATGCCTTTCTTAATGGTGAGTTAAGTGAAGAAGTGTATATGTCACAACCAGATGGTTATGTGGATGCAAAATTTCCTAATCACGTATGCAGGTTAAAGAAGGCATTGGTTGGTCTTAAACAGGCACCAAGGGCATGGAATGCAAGGTTGATAAAGTATCTTATGCTGCAAGGATATACAATGAGTCATGTTGATCCTTCATTTTATGTAAAACATGTAGATGATATGTGTGTTTATGTAGGCATTTATGTGGATGACTTGTTGATTACAGGGAATGATGCAAAAGAAATTGAAGAGATTAAAGGTAATTTGGGAAAGGAATTTAAAATTTCAGATTCTGGTTTGCTTAGATATTTTCTTGGGATTGAGATTGTGTATGGTGATGAAGGTATGTGGTTGATATAGAGAAAGTATATATGTGATATGCTGAAAAGGTTTGGTATGCAGGAATGTAAATTTGTTTCTACTCCAATGGAATGTAATGTAAAATTGAGTGCAAAGGAAGGTGATGAGTTCCATGATATAATGTGTATAGATCGATGGTAGAATCTTTGATTTATCCAACAAAAACTAGACCTGATATATGTTATCCAGTGGAAGTATTGTCATAGTTTATGCATGAACCTAGAGTACCTCATATGCATGCAACGAAAAGAGTGCTTAGGTATTTGAAAGGTACCATGAATGAAGGATTATTTTATAGCCATGGCGTTGATCTAACTCTTAAAGACTTTAGTGATGCTGACTGGGCTCGATCTAAAGATGACAAAAGATCCACAAGTGGATATGCGATAATAGCAGGAAACAAGACATTAACATGAAGTTCAAAGAAACAACCTACAGTTGCTTTATCTTCTACAAGGGCTGAGTATACAGGTCTAGCATTGGCTACTACTAAGGTTATGTGGTTTAAAAAGTTGGTTCATGACTTGAATGTGTAGGTTGATGTACCCTTGATATATGGGGATAACTTGACCGGCATTCATATGACCTCAAATCCTATTTTTCATGCTAAAATAAAGCATATAGAGGTACCCTATCATTATGTTCGAGAGAAGGCCATACACAATGAAGTGCAAGTTTCTTTTGTGGGAAAGGATCAAGTTGTAGATATCTTCATCCAATCCTTGGATGGACCAAAGCTTCAAAGATTCAACTATATTCTTGGCATGAAGGAAATACCCTTTGGAACTTGAGGGGGAGAATATTGAGAACATTTGTTTTATGTATGGTACAAGTTCCAAATTATGTAAATACCTTTGGGATGTCTTCAAATACTTCAAGAAGGCTCATATTATTCATAAAAGATAGCGAAAATACCACGTGGGTTCTAGAACATGGTGAGTAAAATCAGTGTCACAAGGGAGTTGCAGTGGTGTCCTAGTGGAAGCCGATGTGGCTAATTCTCAAAGTCCATCAATACTTTGCTTATTTGAGCACTTGAATCATGTAACACCTCCATCCAAGTGTCTATCATGAATTTAGATGTATTTGGAAGGTTTTAGATTAGTTCCCCATGCTATAATAAGAGGGGAACCACATCCCTACTATTGAGCCCATAAAAGTCATATTGGTCAAATTCAACCGTAGTCAAAGTCAAATTGGTCAAAGTCAACATTTTCAAGGTCAAAGTCAACATGGGTGAAGTCAAAGTGTTCAAAGTTCGGGTGTCAAGGTGCACAGGTAGTGCACCATTAATTGTTCAGAAAGGGTAAAATTGCAGAAAGTTGGTTGCAGGTTGCAGAGGTATTTTTGTAATTTCTCTAAGGTTCAAAGTGTTTTAAAGTGTTTTGGAAGGTTCATGTGAACCCTCACTTAGGTGCACATTTGAAGAATTAAATGGAAAAATGTGATGGTATGTGAAGCGGCTGCGTACGCAGAAGTGAAAGTATGGCCCCCCAATTGAATTTTTTGTTTTAGTCTAAAGTCACTATAGGACAAAACAGGGATTCATTGGCTACCCACTTTTGGAGACAATCTTGGGACATCAAAGTGAGCACCAAGATACTTTAGCAGTTAGGAGTGTACGTGAACCCACACTCAAATCAAGGCAAAGACTATTCTTGGAGGACTAAGCAAGGTGAGCATAGTCTAACCTAAGCAAGAGAGAGAAGTGTGAGAGACACACAGTGTGTGCGACGCAGCGAAGTGAAGTGCAAGGTGTGCATGAAGAGTGACTAAGAAGTGTGCAGAGAAGTGCTAAGCTTACAACCAAAGATCCCAAGGTCCCATTGAAGCTATGTGCATGCCGAAGCTATGTGCATGCCGACAGAAGGTTTCCATCCCTCCCCCTTATTGGAAGCTTGGTGCAAGGTGTGCACAAGTGCAGGCTTGGAGAAGGTGGAGGTCTTGTGCAGACAAGGCCACCAACAACAAGACCCTTAGGTATTTTGTATTTTGTTGTTGTGCACTCTGTGGGATTTTGCACAGAAGCATTGGATTGTATTGTGCATCACCATTGTACTTGTCTTCTTATAGTCAATCGACAAAGGCTTCCAGTGTGTATCTTTCTTCTTATCTTTACCTTTTTTCCTACAAACACTCAAATCCCTTTTTGTACAAGAATCCCCCAACAAAATTTGGCACGCTCGGTGGGACTACAAGGAGATTTGAGCATAGGAGAAGAAATATTGCAATGTGGAGAAGCATTATTTAAGTGAAGATAGTACTACTTCATTGGGTTAAAAGGTAAATCTTCTTATCAATTATCTCATTCTAAGAGGATTATGAACAGCCCATGTCCGCAACCCGATCTCAAACATTGAGGATCACCTGCAAAGAAACAAGAAGGAAGGCTGCTAGAAGATCCCCCAGTCCATTGTCATCAACATCGTTAGGTTAGAGCATGGCAGGTTAGGTCGATTTGGAGACTCTACTTTCTAGATAACATATAAAATTTCCTTCTTTCAAAGGCTTAGCTCAGGAAGATCTGGACAAGCATATTAGGAGGTTTTTAGCATTATGCAAAACAAGAGGTTTGATGGGAAGGGAGGATGCCTTTTTGATACTCTTTCTTGCCACATTAGAAGGGTTACCAGATAAATGGTTCAGCTAGTTTGCTGAAAACCATTTCACCACTTGGGATTTAATGAAAGATGCATTCAAAACTCAATTCCAGCATGGGAATACTACAGAGATAATCATAGAGGAATTAGAAAACTTGAGACTAGATCCGGGTGAAGCGTTTCCAGAGTTTGTAACTAGGGCCAAGGCACTAATGGCTAAGTTGCCAGATCCTCCACATGATTTCTTTATTAAGAAATGGTTAGCTAAACCACTTCCAGTGACCACACAATGTAAACTCAAGGAATTAGTGTTGCCAACAGCCTCCATAGAAGAATTCATCGATACAGCTACATGACTGGAACAAATAAGGCTACAATATGGAGCAAGTTCTTCTCAACTACCCTATTCTACAGAAATGGAGGATCCAGTAATCTAGCTAAGGAAAGAGCTGGAGGGCTTAAAAAGGAATAAGCCCCATAAAGAGGAGGAGAATGTTGTGACCTAATTGAGGAGGGAAATTGAAGCATTGAGGCTACAAAAGGAAGAGGAAGCCCAAGCAGAAGAACTGGCTCAGCTTCGACAGTTGTAGGAACTCAAATGGGGTGGCATCAAAAGTGGGCTATGGTGTACCATGTGCAGTAAGCAGGGTCATGTGGTAAGTGAATGTCCGTTGTTAACTGTAACTTGCCAGCTATGTAGGAAAGTTGGTCATGAGGCCCATGAATGTCAGTCATGAGGAATGCCTACAACAACATATTGGACACAAGGAGGAGCCTTACCACTAGCTAATGTGATGATGGCTACACCTAATCAAGGTAACAATTACAACCCTAGACATAGGGATAACTTTGGAAATGGTCCAAGGAGGCCAATTATTTGTTTCAGATGTGGAGAATGTGGGCACTATCAAAATGGGTGCACTCTACCAGAAAATGCCCCTCCTTGCAGGAACTGCCCAGGGGCCAGAGACCACTATACTAATTGTTGTCCTAAGAACCAAGCATCCTCATCTAGGCCCCATATTCAAATGATTTCTATGCACAAAGAAGAAATGGTAGATCAAGTCAAAGTGCCATCACCATCTACGAGGGTGGTGGAGTTAGAAGAAATTGAATCTTTTAGAGTGCAGACAAGAAGCAAGGGGAAGGCTCAAGTAGAAATAGTTCAAGCATCAAGGATTAATGGATTGAACAAAGACAAAGAGACATCTGAAGACAAAGCCACCACATGTGCAGATACAAGGCACAAAGAAAATCTCATAGGTACCAGTGATGCCATTGGACATGCATTCAACAGGGCTCATGAGGAGTTTGATAAGTCAATTGGAGCCCATGCTCTTAAGGAATCAGAAGCTTCCAGACTACTCAAGTCCATGAAAAAGAAGGTCAGTATTTTTTATTTAATAAAGATGGATGGGAAATTCAGGTCACAACTCTTGCAGATAATTGATGAGGTTTCCACAACAAGTTTAATGGTAAAGGCTGCTGTTATGCATAAAGATAAATTTGTAGGGGAAGCACCCCTCACACATTATAAGAGCTCTCGGCTAACAGTCTCTATCAAAGGTCATGAATTTCAAGGAGTTATTGTGGATGGTGGTTCTGGCATTAACTTGATGCATGAACATACCACAAAAAGATTGGACTACACCCTTCAAGACCTGCCAACTTCACTATAACACCGGCAGAACAAAGCATAGTAAAGCCTATGGGAGTGGTCCCTGGAGTCCCAGTCAAGATACAAGGTACCATCTTTAACTTGGATTTTGTTGTTTTAAGGCTGCCACTGGTAGAAGGAAGTTTCCCCCTGTTAATTGGGAGACCTTCGTTAAGGCATGCCAACGTGCTGCATGAATGGGGCAAGGACAACACAATGTGGGTAAAGAAGGAGGGAAAAGAGTTGCAACAGATATTTTTACAAGAAGGACTAGACAATTAAAGACATACTAGCATGTTCCAGACAATTGGTATTTGTATGGAAGAAGAATTATTGGACAAACCAGAAGCGGATCTATTTGAAGAAGAAAATTTATATGAAGAAGAAAACATGTTGGCTTGGCTCCACACAGAAGACACATCTACCTGCTATGGGATTTTTCCAAACTCAAGCAGAGAGGAAGCCTATGAAGCAAAAGAGGACATCACTCAGGTTACTGATTCGAGTGAAACAGTCTCACTCAAAGGCCATAGCAGAGAGAAGAAAAGAAAAGCCCTTAAGTGCAGTAGTGATGAAGCTACTTCAAATCCTATATCAAGGGCTAGTTTGTTATGGATACTGGTATGGATATCATTTGTTATGTCAATTTTTATGATAGTAAGTGTAGGGCTTTACAAGGATGTGGAAGGAGTACCTGCAAGTCTTTGGAAACAGTGGGTTCCATTGGATGAAGAAGCTAGAATAGTAAAAATGGAATTTTGTAGATTAAGTCATAAAGTAGCTGAAACAAAGATACAAAAGATGCAGTATGGAGGAGATAATATTTTACTGAAGGATTTAGGGTGGCCCTATTGTTGGGGGATTCTTGGACAAGAAGGGATTTGAGTGTTTGTAGGAGAAATGGGTAAGACAAGAAGAGAAAATACACACTGGGAGCCTCTGTCGATTGATTACAATAAGACAAATACAATATTGAAGCACAATACAAGCCAATGCTTCTGTGCAAAATCCCAGAGAGGGCTCAATTACAAAATACCAAATACCCAAGGGACTTGTTGCTGTCGGCCTCCTCTACACCAAACCTCTTCCTTCTCCAAGCCTTCACTTGTGCACACCTTGCACCAAGCTTCCACTAAGGGGGAGGGATGGGTACCTTCTGTCGGCACGCGCACACTTCAAGGAGACCTTGGGATCTTTGGGAGACTAGCTTAGCACTCCTCTGCACACTTCCTTGGTCACTCTTCATGCACACCTTGCACTTCACTTCTCTGCGTCGCACACTGGGTGTCCCTTGCACTTCTCTCTCTTGCTCCACTTAGAGTATGCTTCTCTTGCTTACACTAGAATGGTCCAAGGATAGTCCTTGCCTTGAGTTGAGTGTCGATTCACGTACGCTCCTAACTGCAAGAGTATCTTGGTGCTCACTTTGATGTCCCAAGATTGTCTTTACAAGTGGCAACCAACGAATCCATGTTTTGTCATGTAGTGACTTTAGGCTAAAAACAAAATTTTAATTGGGGGGCATACTTTCACCTCTGTGTACCTTCACATACCTTCACATTTTCCTTTTAAGTCTTCACTTTTGCACATAAGAGAGGGTTCACTTGAACCTTCCAAAACACTTTAAAACACTTTGAACCTTAGGGAAATTAGAGAAATACCTCTGCAACCTGCAACCCATTTTCTCCAATTTACCCTTTGTGGACAATTAATTGTGCACTACCTTTGCACTTTGACACCTGTACTTCGAACACTGCTTTGCACGTGTTGTCTTTGACCTTGACCTTGTTAACTTTGATCAATTTGACTTTGAATGTGGTTGACTTTGACTACGGTTGACTTTGACCAATATGACTTTTATGGGCTCAACAATTTCCCACCACCTAATGTGCTCTCCGTCTCGGAGAGCTACAACAAAAAATCTGAGCATAGAGGACACCATGATTCTGGAGCGAATCTTCAAAAGGACACCAAGGCCACCAGAAACAGGAGAGAACAAGCACCAGAGAAGAACCAAAAAGGGGGATTTTTTCATGGAAATGCAAAGGAGGGCAATGGGAGGGTAGAAAGGAGGTGGAGGGGAGGGCTGAGGGGCGGAGATGGATAGGGTAGGGAGGGTTAAGGATATGGATGGGTAGAGTGGTAAAGGGAGGGATTGGGAGTAGGATTCATGGGTCTGGAGAGGGTTAAAATGAGCAAACAGTAGAGCTACAGAGGGTGCATATGTGAAATTATGAAACCTAAGGTAAGACAAAGTGAGAATAAACCACGTGGACAATGTGGTGAAATAAAAACATGTGATAAATGTGCTCAAAACATGTGGGGGATATAGTATGAACAAGTTCGCAAGCTACTTATCAAACTATTGACATAGAGAGCTTGTCCACATTAGATGAACCTAACCTAAAGAATGGCCAAAGGAGATGTAGGTAGTGCAGATTATCCCAATACAAGATCCACCCATGGGTCACACTATGCAACTTAGCAAGAACTCACACTGATTCAATGAGATGGCAAGACCATTAGTAGAAGGTGCATGTATGTGGGAAGTTGAGCTTGAATATAACAACACATGGAGGAAGTACCACTTTTTTACCAGACAGATTGAGAAGTTATAGAATATAGCAAATTTAAGGCCAGTGTGGTAGAAGATAGGCTTGGTAGAATATTTATCTTCTAGACTATTGAAACACGATTTCATGTAGTGCTTTTACCTAATCAACTCATTCACTCCCATCTAGGACCCCAAAGCTTCAAGCACATTTGCAGTTCCACCATTGACATCAAAGCTTCAAGCACCTTTGCACTTCCACCATTGACAGGTGGAAATGATATAAAGATATTTTGTCTAACCAACAACTTAGTTCGAGAAACTTAAGACATGAGAACGATGCACATTCCCACCAAAAAAGAAGGATTGGTCTCATAGAACATGAAGAATAGGAACCTGACAAAGCTCAAAGATATGGTGGCCATGACACTGAATATCATAGTTGTACGATCCAAGGGTCTAGCCGTTTCAGACAGATCTGAAATCGGACACCGTTTGGTCATCTGTGTGTATGAACAAAGATCTCGAGTTTCGACTTACTAGGAGGTCTTGTGCAGCCTTTGAGTGGAGTACTATCTGTAGTGCCCCGAGATTGGTTTTTTGCACTGAGGGTATCATCGTGGAGCTCTCAACAAGGAGAGTTTAGCCTAGTGCATATCCATTGAAATACTTCATTGGTATCATAGCATTTTGATTCAAAAGCTTTGTTCCTTTTGTGCGAGCGAAGCGAGCACCTGCCCACCCACCCAAGGCTTAAGACTAAAGTGGCCCCAAGGCATAGACCTTTGCATACCTTGTCATCTGAGTCACCAAATTCACTATTGGTGCCATTGGCTGCGCACGAGGGATGACCTCAATGATCAAGGAAGAAAGAGGTTCCCGATACTTCTTGAGAGGTCAACCATTTGAGTTTGTTCCTCCTAGAGCCCATTTAACCGACAAGCTCTCTTTCCACTAAGCTACACTCTTTTGGTGTCTGAAGAAGGGGAAAGACTAAGGTTAACATTAACTTGAACATGTTTTGGTCCCTCTAAAGCTCCACTCTTTGCTTTCAAAGCCTCTTTTGAAGCATTTTTGGGGTGTTTCTTGGAGCCATTTTGGAGTACTTTTTTGCATAGTTCTCTTTACACAGGTTCAAGAACATCAACTAGAGTGTTCTTTGTACTTCTTTGACAATGAATACTCACCTTTGGGACTATACTTTTCAGCCACATTAGTAAATCTACAGGTTTCTTGAAAGGTTTTAGTTGTGGTGGGAGCAGGCACTGCAAGTTTATGGAGGTTGTTGAGCCCAAAGAATAGAGGTAACAAACACTTGTAGGTGTCATTGGCTAGTATTTGGGCTGTGAATTCAGCCTTTAAGTGCCTCTTTACTTCATATATTGAGCACATACACACTATGTATGCTTCTGTGGATACCACTTATGTACGTCCATGTGGTCATTGATATAGCGGTTATGTTTTTTGCATAAAGCCTTTCACATTGATAAAAAGGTTCATGGTGAGGTTTTCTTTACTAGGTGACACTAGATGTTGGTGGAACATCAAGCTTACGCTATGCTTGAGGTGGATTTGATCTACATAAAAATTATCACTTGGATTATGTTGAAAAAATATCCATTGGAGAGTTCTTCTACTTATGCTCATTTATTGTAAAAGCCTTGAGCTTTACACATTGTAAAAGTAGAATGATAGAGCCCGAATTCCATGAATTTGTGGTGGTTGAGTTGCATTTAAGCAATCAATCAATCACTTAAAAGTAGATCAAACTAGATCTTCACTTTTCCTAGATTGTAGGAAAGTGAGTTGATTCCCTCCAACAACCATCCCCACCTTCATTTGAATTCAAAGTTAACTTGTAGAAGTCATGGATGGAAAGTGAATTGATTCCCTCCAACAACCATTCCCACCTTCATTTGAATTCAAAGTTCACTTGTAGAAGTCATGGATCACTTCTCGAGTCTATATAAAGACTTCAAATCACTTGTACAATACATGGAAGCAATTGTTGGAGTTAGACGTCTGCGGAAGCACGTGAACAACACAAGGAAGAAGAGGAAGCTTGGAGCACAACACACAATACTGAATGTATTACTAGAGAATGTACAAAGATAAGTAGCCCATTAGGGCAATAGGTGTATATACAAGCCGAGGGAAAAAAACCTCCTAAAGAGGGAAAAAAATGCCCCGGTGGTCCTAGTGTGTTCACACACATCACTACCTAAATATATCAACAAATCCCCCCTGGGAGTGATGCGGTGAACAAGGAGCTGGCACTCATGTATAAGGAAGTGCCAAGCTATGTGGAAATCACTCCACAAAAGGAAGTAAGCCCAAAGCTTTGCAGAAAGCTTCAAACTTCTCCCTAGGCAGAGCCTTCGTGAAAAGGTCTGCAATGTTCTCCTGCGTGGGCACATATGCCAAGCTGATCTCCCCAGCAGAGAACCTCTCCCTGACATAGTGATAATGCACCTCAATGTGCTTAGTGCCAACATGGAACATAGGGTTCCTCGCAACTGCCAATGCGCTCTGACTGTCAATGAAGATGGTGGTGGCAGAAGACTGGCCAACACCCGAATCAGCCATAAGGCGTCTGAGCCACACACACTCAACAGTCGTTGTGAAAGTTGCCCTATACTCAGCCTCACAACTAGAAGTGGCCACGGTAGGCTGCTTCTTGCTCAACCAAGATATACATGAGCTACCAAGCATGAAGCAAAAACCACTGGTGGACACACGAGTGTCATAGCAACCAGCCCAATCTGAGTCAAAAAAAGCATGCAAATCTGGCGGTAGTGATCCCCCCTTGGGATAAAACAACCCAAGTAGCCGAGTACCACTCAAGTAGTGAAAGATGCGCTTAACCACCTTCCAATGCGTAACTCCTGGGCAATGCATATACGTGCTCATCTGTGAGACAGCAAACTAAATATCTGGCCGAGTAATGCATAAGTAAATCAAGCATCCAACAGCCCGCTGATAGAGAATAGCATCAAATGCATCTCCAGCATCATGAAGACTCAATCGTAAACCTGTCTCCATAGGAGTGGCAATAGGCTTACAGTCTTCAAGGCCAAAACGCTGCAATAATGTGTCAATATATTTTGTTTGACACAAATCCATTCCACCATCAACTTGCATAAACTGAATGCCCAAATAGTGATGCAAATGCCCCAAATCAGACATCTCAAATGAGGCATGCAAATCAGCCTTAAAATCAGCAATATGCTTCTCAATAGGACCAGTGAGCAGCATGTCATCAACATAGACAACAATAATTAGAAACACATCATTAGCACGCTTAACATATAAGGTGCTTTCAGTTGGACTGTTCTCAAAACCATGTGCAACTAGATAGGCATGTATCTTCTCATACCAAGCACGTGGTGCTTGCTTTAAACCATATAATGCCTTCTTTAACCTGCACACCTGGTTTTCATGCCCTTTCTACACAAAGCCACGGGGCTGAAAAACATACACTTCTTCATGCAAGTCACCATTCAGAAATGCTATTTTAATGTCCAACTGATGTACATTCCAACCATGATGGGCTGCAAGTGCACAAATACTCCGAACAGTAGTCATACGGCATGTAGGTACAAAGGTCTCATCAAAATCAATGCCTCTTTCCTGTGCATAACCCTTTGCAACAAGCCTAGCCTTATACCTGTCAACTGTACCATCAGGTTTACGCTTCAACTTGTAGAACCACTTAGTGCCAATGGCCTTCTTGCCAGGAGGCAAGTCACATAAAGACCATGTACCATTCTTCATTATAGCATCATATTCAGATTGCATAGCAGCCATCCAATTTTCTGAATTCTGTGCTTCATCAAAAGAAACAGGCTCATTCTCATCACAGAGACTAGACGCAGCCATAGCATAGCAATCTGATGCAAAGGAGGCACTATGAGAGCTTGAACGAGTACGATATGACAAAGGTGCATCTAATTTGCTGTCACGCAAAGTCTGCACTAGCCATTTTGGCATAGTTTTTGCCTGCTCAATATCAGCTCTCTCATCAACAAGTGCATCATGTAAATCTGCATCAGAAATGGAATGATCTGCATCATCATATGAAACTTGCAAAGGCTGAGAAGTTACCTCATTAGGACCAGCACTAGACTGTCCACCTGTAAAAAGAGGCATCAAAGTATCATACATGTCTTTGGAGCTAATAGATGTCTCCTTAGTACATGAAAGCAATGGCTGAATAGCATCTTCCACAAAGACAACATCACGGCTAACCAAAATGCGTTTAGTCTGTGGATGATACAGACGATAGCCTTTACTTTTAGAACTGTACCCAACAAAAATACATTTTACTGCCTTATCATCCAATTTTCTGCGATGTTGTTCAGGCACTAGTGCATATGCCAAACAACCAAAAACACGGAGATGAGCAACAGATGGCTTGCAGTCATGCCAAGCCTCATATGGAGTGATAGACTGCAGCGCTTTAGTGGGACACCTGTTCAGTACATATGCTGCACACATGACAGACTCAAGCCAGAAACTATGAGGTAAAGCCTGACTCTTGACCATACACCTCGCCATCTCCATGAGTGACATGTTCTTCCATTCAGCAACTCCATTCAATTGAGGTGTATACGGCACTGTACACTGGTGTTTTATCCCACGTTCAGCCAGAAATGCATTAAAATCAGAAGACATATATTCCCCCCCTCGATCAGAATGGAGGGTGCCCATTTTACATGCTGACAGATTTTCAGCCTAAACCAAAAATTGTTTAAAGCACATGAACACTTCGGACTTTGCTTTGAGTAGATATACCCATGCATGCCTAGAAAAATCATCAATGAAAGTCACGAAGTAAAAGTAATTTCCAAAAGAGGGTATCCGCATAGGACCACAAACATCACTATGTACAAGCTGCAATTTTTGTGTAGCCCGAACTGAACCATCTTTTGGCAAGGAGGAATGCTGCATTTTGCCCAAAATACAGCCTTCACAATCATGTTTTCCAGGTGCCTCAAGTTTGGGCAAAGAGGACACCATTTCAGATTTCTGCAGGCGTAGCAAACTAGCAAAATTCAGATGACCAAAGCGTGCATGCCAAAGCTTTGCATCTGACATAGCCTGAGAATCATTTACTGCACATGCCAAATCATTTTCAGATCTTTCATAGTCTATGAGCTTATACAGCCCACGACATAAAATGCCAGAAGCAATAATCACATCGCCATTTGACAGATCATAAACTGTACACCTGTCATCAACAAATTTCACAACCAAGCCAATCTTGGCTAATGCAGAAACTGATAACAGATTCTTCTTTATCCCTGGCACAAATAAAGCATCTGACAAAGTGAAATTACTACCATCAGCAGTAGTCAAAATGATCTTACCAACTCCCATAACAGGATAAGAGGAGTTGTTGGTGCATGTAACAGTATTCCCTGTAGGGGCAGGCTCGAGTGAAGAGAAGAAACTGCGCAGCGAGGTAATATGTTTGATCGCCCCACTGTCAAAGTACCAAACATCTGAGTCTACTGCAGACATGCACTGCTCATGAGAAGATGGGTCAAAACTGCAAACAGTAGTGAACGCCCATTCTTCTTCCTGCACAAGATTAGCAGACTCTGTTTTTGGTGTAGAGGCTTCTGAAACAACCATTCCAGCCTCCTTTTTCTTTGCCTCTTTTGCAGCCAATTTTGGATAGTTCTTTATGATATGATTATTCCCTTTACAGTACTTGCAAAATAATTTCTTCTTTTCTGATTTCTTCTCATCTTTATCCTGGTTCTTCGAATTTGCAGCATTTGCAGATTTCTGCTTACTAGTAGAAGAGCTCCATTTTCCTTTGCCCTTCTGACTAGCCAGGAAAGCTTGATCTGCAACACGCATAATGGACATGTTCTGCTTGGACTGATCTTCGTGCAACAGAACAGAGACTAACTCCTCAAATGATAAGGCATTCGGATTGCCTTTCATCATCAACCAAAGAGTAGAAGCAAAACTCTGATATGAATCAGGAAGACCATTCAGAACGGTCTGCACAAGTGAGCTATCTGGTATAACCTCATCAGCAGAAATCAATTGTTCCTTCAAATCTTTGATCTTCGTTAGGAAACTGTCCATAGAATCACCTTCATTCATGTGCTCACTCTCCAATTGTTTTTGGAGGTAAGCAACACGAGCCTCATTCCTAGCTTGGTACAATGTGGTAAGTGTATCCCAAGCATCCCTAGCTATTCTGTAAGAGAGAATATGAGGAATAATGGCACGTTTGACAGACAAAGCTATCAATGCATGTGCCTGGGCATCTCTGCCATCCCAACGAATCTGCTCTGCAGTAGGTGCAGCAGAAATAGCAACACGAACAGGAATCTGCACAATATCACCTTCGACACCATCTTCATCAGCTCTAGCACCTGTATTCGCAGTACCTGTTGTTACAAGTGTAACAGGACGTCTTTCAACACCCTGCACAATGTTCCACAATCCTTTTGCAATGAATACATGTCGCATCATATAAGCCCATAATGGGTAGTTGGTACCATCCAACTTATCCTCAACAGCCAACATACGGAATACATCACTGCTTTCAGCCATGGTCGGTGACTAAAATACCTTGATGCAGAAAATTGACTGTATCTCAAAAAGTTGAACAAAACTACCCAGACGAGTTCTGCTAGACATGTAGTAGACTTCGAGACGCTTAAACTGGCGAACAAAAACTGGTATATACATTTGGCACAAAAAGACAAAATAGCCTACACAAGTGCTGTGATAGTGCGTTCGGAGGCCGAAACACTCTAAGTATGCTCACCAAATTTCATGCGAATCTGAGACTACAAACGGAGGAGTGTCGACGGTGCCCTAGATGAAGCGATGACCTGCTCTGATACCAATTGTTGGAGTTAGACGTCTGCGGAAGCACGCCAACAGCACAAGGAAGAAGAGGAAGCTTGGAGCACAACACACAATACTGAATGTATTAATAGAGAATGTACAAAGATAAGTAGCCCATTAGGGCAATAGGCGTATATACAAGCCGAGGGAAAAAAACCTCCTAAAGAGGGAAAAAAATGCCCCGGCAGTCCTAGTGTGTTCACACACATCACTACCTAAATATATCAATAGCAATATACATACACTTGTGACCATCATTGTCTTGGTCCTTCATTTCTCTGCATCATCTTCTTCACCAACAGTAATCTTGAAGAGGTTGTTGCTCTCTCTATAGAGCTCCAAATTGGATGAAAGATGGCTCATTGCAAAGATACTGGTCTAATTTATGCCTGTAAATTTTCATAGAATTTGGTTTAGTAGATTGGGAGAAATCTCAGTTTTTCTGTCTTGGGGTCAATCTCTGCATATTCCTGAAAAATAGGAACTACCACCGTTGAGTGTTTGATTTATTCCTATAGAATATTTTTACTCTTGTGCATTATATACACCCAACCCTATTTGTATCACTCCTGTAAAAGTATTTTTTCTAATTGTAATCATGCTAGTCGCTATGAGCATTTGAAGTTCATTGTCTCTTTCAAAGATAGTAAGTTTTTTGAGCTAGTCGATGTGCAAACCTATCTGTTTTGTATCGACTCTTTTTCCTTGATGCTCCAAAGTACATGTTGCATTTTATTGCACTTATTGCATGCCGATAAGGTCTATTTGAGTCTCCATAAGCTCAAGGGCTGGTCTTGTGCCGGTTGGCTGGACCAAACTTCGTCGCTTTGCAAATCACTTTTCTACCTCCTACAAGCTTCTCCAAGTTCTTTCAGTGGTATCAGAGCTAGATCAAAATGGGCAACGGCTTTCCCTCAATCATCGAGAATCTTGATCGACAAAACTACGTGGATTGGAAGAGGAGACTTTCCAGGCCAACTTTGCAAGCAAGAGCAAGTGGAAAGGGAAGAAGAAAGGACCAAAGCATGACAATGCCAAAGGTCAGAATGTTCAACCTTGCGCTATCAGCGATAAGACCAACCACACCACTCAAAATTGCTGGTTCAATGGAAAGACCCAAAAAGGAAGTGGAAGATGTGGATATGGCAGCAATAGAGGTAGAGATGGACACAACTTCAACAATAACAATAGAGGCTATAATAGAGGGGACTTCAACAATTATTAAGAAGATCAACCACATGAAGAATTATTGCTTCTTATGAATCTAAGTCACAAAGAAGGTAAAGAAGATGATCATTTGTTCTACACAGTTTCAGGATGTTCAAATCATGTTGCAAGCAACATTGCTCTTCTATCTAATTTTGAAATTCCAAAGCATAGACATGAAGTACAAACAAGGGATGACACAAAGTAGAATTTGGAGAAGATTGGTATGTCAAAGCTTCCAATGGCACAAAGACAACCATTCAACTACAAAGGCTACATTCACAACAACTTATTAGACTTAGTACATACAGATGTATGGGGACCAAGTCAAGAACCTTCATTGCCAAGATCAAGGTATTATGTCTCATTTACTAATGACCATAGTAGATGGACTATTCTATACTTCATCAAAAGTAAGAATGAAGTGTTTGATTGCTTCAAAAAGTATCTAGCACATGTGGAGAATCATATAGGTACATCATTCAAGAAGCTCAGATCTGATGGAGGGGGAGAATACTTCTCCAAAGAGTTTGATGAGTGCTTGCAAGATAAAGGTATCAAAAGGGAAGTGACTACCTGAATGGAATTGCAGAGAGGAGAAACAAGACATTGGTTGGATCAACCAGAACATTGCTTGAAGAGAAGAAGTTGCCACATTATCTATGGGCAAAGGCTATTTCAACTATTATGTACCTTGTCAATAGACTACCATCCAAATCACTTCAAGGTATGACTCCTTATGGAGCATGGCATGGAAGAAAACCTAGTCTTGGCCATTGCAAGTTTTTGGCGTGTTTAGTTTATGTTCATCTACCATCACAAATAAGAGGTAAGCTAGATGAAAGGGCAACAAAGGCAGATTTTATTGGATATGATTCAACTCAAATGGCTTACAAGTTCTATAATCCTTTAACCAAGAAATTCACTACAAGTAGAGATGTTGTGTTTGAAGAACATAGGTCTTGGTATGATGAAGAAAAACAAAAGGTAACTCTAGCGTATGATCTTCATTCTGATTCTCATCAATTAGGAAGCAAGCATGATACACAGGTCTAGGATCTAAATAGTGATACAAATGATGACCCAGATGAAATAGAAAAGGAATACAAGCTATGGAAGTCAAGAGGAAAAGCAAAAATGCAACAAGCACCTAGAAGATCAGCAAGAGAGAAGAAACAACTAGAAAGGTATGGATATGATTCCACATTTGTTATAAAGCATTCAATCTACTTGGCAAAAGATTCAATTTCAAAAGAACCATCAACCTATGAAAAGGCAAAGGGAAACCCTTATTGGGAAAAGGCCATGAAAGAAGAAATAGATGCATTGAAGGAGATGGGCACTTGGGATTTGGTTTCAATGTTGTCGAATCAAAAGATAATTGGTTGTTGATGGGTATATAAAGTTAAAAGAAACTCAGATGGATTAGTTTGCAGATACAAGGGAAGTTTGGTTGCCAAAGGATGCTCACAAACTCATGGTATAGACTATGAGGAAACATTCTCACCGGTTGCAAAGATAACTACAATCAGGACATTGATAAGTGTAGCTGCTGCAAGGAATTGGAGACTCCTCCAACTTGACGTCAAAAATGCATTCTAAGATGGTTGGATAAGTGAAGAGGTATACATGTCACAACCTCCTGGTTTTGAAGACCCCAATCATGCATCTTATGTTTGCATACTTGAGAAAGCATTGTATGGATTGAAAACAAGCTCCTAGATCTTGGAATTACAGGTTGATTACATACCTTCAAGATCAAGGGTTCAGACCTAGCAACTTAGATCCTTCTCTATTCATCAAAAGAGATCACAATGAGGTTATCTATCTATGTGTATATGTAGATGATATTATTGTGATAGGTGATGATCTAAATGGCATTCAAAGGATCAAGAGACACATGCAAGAGGAGTTCAAAATCAGTGACTTAGGTGAGCTCACATATTTCCTAGGTATGTAGGTCATATACATAGATCAAGGAATGTATTTGACTCATAGGAGATACATCTTCTTAAGTTAAAAATGGAGAACATTAGACCTGCAGGTACACCTTTGAAGATGAATCATAAACTTAGTGTTTATGAAGGTGAGAAAATTGAAGACATCAAGGAATATCAAGTCTTGGTATGTAGCTTGATATATGCTACTCATATAAGGGCAGACATCTCATATAAGTGTGGGAGTGCTTAGTCAACTCATGCACTCACTGAGAAGACCACACATGGATGCAGCTAAGAGAGAAATTAAGTATCTCAAAGGTACAATCAATGAAGGTATATTCTATCCTTACTCTTGAGATTTGGATATCAAAATCTATTTAGATGTAGATTGGGCACGAGCTAAGGATGATAGAAGAAGTACTTCTAGTTACTTAGCATTTGCAGATTATGTCATGGAGTTCCAAGAAGCATCCAGTAGTTGATTTATCCTCAATTGAAGCAGAGTATAGAGGTTTGACCATAGCAACTCAAGAGGCAATATGGATAAAAGCGTTGTATATAGATTTAGGACTTGTGTGTTCCAAACCTCACATATTTGGAGACAATGTAAGTTCCATGCATCTAGTGGCAAACCCTATTTTCCATGTGAGAACGAAACACATAGAGGTTCATTAGCACTTCATCAGGGAGAAGCTCATGGCAAAGGAGATTGAAATTTCTTTTGTTTTAACTAAAAAGCAAGTAGCAAATACGATGATGAAGGCACTTGATGGAATAAAGCTTTGTAGATTCAAAGCTATGGTAGGTTTCAACGTATTTGAGAATGAATACTCAAAGCATACTTTAGCTTGAGGGGGAGCTATTGGAACATCAAGCTTACACTATCCTTGAGGTGGATTTGATCTACATAAAAAACTATCGCTTGGATTACATCAAAAGAATATCTGTTGGAGACTTCTTCTACTTATGCTCATTTATTGTATTTTTTAAAAAAGATTTTTCATGGATATTTTACCATTGTAAAAGCCTTGAGGTTTACACATGTAAAAGTAGAAAGATAGATCCTAAATTCCACAAATTTGTGGTGGTTGAGTTGCATTTAATCAATCAACCAATCACCTAAAATTAGATCAAACTACATCTTCACTTTTCCTAGGTTCTAGGAAAGTGAATTGATTCCCTCCAACAACCACTTCCCGCCTTCATTTGAGTTTAACATTCACTTGTAGAAGTCTTGGATCACTTATAGAGTCTATATAAATGCTTCAAATCACTTGTACAATACATGGAAGCAATATACATACACTTGTGACCATCATTGTCTTGCTCCTTCATTTCTCTGCATCATCTTCTTCACAAACAGTAATCTTGTAGAGGTTGTTGTTCTCTCTATACAGATTGAAATTGGATGAGTCATGGCTCATCAGAAAGATATTAGTGTCTAGTTTATCCCTAATAATTTTCATACCATTGGGTTTAGTAGATTGGGAGAAATCCCAGTTTTTCTGTCTCGGGGTCAATCTCTACGTATTCTTGAAAAATAGGAAGTACCACCGTTGAGTGTTTGATTCAATCCTATAGAATATTTTTCTTATTCCTTATAATCATGTGCATTATATACACTCAACCCTATGTATATCACTCCTATAAAAGGAATATTTCTAATTTTAATCACACTAGTCGCTATGAGCATTGGAAGTTCATTGTCTCTCCCAAAGATAGTAAATTTTTTGAGCTAGTCGATGTGCAAACCTATCTTTTTTGTATCAACTCTTTCTCCTTGATTCTCCAAAGTACATAGTGCATTTTATTGCACTTATCGCATGCCTATAAGGTCTATTTGAGTTTCCATAAGCTCAAGGGCTGGTCTTGTGCCAATTGGCTGCACCAAACTTCATTGCTTCACAACTCACTTTTCTACCTCCTACAAGCTTCTCCAAGTTCTTTCAGATGTCGGGGTCTCTTCGGTAATGTAGATGGAAGACTTACCCAGCCTCGCCATAGGAGATGTATGCTAGTTGTTCATAGGTGATCGATAAGCCAAGTTGGCCTCTTTTAGTTAATTGATTATATGTAGTGGAGTCAATGATTACCTATGCATGTTTACATGTCAATACTTGTAGTTCTCACTAGTCATATTCTTATTTTGCAGAGGAGACTCTAGCAAAATTTTTCCAAATTTTTTGTTTTGTCAATTATACAGTGGTTGATTTACTCCTTGATACACTTACTGGTGTGAGTACATATATTCTCACGTAATCCTTTTGGTTAGTCATTACTTTTCATTAATTCATTTCTTTGGGGAGACTATATTAATTTCCCAAAATTTGATACTTGATCATTCTTTTTTGAGCCTTAGTGATGTTTTGACTTTTCTAGCTCCATTATCATTCTGGTTAGTTCTCAATCATCATGGCATCAAAGATTTAGGCACATCTAGCAAATCAGGGTCTAGTGCCAGGGTTCCTAGAAGGAGCTATAACTTGCAAGGCAAAGACCATTTTGAGATCCAACAATTTGATGGCACAAACTTTGCCCTATGGAAGAATGAGATTAAAGATGTGCTGATTCAGAGGAGGCAATGGAAGCAAATAAATGGAATCTCAAAAAATCCTACTGACATGGATGAAGATGATTGGGATGATTTGGATGAAATGGCTAGGGCTACCATTCGATTGCACCTGGTAGATAATGTTTACCTTATAGTATTGGAGTGTGAAAGTGCAGAGGATCTTTGGAAGATATTATGCAATACATATGAAAAAGAAATGACATCAAATAAAGTGTATCGAGTGAGAAAGTTATATGACCTTTGCGTCAAGGACATAGATAGTGTTGATGCTTATCTGAATGAGTTTGATGCTATATTCTCTCAGTTACAGGCTCAAAAAATGGACATGGATAATGAAATGAAAGCATTCTTGTTGTTATGCACCTTGCCATCATCATGGGATACATGTTGCACTGCTATCAACAATAGTGCACATGGTGGTAAAGTGGTTTATGATGACATATATGGAGCACTCTTGAGTCAGTTGAGACTGAAGAAGGAACTAAGCTTAAGGCTTTACATTCAAATAATGGAGGTGACTATATCTCACATAAATTTAGCTTTTTTTGTCAGCTTAGAGGAATTTGTAGATAGTTTACAGCTCCTTATAGCCCAATACAAAATGGTGTAGCTGAAAGGATGAATAGAACTATTTAGGATAGAGTAGTTTCTATGTTGCATCATGCAAACCTTTCACAAGGCTTTTGGGAAGAAGCAGTATTAACTACAGTTCATGTGATTAACCTCTCACCTATTACTCTCAAAGGTTTGAAAGTGGCACAAAAGTTATGGACGGGGAGGCCACCATATTATGATCATCTTCGAGTTTTTGGGTGTGAACCATATGTTCATATACCCAAAAACCTTAGACAAAAGTTGGACCATAAGTCAAAGAAATGCATTTTTCTTGGATATGGTCAAGAAGAACAATTTGGATATTGCTTATGGGATCTTGAGACAAAGATGGTGATTAGAAGTAGTGATGTCATTTTCAATGAATTTAAGATGCATAAACAACCCATTAAGGAGGTTGAAGTGCGAAGAGTGGTGTTTGAGGATACTAGTCCTCCACTTAACATGCATAAAAATAATGCACATAGGGATGTTCAAGAGAATGTTTGATCAGATTAGTCTACAAATGTTCCACTTTAGCAACCATTGAGATGCTCTACATGTTTCTCACATCCACCTGATAGATATGTTCTAGGTTTGGATTTTGTTATGCTAACAGATGCTGGTGAGCCTTCTTGTTACAAAGAGGCTATGTAGACAGAGGATCATGTCAAGTGGGAGCATGCCATGAAGAGTGAGTTGGATTCTATTTACAAGAATGGTACTTGGGATTTGGTACCTTTGCCAAAGGAAAGGAAAGCTTTACTATGTAAATGGTTGTTGGTGCAGGGCAATCAACAATTAAAGTTTTGATGAAGGTTTGGAAGTCAAGGACTGAAGAAAAGATCAAGATATGAAGCATATGTTCAAAGGATGAAGATGTGTATACATATGTACATTAATTCAAAGATAGTCTACTGAGTCTTTTGAATTGATTTAACTTGGAGAAGGTGTGCAAACTATAGGCGACAGCTTGTGCAAAGTTTTATAAAAAAACTTTACACATTTGATAAGTCAATGAGAGAGTTATGGGTAGCAGACTTTCTGTGTAGTCATCTTCTTCACAGTTTGTTCGAAATTTTAATAATTGAGTATTGATCCTCCAAATTGGTGAAGGTTTTGAGTTACTCTTGATATAGAGGTGTTCTAACTTCAAGAGTAGCTTGTTCTTTTGGAGATTAACACTCTCCATCAGTGGTATCAGAGCAGGAAGTATCAAAATTGAAGAAAGGAGGATCCCGACTGCTGCAGTCATAAAGAATTCAACAATTGAAGATTCAAAAGGTGAAAGCTTGAGAGCAAAGCTTGAGAAGGAGGCTAGAAGACATCAAGGACGACAAAAGGAACTTCATTCGAAGTAAAGGTAACCTTATTCCTCATAAAGCTAGAAGGATTTAATACACAAGTGAAGAAAGGATGGGAGATTCTCTTCAGATAGAGAAACTGGATATAGAAAACTATCCAGCATGGTCAATGAGGATGGAAGCTCATCTTATGAGCAAAGACTTGATAGGTTATATTATAGGTGAAGAAGAAAAGCCTCAGTTCAGAGATCCTAGTGTTCCAACTAGGGAGGAATTATCAGATTTGAAGACTTGGATGAAGAGAGATGCTCAAGCCAGGAGCATTATCTACATGGTAGTCAATGACTACTTGCTACCTCACATTAGAGGTCTTGAAAGTGCAAGTGATATATGGAATGCTTTGGAGGAGCATTTCCAAAACACCACAAAGTCAAGAAAGGCATCCTTGTGGGCAGAATTTACCACATTCAAGAAGAATGCCTCTCAATCCATCTCAGATTATGTAACAAGGATGAAGGACATTGCAGATGCATTAGGAGCAGTTGATGAAGATATTGAGGAGGATAAATTGGTAAGGCAAATCCTTACAAGTTTGAGAGGTGATGACAAATTGAAGCCATTCATTTTGTCTACTGAATTATCACTTGATCATTTTACTCCTGATTTAAATTAGTTGCTAGGACACATGTTAATCTTTGAGCAGGATGTCAAAGGTGAAAGTGATAAAAGTGCAGGTCAAGCCATGTATTCAAAGGATAAGAAAAAGAATAGCAGAGGGAAGCAACAAACAAATGAAGATGAAGGTACAACTAGCCAAGCTAACTTCCTAAGAGGAAGAGGAGGTGGCAAAGGTAGAGGAAGAGGCAGAAGTAATAAAGATGGAAGCAAATCTTGTTGGATTTGTGGTAAGACAAATCACTTAGCTAATGATTGTTGGCATAATACTCAAAACAATGATGGATATAATCAGAACTCTAATTCAAGAGGAAGAGGTGGCAGAAATCAAAGAGGTAATTTCATAGGTAGAGGTAGTAGAAGTTACTTTGGAAGAAATGCAGGTAGAGGATTCCAAAGCCAACAATAAAACAATACCTACTACAATTATGCTTCAGATGAGAAGGAGGGTTCAACATTGATAATGAATGCAACTTGTGAAAGGCAAAGTGAAGATCAAAGAGTCTTCTACATTGACTCAGGGTGTAGCAATCACCTGAGTGGCAACATAGCTTTGATGACTGATTTGGAGCATAAGGTAACTAATCATGTAATTCAAACAGGTGATAATACAAAGCACAATGTGAACTCAATTGGATCAGTGAAAGCCAAGGATGGAAGTACTATATTGAGTAAGGTTTTGTATGTTCCTACAATTCCAAATAATCTGATAAGTGTAGGACAAATTGTTGAAAAAGGTTATGAAGTTAGGTTCACTAATGAAGGAGTTTTTGTGGAAGACCCTAGCAATGGGTATAAACAAATTGTTTCAAGAAAGAAAGAAGGAAGATTGTTCACATTGAAGATTCAAGGTAATGTTGGTCATGCCTTGTTCACCTATGGAGGACATAAGATCTCTGAGTTAGATCTTTGGCACAAAAGGCTTGGACATTTTAATGAAAGAGGTATTAAAGATATGGTTAACAATGGTACATTGCTTGGATTGCCTAATGTTGCAGGTCAACATATGACATACAGATGTGAGGCATGTCAATTAGGTAAGGCTCATAAGCAATCTTATTCCAAGCATGGTTTTATGTATTTAGAGAAGCTCGAATTGGTACACACAGATGTGCGGGGACCATCAAAGGATTTCAGTATCAATGGTTCAAGGTACTATGTGATTTATGTTGATGATGCTACCAGATGGATCATTATTTATGTGATCAAAGATAAGTCAGAGGAATTCAATACATTCAAACATTATCATGTGTATGCAGAGAGAATTATAGGTCAAAAGTTGAAGAGACTAAGGTTAGATGGAGGGGGAGAGTATTTCTCTAATGAGTTCAGTGATTACTTGTGGAATGCAGGTATAAAGAGAGAGGTTATTTGCAAGTACTCTCCTCAATAAAATGGTGTAGCAGAAAGGAGGAATAGAACTCTTGTTGAGTTTGCAAGATCCATGATGAAGGAGAAAAATTGCCCAAACTATTTGTGGGCTGAGGCTGTAAATACAACAACATATTTGGTCAATAGATTACCATGTAAAGCTTTGCAGGGTATGACACCATATGAGGCATGGTGGGGTAAGAGACCTACTCTAGATCATTGCAAAGTATTTGGATGTTTGGCATATGCATATGTGCCATCTCAATTGAGGCATAAATTGGAACCCAAAGCTAAAAATTATGTGTTTATTGGATATGATGATAAGCAGATGGGATATAGGTTGTGAATTCCATCCACAAAACAATTTCTTGTGTCTAAGGATGTTACATTTGATGAGCAAGGTACTTGGTATGCAGGTACAAATATTTATGCAGGTGATGAAGAAATTGTGAATCAAAGGAAAGGTAAATCAAAGGTTGAGATATTTGATGAAGAGGAGAACAATGAAGTAAGTGCCAAGGTTTGATCCAGAATGTGATGAACCAAAAACCTCAAGAAGTGGAGAACTGAGAAGGTCATCAAGACACAAATGGCAACCTACAAGGTATAGTTATGACACTTCTTTTTTGGCCACCAAAGACTATGCTTATGTTGGAGACCTCTTAATCTCCAAAGGTCTAATCTATACTAATCTAAAAACACTTCTATATCAGTTATGGACCAAACTTTTCACAAATATTGTCTTCTTTTATCAAAACTTTCAATAACACTTTTCTGAGTAAAGAAATTTCTTCTTCAGAAAGTCTGCTTGAGAAATCAACTTTATTTCCTGCACATATCTTCAAATTTCTTCAAACCAATGATGCACATATCTTTAGACTACCTTTGTGCAATCATATCAACCATTAGTTCATCAAAAGAACCACTAGATTTTTAATTTGATCTTTTAGATCAAATCTGTGTCAAAAACTGTCTTCCAAAAATGGTGACTTTGACATGGTCAACTTCTTAAGTTGATTTCTCATAGCACAGATCCCGTTTTGCTAAATGCTTTTAGCCATAGCTTCCTTACCTTATAACTTAGATTTTGAATGCTCAGTCATTAAAAACTTTACACTGTGCACTGAGATCTAAGCAAAACATTGACACGAAAAATGCGCGACTCAAAGAAGTCTATCTGTAGACTCTTCATACAAATGTTCCTATTGATCATACTCACAGTAGGAAAGGAATTAGATCATAAAAATCTGAACATAGCTTTATTAGCTTCCAGATTAGATGTGTACAAAAGAATTTCTGATCCACATGATCAGACTGAGAGAAATCTACGAAATACTCATCGCTATTTCCTGAAGATGACTCTCCTCACATCTATCTCTATGACACTTGTCTTCTAATGACTCTTTTATGTGTTTCTTTACATCATTGACTTATATACATATGGTTTTAGACTTATCCCACGTCTATTACATTACTCCTCATCATCCTAAGGATTATCTATACTCAAGTTACAAGAATTTCCAACTGTAATATACATATGTATACAGGCTTGACTTTTAAGATCTCTTCACTTCCTTAAGTGGCTTCTTGAACTTCAATCTGATCATTGACATGCTTCAATCTCTTTGTAATCATCAATTTGTGAGTGTTGTGTTCCAACAGCTCCCCCTCAATCACTAATTGTGATTATTCCATTCTTCTTCACTCATGCCATCTCCTTGAATCTTTGTAGCTTAGGTCCATCCAAGCTTTTTGTTAACATATCTACAACTTGTTCTTTTGTTGGAGTATACATCACTTCAATCTCTTTATCAAGTACCTTTTCCCTTAAGAAATGGTATTGAATCTCTATATGCTTAGTCCTGGCATGAAAAATAGGGTTAGCTGCCAAATACAATGAACTCATATTATCTCCAAAAATAATTGGAGTACTCTGATCAGTTCCAAAACTCTTCAACAAGGTCTTTAACCATATCACTTCTTTTGCAGCCTCTACCATTCCTTTATACTCAGCTTCTGTAGATGACAAAGCAACTGTATGTTGCTTCTTTGAGCACCAAGAAACTAGTTTATCTCCAATATAACAGAGATACCCATGAGTAGACCTTCTATCATCTGAATCACCTGCCCAATCTCCATCACTAAACACTTTGATTCTTGTATTAGAAGTAAATCCATAATACAGACCTTCACTTAGGGTTCCTTTGATATATCTGAGTACCCTTTGAGCTGCAATCCAATGAGTCTTCTTTGGACAATGCATAAATTGTGATAACACACCTACTGCATATGATAGATCTGGCCTTGTCAAGGTAGCATAGATTAAACTACCTACCAAACTCTGATATTTCTTCATGTCATTGAATTCTTCACCTCCATACCTGCTCAACTTATGATTTGCCTCCAATGGTGTGCTTGAAGGCTTGCAATGCTCCATGTTGAATTTGACCAGAAGATTCTTCATGTACCTCTCTTGTGTAACATATACTCCATGTTGAGTATATACAATCTGCATTCCTAAGAAATAAGATAAGTTTCCCAAATCACTTACCTTAAACTCCTTCTCTATTTGTTTCTTAAGCTCATTGATTCCTTGAGCATCTGTACCTGTGACAATAATATCATCAACATAAATACACATATATATGTATCCATTTTCACTTGCCTTCACTAGCAAGCTACTATCTGCCTTCGATGCTTGAAATCCACATTCATTCAAGAACTTAACAAGCCTGTAATTCCATGCTCTTGGGGCCTGCTTCAACCCATACAAAGCTCTCTTGAGTTTACACACATAATCTATCCAATTGAATCCATGAAGCCTTCTGGTTGCTCCATGTACACTTCATCTGCAATATACCCATTCAGAAATGCATTCTTCACATCTAATTGTGATAACTTCCATCCTTTACAAGCAGCAATAGCATCAATGATCTAATTGTAGACATCTTAGCAACAGGACTAAAGGTTTCATCATAATCTACCCCATAAGTTTGGGCATAACCTTTGACCACAAGTCTAGCCTTGTATCTAGACACCTTACCATCTGCAAACCTTTTTGTTTTATACACCCACTTACATCCAATGAATTTCTGATTCTTTGGTCTTGGCACCAACTCCCATGTTTCATTTTCAAGTAGAGCATTGTTGGCATTATACGGGAAGAAGCAAGTACGGGCAGACATGCAGATCTAGCACTGAGGCATCCCATTATTTTTTTCCAGTCCTGACATCATTTTAAAAGTGATTCTCATCACTAACAACCATTGTAAATACCATTTCATCTTTTTGTAGCTCCATTTTGTGCAAGCTGAGGAGTCCTCGAGCTTGGGGAGACTTAGAAGTAGTTGCCTGCCAATTTTCATATTTTTTAGATCTCGTTTGAGCCCTCAAATAAGCCCTGGAACCTAATTTTTAACTAGGTCAGACACTAGGTCTGGACAGGGCCAAAGCTAGTCAAAAACTATAAATAGAGCTAGAGAGCTCATTTTTGGGCTAGCTTCTTGTAGTTTTGAGCTTGTATGAGAACTTGTTTGTAATAGAAGTGATTCCATTGTCTTACTCTCTTTGTTCTTGCCGTGTGTGCGCGCATGTGTGTATGTGTGTGCATGTTTGTGTGCTTCTCACTCACACATTTGTGCCTTCACTTACTCGAGGTCTTCATACCATCCTCATGTCTTCCCGGATTGACATTAAAGGAGGTGCTACTCATCACTAAGCTACACCAAATTTTGGCACCATTGCCGGGGATTCGAGCTTTGAGGACGAGCGTGTGATGGTAAGACGTAGAGACGACGTGTTGGAATGGTAAGAAGTAGGTAATTTTCTTGTTTTCATCTCCATCTCCATCTCCATCTCCGGACGTGTTGGAATGGTAAGAAGTAGGTAATTTTCTTGTTTTCATCTCCATCTCCATCTCCATCTCCACCTCCACCTCCATATCCTTCTCCACTTCATATTCCCTCTTCCTTGTCATTCTCCTCATTTGCTTAGTGCGAGTTTGAGAGAGAGCGAGTGTGTAGTGTTGTTTTTGTGTGTTTTTGCATGTTTCTCGCAGGTTTCAGTAGCATCACCATCTCCAGCAAGCTCAGCAGGTACAGAATCTTTTTGTGCAAGCCTCGAGGCATCGAGCTCGAGCTATCGCGACACACCGAAAAGTTGACCCAATCATAATTCTGAGTGCACCACGACACTGCGCAGGCTGAGAGCTCTTAGAATCACTGGCCTTATCAGGAAAATTCACCATATCCCGACCTATCGTGACACATCGAGGTATCGCAACACACCGAGGTATCGCAACACACTGAGGTATCGCGACACTTCGACCTATCGCGACACTCCCAAGTATCGCGACACTTCGACCTATTGCGACACACCGACCCGACCTATCATGACACTTCCACCTATCACGACACTCCCAAGTATCGCGACACTTCCACCTATCGCGACACTCCCAAGTATCACGACACACCGACCTATCGTGACACTTCCACCTATCGCGACACTTCCACCTATCGCGACACACCGAGGTATCGCGACACTTCGACCTATTGCGACACTCCCAAGTATCGCGACACACCGACCTATCGCGACACACCAACCTATCGTGACACTTCCACCTGTCGCGACACTTCGACCCGACCTATCGTGACACTCCCAAGTATCGCGACACATCGACCTATTGCGACACTTCCACCTATCACGACACTTCGACCCAACCTATCACGATACACTGGCTTAACGCATGAAATTTTAGGGTGAATTAATTGATTGAATTGAGGTACTTTTGGGATTAATTTTGGACACATTGGGATGATATTAGAGCCTTAGAAGTGGGCAAAATACTTAAAAACCAAGGAGGAATTTCTTGAACCCTGAGAGCCTGTTTTGACCCCTAACTGCCTGATTGGTCATAACTTCACCATACGAACTCCGATTGAGGAGATTTTGGTCTCGTTGGAAAGCTTGTTGAGAATCCTACGTGGATCTCGACTGGTTTTTGTAAGAATCATACGTGGAGTTTTAGAACATGTATTTTTAAGTTGACCTTTAGGTGGGACTAGGTGGTCATAAGATTTTGAGGGTACAGTGAGTTACTCCAAGGGGGGCCTGTAATTGTTGATGTGTGTCTTTCAATCCATTGTGGTAAAGGAGCTAAATTAACTTGTGAACTTTTGCAGGAACATTGCGTGCACTCAAGGCATTCCAAGGCAAGCTAACAAGGGTGAGTACCAAGCTTGGGAGAAGGCTTCCTGGGTTGGTGTAGCAGTCTGAGCAACCAGAGGATTGAGGTTGGAAGTTCTCTCAACCCTCCTTTGTCAATTCCTAGCTTACGCTAGTACGACTTAGGTATGGTGATTAATTAAGGCAACGTCAGGCACGAATCAAGTCCAAGAGAACTAATCAACTAAGTACAAGCATTAGGTAGATCTTAAGTGCGAAAACCCTAAGGGAAAAAAGTAAACTTGATTCGGTCAATTATCAAGTGCGAAATTCACTTAAGTACTCATGACGACGTGATTCCGAACAAGGGCTTAACATAATATTCAACTAAAAAGAACAAAGTGATTGGTGCAAAGTAACCTGCAACGAGAGTGTACTTGGAGCCAAGGGAGTAGAGAAACCAGGCATATGAACCTTAGGTCAGGCAGACACTTAGGCCGAGACCGACAAAGCCTCAGATCTTCTGAAGCTAGTGTCAATCACACTACTAGGTCTTGGGCCCAACAGTTGAGTGATTACCCATACACTCCCCGATCAGAAACAAGTGATTCTGAGATGTCCTATACCATGGAGAGACCAGTAGGTAGTTCAGGGGTGGCATACCTAGAAAAGCCAGAAGGACCTTACAAGACTCAATTGGAATACATCATGACTAATCGTCTAGGTGCTCGCATCTACGAAGATGGCCTGAGAAGATCTGTGGTCCAGATTAAGAACCCCAATCAACCCCATGGACTAGAACACCCGGTAGTCAAGTTCGAGAATGGAGCATACCTAGATAAAGAAGGGACTATTTATGTAGTCACCACCATTCCAGATAGAACCGACGAGGTTGGGAATGTGATCGCAGAGACCGGCATGGGTGATATAGAGCAAGGGAACTTAGAGAGAGAGCCAAGAACTCCCCGTGGTAAATCCATCTTGATAAGAATCATGACTCCAGAGTGGATTCCCCAGGATAATAAAAGCATAGATTTGCTTTTAAATCGAGAAACCGATGAGGCTTTTTGGAGGTATAAGTGTGCCCAGCCTCAGGAAGTAGGAGCTCTCACAATCTATGAGTTTAAAGACCCTGATAGCCTAGGAAAAGTAACCTACCTAGACAATACATCAGAGAGGATCTTCGTGGTCACTCAGCATGGCAGACATGCCTACACATGGAAGGGTGAATTTTTTTTTCCCCAACCTCGGTCCAATGTGTCCTACAGTCACCAGGGAGCTGGGACCTCCCAAGTTCATGGAGCTCAACGAGATAGAAGTAGAGACAGACCTGAAGTAAGCTTTGCCAACCCCCTAGGAAGAGAAAGGATGAGAACAAAAACGGACAGAGAAGAAACCGAGAGACCGAGAGCCCCAAGGAACCAAAGAAGTGCTGACGATTTCCCTTTGCCAAGGCCGAGAGAACACACTAGGACCCTGAGGCCAACCCAGTTGGTGAAGTCCATGAAGAACTATTTCGATGGCACAGGAGACCCATACGATCATGTAGCTGAATTTAGACAAGACTTGAGAGCTAAACAAGTGGAGGATCTATTCACACAATACAATGCTTTTGGTCTAACCCTTAGGAACACCACCCTTACATGGTTTCAACCCCTGAATGAGAGGCAGTTTAGGAGCATAGATCAACTGTTGGAGGCATTCATCACGGAGTTTTCTAAGAGTGGCATACGGCATAACACTTCCTCACTGATTCATAGCTTTAAGCAAACACCTCAAGAGATGGTCGGACTAGCAGGAAGATGGTTTAGGCAATACCTAGAGAGGTGCCCAATGCTTGAGTTACCCACACCAACCAAGCAAGTGGTTTTGTTCTTAGATGGATTGTTGGGCACCAAGCTCCGGTCATATGTATATCTGAAGGACCCCAGAACTATAGAAGAATGTGTGCGCATGTGCATAGACATTGAGGATAATCTAGGTGAGGAGTTGGAGCTATCAAAAATCTACAAGGATTCAGATAGCTCTAGTAGCCTTATGTCGGGGCAATCCACATCCATTGAAGAGCTTGCAGAGAAGGTAGCTCAAAAAATAGGAGTCTCTAGCAAACAAATCCCAAGATTTTCCCCAGTTAAGCGGTGTTATACGTGTGGAGGTGACCATATGGCAAGTGTATGTCCCATTATGGCTCAACCCCAAGTGAATCCTAGTAGCCAGTACTGCACAATAGAGCGAAGGTACACCAACCACACCGCACAAGACTACCCTTATAACAAACAAACTGTCAGGCAAAATTACCCTCAGCCATATCCACAACAGGGTAGATACCAGAATCAGTACCCACCACAGCAATACGGTAGACCACAACAACCCTATCAAAACCAACAAAGGCCTCAACCCGTGTTAGTGCAACAACCCCCTGCTTCAACCAATGTGATTCCAGTAAAGTACACAGCTGCAGAAGAGAATCTGAACAGAGCCATAGTCCCAGTCACACCGTTGCTACCAGACAGTGATCCAAGTGACCATAGTTTTGACTCCACACATATTGACAGCCCACAGGCTTACTACATGCAGTCACCCGAGCATAACGAGTCATACTATTATGAGGACCCAAGTGAAAATAGTGGGGAGCCTGAGTATGCTAATGTCATGTACACAAACCTCAACTCTAGAACTCAACCTAGGCAGGTAGGACGGCCATTTCCTAGAGGAACTTGCTTTAGATGTCAGGGAGATCACCTCATACGTGATTGTCCACTGCCTGCCCCTACACAACCCCAACCAGTGACAATTCAGGGCTTTTGCCAAGATTGCGGGAAAGAGCATCTCTTACGAGATTGCCCAAAGAACCCAAATAACCTTCCAAAAATCACTCCTATCAACGTCATTGGGTCAGTGGTAGACTCTACGGGAAGTATAACTTCCACAGCCCCCCTGCATGTGGTCACTAGAGCTCAAGCCTTGCAGCAAACCTAAGGAGTAGGACAGGAAAAGAGTTCTGAGGTTAGTGAGACAGAGAGTATAACCAAGAAGAGGAGAAGAGCATGGAGAGATAGCCGGGAGAGAATGAAAAGACAATGGTCACAGAAAATGAGCGAACTTGAAGAAAGCTTGAGAGAAACCAAAGCAAAGATAAGTGAACTCGCATCTCAAAACCACTCTCACACTACACCACCACACCCCTTTCCATCGCCCTCCAACCCATCACCTTCCATTCCCCAACTTTCTAATCCACCACACGTAGCCCACCCACCACCCAGAGTAGGATCAGTCCTAGCCGATCCCACTCCTGAGGATCTAGACATGATGCTTAAAGCATATCAGGCCAGAATCCAGGAAGGGCCAAATGTGACAGATCATGAGAAATGTTACCCTAGGGCCGATCTAGAGTTAGAGCAAACAAAGCTTTGTGCTAAGATGGTCGAATTGGCGCAAGCCATGTTTGAAGCCAGTCGCTTGTTCAGTGGCTCTAGCTCCACTAGGACACCATTGCATTTTGATGGTCTATTGGATAGATTGGAGAGGTTACTTACAAAGTCTGGAAAAGAAGCCACCTTCCAGGCTAAGGAGAGGGCAAGAGATAGAACAAGCATTCCTCCCCAGGAAGTGTATGTGCCTAATTCCACCGAACCAGACACCTCTTCTTCTATGAATAGGTATTCACCAGAGTTCTTGAGAGAGATTCAAGAAGAGAAGTGGGCAAAGGAAAGTGAAGTCCCTCCTCCCATTGAACTTGTGGATGATGCACATGATCAATTCCCACAAGACATCCCTTCTATTTATGAAGAATAGGAAAGTGCCCACTCTCATGAGAGGTTAGACTTTGAGTCTAATTCCTTGCAAGAGTTACCACATTTCACAGACCCATGGGAAACTAAGTCTACTTGCATGAGAGCACCCACGGTCATGATAAGAAACGAAGATTCGATCATACCTAAGAATATGAGGTAGTAAAGAACACTAAAGTGCAGTGCAATCTCACTTTAGAAGAGCTACTCAAAGTTAAGCCAGAAGTGTGGAAGCACGTAGCCAAACAAGTGCCAGACATAGTGAAATCGCGTTCCTAGGTAGGATCACATAGAACCGTGCCAGAAATACCATTGGATAAGATAGGAAATATGAGTGAAGGAGAAGAAGGAAATACCTATCTCCCAGTTACCCATCAGGAATCACAACCAAAGCAATTTTGGACTCAGGTGCAGGAGTTGCAATTGCTACCACTTCCCTATGGAAGCGTTGGGGCAAGCCAGCACTCAGACCGACGAGAATGAAATTGCAAATGGTCGATGGTCATATTGAGAGACCTTTGGGATTGCTAGAAGGAATAACTCTCACTACGTGGTGTAGAGTTTGAGCATACATTTTCTATATGTGACTTTAGCAAAAACCAGGCCTATGAGATGATTTTGGGGAGACCATTTATGCGGCAGTTGCAAGTGGTACAGGATTGGGGAACCAATTCTTTGTACTTTCAACACTTAGGTGTTACAACCAAATTCAATCTCAAGGATTACTCTCATAGAGATGTACCCCCTATTCAATGGAATCCCATCCATAGAGCCAAAGATGATACCGAGTCAGTGCATTCCATAGGATCAGGATCCTCATGGATGCATGAAGACACCCACTTATGGATGTGCAAGGTAGCAATAGAAGAAGAGAAGAGAGAAAAAGCCAGAGAGGTAGGTGCAAAAGAAACCCATAGATCAATTCAAGACCCAGCCTATGCACCTGTAGTTTTCCCTGATGAAGAATTTGAACCTCATGGTTGGGCTGAAATTTTAGCAACAATGGATGTAGCCATCAATGAAGAACAATGGACATCCCGCTGTGACGAGGATGGCTATGACATTTCAGTCTTCTCCATAGAGCCAATCATGGGAGACTCAATTTTAGAAGAATGCGAACCTAGCCCTGATGCATTTGAGGATGCAAGTGACTCTGATCTAGAATCAATCATTATGGACCCACAATTTGCATCAGATGAAGAATACTTCTATGAAGTAGAAGTTCATCCTCAGAGACACGAAGAGCTTACCAATGATGTGAGATTAACCACACAAGTAGCCACCAAAAGTGAAGGCAAGAAGAGGAAAAAGAAAGAAGTCACATCAGAAGAGGAAGAATCCTTGTTTGAGGTCCCTAAAAACTTTAAAAAATATGAGATAGACGATAGGAGAGTCATGATAAGAATGCCTATACGTGAAGCACAATCAGGAGAGGCCTATGATAGCAAGTAAACTACCAAGAAAATAGTTGTAGCCATAGAAGAGGGAGAAGAAAGATGCACCTACATAGGGCATGACCTGACGGGAGAAGAAGAGCAAGAGTTGATAACCCTACTAAGAGAATACAGAGATGTATTCGCTTGGAGTTATAAGGACTTGAAAGGGGTTGACCCAGACATATGCTCACACACGATTCCCATGACCACAGATGCGAGACCCTCTAAACAAAAGCCATACACATACAATGACAACTATGCTTCCAAGATCAAAGAGGAGATAGATCGCTTGGTTGAAGCTGGATTTATCTATGAAATTGAGCACACTGAATGGGTATCCCCCATTGTAGTGGTGTCTAAAAAGAATGGCAAATTACGTGTATGCATTAACTTGAAGAAGGTTAACGCAGCCACTATCAGGGATAGTTATCCGCTTCCTATCACTGAGCATCTATTAGAAAGGGTAGCAGGCAAGGAAGTGTACAGCTTCTTAGATGGGTTCTCTGGCTACAATCAAGTAGCCATTGCACCAAAAGATCAGCATAAGACGGCTTTTGCCACAGAGTGGGGAATATTTGCTTTTTGGGTAATGCCATTCGGGCTTACCAATGCACCTGCAACCTTCCAGAGGCTGATGTGCCACGTGTTTAAAGAGTTCTTGAGGAAGAATTTGGAAGTCTATGTTGATGATCTTTGTGCTCATTCCAACACTAGGCAGACCCATATACCTGAACTCAGACAAATCTTTGACAAATGTAGAGAATATCAAGTTTGCTTGAACCCAGAAAAGTGTGTTTTCATGGTCAGGCAAGGCAAGATCCTAGGGCACATAGTGTCAAAGAATGGCATATCAACGGATGAGGAGAAAGTGAGAGCCATTGCAGAACTACCTAGGCCAAGGAATGTCAAGGAGGTACAAGCCTTCATGGGGCATTGTGGTTACTACCGCCGGTTCATTCACATGTATGCCGTCATTGCAAAGCCTCTATATGCCCTTCTAACTAACTTTGAGTGGACTGATGAATGTGAGAACTCTTTCAAGGAGTTCAAATAGAGATTGTGTTCAGCACCAATCTTGACCACACCAGATTGGAATAAGCCATTCCATGTCCATGTAGATGCATCCAATTATGCAATTGGATGCGTGCTAGCACAACCTACAGGTGAAGGTAATATGGATCTTCCAATTGCCTATGCCAGTAGACAGTTGAATGCGGCTGAACAAAATTATACCACCACTGAACGAGAAGGGTTAGGCATGGTATATGCAGTTAAAAAGTTTAGACACTATTTGCTTGCCAATAAGTTTAAATTTTTTACTGATCATCAAGCTCTATTGTACTTGGTAAACAAGCCATGCAATACAGGCAGATTGGTAAGATGGTTCCTCTTACTAATGGAATACGACTTTGAGGTTGTGGTGAGGAAAGGCAAGACCCACTTGAGAGCAGATCATCTCTCAAGGCTCACTTCAGGAGAGTCCCCACAAGGAGTGTCAGATGACCTACCTGATGCTTACTTGTTTAATTTGGAAGTTATACCTCAGTGGGCTAAGCCATTAGTGCCAGTATTGACATACGGTCCTAATCACCCGGTAATGCACACAGAAGATAGAGAGATAGTAAAAGCTCAAAAGTATTATATCTTGGCAGGAAGTATGTACAAACACACGGAGCAAGGAGTATTAGCCTGTTGTGTGGAAGAGGACGAGTACGCTAAATGGTTGCAATTAGCACATGTAGGTGCATTAGAGCAACACTACTCAAAACAACGAACCCTACAGACACTGAGGAGACTAGGAGTGCATTGGCCAACTATGGAAGTTGATGTCCATAGAATGTGCAAAGAATGCCCAATCTGTTGCACTAAACCACCAGTGGAACATGCTACTCTTTATCAAATATCTTTAGTACCAGATTGGAGTGAACCATTAGTAGCCTTTCTGAGGATGAAAACATTCCCTCAAGATATGACTTTGGCTAGACAAAGGAGTTTGGAACAATAAGCCTTAGATTACACAATCATTGGTGATAATTTATACAAACGTGGTAAAGATGGTTACCTACGACTGTGTGTCCGTGAGAGCGAATATCTCAAGATATTAGAGACTGCTCACCAAGGTGTAGCAGGAGGACACTTTGGACCAGATCGGGTGATCAAGGCAATACTATTTGCAGGATTTTGGTGGCCCACCCTTCACATGGATGCACACACCTACGTGAAGAGGTGTGAGGTTTGTCAGCGGACTCAGTATCCCATACGCAAGGATGAGATGCCATTGAAGCCTATGATGGGCAGACGTGCATTCTCTAAGTGGGGAATAGACTTTGTTGGTCCTATTAATCCCCCAGCTAAGGGTTCACATGCTGACTATATCATTGTGGCCACAGACTATCAAACTAAGTGGGTAGAAGTGAAAGCCACTACGAAGAACGATGCTCAAATGACAGCAAAGTTCTTATTTGAGAATGTGTTCACTAGATACGGATTGCCAATAGAGTTAGTAAGTGATAGAGGGACTCACTTCTTAAATGAAGTCATTGAAAATCTTCTTCAAGAGTTCTTGGTGATACACAAGAAGTCTTCTCCCTATCACCCACAAGTTAATGGACAAGCTGAAAGCACAAATAAGATTTTGTGCAATGTGCTCACCAAATTAGTGAATAAATAAACGCTCTGATTGGGACAAACAGCTACACCATGTTGTTTGGGCATACCGAGTGGCCTATAAAACGGTACTCCAAGCCACACCCTTTCAGATGGTGTTTGGCCAGAATGCAGTGCTACCATTGGACTTTTTGATACCTACATTAAGAGTAGCACAGGAGTATAACTGGACAGGGCATGAGCTCTCTTCTAGAATTCTTGATCTGGAACGACTAGGTGAAACAAGACTAAGAGCGGCAACGGGAATACATGCAGCTAAGAAAAGACAGAAGGCATACTTTGATGCCCACGTTAAGGATAAAGGCTTGAAGGCAGGAGATCTAGTACTAGTCTACACCCTGAAGCAACATGCGAGAAATTTAGAGAAGCGTGGCTATGGACCTATGATCATAAATAGGATTTCAACTAGCGGAGCAGTACAACTAGCCACTTTAGAAGGTGATGTTCTCCCTAGCTACATAAGCGGATGCAGAGTCAAGCTATATCAAGAACCCCTCACAGAGGAAATGCTAAATCGACTCAATACTGCAAAGAGATGCAAGGAAGAGGAAACACGAATTCGAGAAGAAGCACAGGCCGAAGCTTTAGAACGCATTCGACGAATGAAATTGAGAAGGCAAGGTAGAGATCAACCCATGACTGATGCTCATAAAGCTCTAGGTTATAACATGGCCATGTATGAGACCTCAGGTGAACGGTCCCATAGGATAGTTGATCGATGACCTTTTGTGACCCTAGAAGTAGGACATGGAGAGAGTGCAAAGACCGTGAGAGCTTTAATTGATTCAGGAGAAGCCACTAGTGCAGTTCGGCTTTCTTACTGCCAACAACTGCAATTGGAGGTAAAACCCCTAGAAGCATATCTGATAGGATTAGGAGGAGTTGAAACCCCTTGCATGGGAGAGGTGGAACTTCCCCTCTACATTCAAGAGGTCTTAATGCCATCAAAAGTGCTAGTGTGTGAAGACAAGGATCTTATCGAACCTCTTGTCTTGGGCCAAGATTGGATCTATGATCACGCAGTCAACCTCAACCTAAGAAGTGGACTTCTTCAGGCTTGGGCAGGCCAAAGACGTCTTACGATTAAATTAGAAAATCAAGTACTCAAACCCTTAGGAAAGGCACCAACTCCTGGTCCCTCCAGGAATCCACATGAAGATAACAATGTTGTTCTTGTCAAGAGTTCTATGGTGCAGAGGATTGTCACTCTCGCCGAAGGTACAAAAGTCAATGAGGGATTTCCGTTCGCTCCAAAGAAGATTCTAAAGGGGAAGGCTTAACAACACACGACACTGAGGAGACCGATGATCAAGAAGCGTGAGCACCAACCTGGGCATTATGAAGTACCTCGTGGCATGAAGCAGATCTGGATACGCAAGGGGGAAAAAACCACGACTCCAGAGACAGGTTCTCAAAAAAGCATCAAGCGAGCCACACCATCAAGGACCAAAATGAAGGAGTTCCCTAGGCAGCACCCTAGCTATACCATTTCTATTTGGGTCCCTAAGCGGTCAATGAAGGCTAGCCCTAATGCTAGACAGATTTGGGTGCCCAAGGCCTACTTACAATCCCAAATAACTTCACCTCCAATCACTAGCGTAAATCAACACTCTTAATTACCCTTGGCAAATAACTCAAGGAAGATACCTATACCTCACACTGCTACACCTTCAGTCGAACCTAGACATGTCTGGAAATGGGTGCCCAAAAGGTCCCAAATCCAGCACAATCTAGTTAATAAATCTTTACCTGTCATTAGCTCTAAGAGCTACGAATCCTCTATCAAAGCTTGGAGACATAAACCGTGTATCAAACCCCCTGACCAAATTTTGTAAATCCATCCACTCTGATGTAGGTGCATTCTGAGTACATTGCATATCCAAAGCATGCATCTAGGATGACACTAACCACTAACCACCACTCACACCTATCACAAACACTTCACCTCTAACCACTAACCATCTGGATTGTCATGTTAGTATTGTGGAGGGAACACCATTACATCCTGTTTCCTATGCAACACTAATGTGCCTTTCTTCTTCTAGCAGATAAGCATCAGAAGTCTCATGGCAGTAGCAGCAGGAACAAGCTCCCAGGCGGGCACTAGTACTCAAAGCAATTGGGATACCATGCCTATGGAGGCTCCACTGACAGCGAGGCCTGAAGAGTTCCTGAATGTGCGAAGAATTCCCATCTCAGATCCACCGAGTGGCCTAACAGAAAGAGTGAAAGGACATTCTCATTGGTTCAATGAGATGCCAAGAGATCTGGGAGATCCTGATCATATTTGGGAATCCAAGTTGGAATTTGGAGGAGTTTGGTGGACCTTTCAATTCTTCTCACGAGACTTTGAAGCATTACAAAATGTAGCTTCTCTTCAAGATATCTGGCAGAAAGCGGGATTGCAAGACTATTTTAGTGCAGCTCTGCCTAAACCTGATTTCCTTAGGTGTTATTACTTGATTGAAGCATGTATGTATGCATATGCATGTATGTGTGTGCATGTGTGTATGTGTGTGTGTGTATATATATATGTGTCTGTATGCATGTGTATGTGTGTGTGTAAATGTGTGTGTGTGCAAGTGTGTGTGTCTATGTGTGTGTATATGTGTGTATGTGTATGTGTATGTGTGTGTCTGTCTATGTGTGCATGTGCGTGTGTGTCTATGTGTGTATATACATGTGTATATATATATATGTGTCGGTGTGCATGTGTATGCATGTGTGTAAATGTGTATGGTTGTGTGTGTGTAAGAGTGTATGTGTCTATGAGTGTGTATGTGTTTATGTGTGTGTATGTGTCTATGTGTGTGTATCTGTCTATGTGTGTATGTGTATACATGTATGTATGCATATGCATGTGCATTATGTATGCATATGTGTGTGTATGTGTGTGTATGCATTATGTATGCATATGTGTGTGTATGCATTATGTATGTGTATGTATGCATGTGCATTATGTATGCATATGTGTGTGTATGCATGTAATTATGTATGTATGCATATGTATGCATGTATGTGTATGTGTGTGTATGTCTCTCTATGTGTGTGTATGCATATATGTGTGTGTATGCATATATGTGTGTGTATGCATATATGTGTGTGTATGCATATATGTGTGTGTATGTGTGTATGTGTGTGTATGTGTGTGTATGTGTGTGTATGTGTGTGTATGTGTGTGTATGTGTGTGTATGTGTGTGTATGTGTGTGTATATGTGTGTGTGTATGTGTGTGTGTGCATGTCTGTGTATGTGTGTATGCATGTGTATGTGTGTGTATGCATCATTATGTGTGTATGTGTCTATGTGTGTATGTGTGTGTATATGTGTGTGTGTATGTGCGTGTGTGTCTATGTGTATGTGTGTATGTCTATGAATGTGTATGTGTTTATGTGTGTGTATGTGTCTATGTGTGTGTATGTGTCTATGTGTGTATGTGTATGCATGTATGTATGCATATGTGCGTGTATGTGTGTGTATGCATTATGTATGTGTATGTATGCATGTGCATTATGTATGCATATGTGTGTGTATGCATATATGTGTGTGTGCATGTATGTGTGTGTGTGTATGCATGTGTATGTGTGTGTATGCATCATTATGTGTGTATGTGTGTATGTGTGTATATGTGTGTGTATGTGTGTGTGTGTGTGTCTATGTGTATGTGTGTGTGTCTATGTGTGTATATGTGTGTGTGTATGCGCATGTATGTGTGTGTATGTGTGTGTGTGTGTGCATGCCTGGCTTCAACAAGTGCACTCTTGCTCTCTCTCTCTCTCACTCTCTCTCTCTCTCTCTCTCTCTCTCTCTCTCTCTCTCTCTCTCTCTCTCTCTCTCTCTCTCTCTCTCTCTCTCTCTCTCTCTCTCTCTCTCTCTCTCTCTCTCTCTCGCTCTCTCTCTCTCTCTATGCATCCAAATTTGAGCACAAATGTGTCGGGAGAAATCGAATTTTCTTTTTAACATTCGACGCTAAAATGCCACAGCCAGTTTTCCAACGTTGCAAATAGCATCGCTAATTGGCGATGCTATTTGCGATGCATAGTTTTAGCATTGCATAAGTGATGCTATCATCGCTTATGCAACGACCGCTCGTAAAAAGAAAAAATAGGACCATCGCTTATGCGATGGTAGTGTTGCATATGCGACGGTAGCGTCACATAAGCGACGGTTCCCGTTTTTTTTTTCGATTCGGGGGTTTCTCTACGCCCCCCTATTTCTAGTAGTGGCGGTTGAACGAAACTATACAACAACTGAAAGAGAAGGCCTAGGCATGGTATACACTGTAAAGAAGTTTAGACACTATCTGTTGGTCAAGAAGTTCAAGTTTCTCACTGATCATTAAGCCTTACTATACTTGGTCAATAAACCTTGCAATACGGGACACTTAGTAAGATGGCTCCTATTACTAATGGAATACGACTTTGAAGTTGTTTTCAGAAAAGGTAAAACCCACCTTAGGGCTGATCACCTTTCTCGCATCACTTCAGGATAGTCACCACAAGGAGTGCCTGATGAACTACCTGATGCTTATCTGTTCAATTTAGAAGTTGTTCCTAAATGGGCAAATAAGTTGGTACCTGTCCTAACCTTCAGACCAACAAATAAGAACATTAAAACAAACACAGAAGAAATTGTAAAATCATAAAGATATCAAATTTTGGCTGGAAGCATGTACAAATAAGGTATAGAGGGTGTATTAGCTTGTTGTGTTGAGGATGATGAACATAGTAGTTGGCTGCAACAAACTCGAAGGATTGCTAGGAAGTCACTATTCTAAACAATGAACATTGCAAAATCTACAACATTTAGGAGTGTAGTATGGATAAAGAAATACATAAGTGGATTAAGAATTGTCCAGGGTGCCAGAAGAGACCCCCAGTGGAGCATGCTACACTTTATCAAGTGTCATTAATTCAAGATTGGAGTGCTCCATTGGTAGAATTCATGAGATCGAGAACATTACCCAATGAGGCTAGTCTAGCAAGGAAACGGAGCATGGAGCAAGAGGCTCAGGACTATGCCTTAGTAGGAGACAACCTATATCGGAGAGGCAAAGATGGTTATTTAAGATTATGCATTGATGAATCAGATTATTTGAAAGTCTTAGAAACTGCACATAGTGGGGTTGCAGGTGGACACTCTGGGCCTAATCGAGTAATCAAAACCATTCTATTCTCAAGACTTTGGTGGCCCACTCTTCATATGGATGCACATACTTATGTGAAGAAATGTGACACATGCCAATGTGCACAATATCTTATAAGAAAAGATGAGATGCCTTTGAGACCAATGATGGGAGGACGTGCATTCTCGAAGTGGGGTATAGACTTTGTTGGTCCCATTAACCCCCCAGCTAGAAACTCCCATGCAGAATACATTATTGTAGCCACCGATTACCTTACCAAGTGGGTGGAAGTAAAAGCCACGACAAAGAATGATGCTCAAACGATGGCTAAGTTCTTATTTGAGAACATGTTCACCAAATATGGGTTACCAATAGAGTTAGTAAGTGATAGAGGTACGCACTTCTTGAAAGAAGTTATCGAAAAACTTCTCAAGGAATTCTTGGTAATACATAAGAAATCTGCCCCCTATCATCCACAAGCTAACGGACAAGCCGAGAGCACAAATAAGATCCTATGTAACGTATTGACAAAACTCATAAATAATAAACGCTCTGATTGGGACAAACAGCTTCATCATGTTGTTTGGGCTTACCGAGTTGCTTACAAAACAGTACTCAATGCTACCCCATTTCAGATGGTCTTCGAACATAATGGTGTGCTACCATTGGACTTCCTAATCCCAACATTAAAAGTAGCACAAGAGCATGAGTGGAATGGACATGAATTGTCCTCTAGGATCTTTGATCTAGAACACTTAGGTGAAACGAGGTTACGAGCGGCAACAGGCATCTATGCTACAAAGAAAAGACAAAAGGCATACTTTGATGCACACATCAAAGATAAAGGATTGAAAGAAGGAGATCTAGTGCTAGTGTATATGCTAAAGCAACATGCTCATAAATTGGAAAAAAGAGGATATGGTCCCATGATCATTAATCGAATTTCCACTAGCAGTGCGATTAAATTGGACACTTTGGAAGGTGACATCTTGCCAAACTATATTAGTGGATGTTGAGTCAAGCTGTATCAAGAACCTCTTACAGAATATATGCTAATGAGACTCAACACTGCTAAGAAGAAAAAAGAAGAAGAATTGAGGGTCAGATAAGAAGCATAGCCAGAGGCTAGAGAGCTCATTAGGCAAAATAAGTTAAGGCGACTAGGCCTAGATGTCAATCCGAAAGCCCCAAAATATCACATGGACATGTGCCAAAAATTGGGCATAATTACTTCTCACATAATCGATAGATGCCCCTTTGTGACTATGGAGGTAGGATGAGGAAAGAGTGTAAGGACCGTGAGAGCCTTGGTTGACTCAGGTGCAGCAAATAGTGCAGTTAGACTTTCATATTGCCAAGACCTACAATTGAACATCAAGTCCATAGAAGCCTATCTCATAGGTTTGGTAGGTGTGGAAACCCCTTGTTTGGGAGAGGTGGAACTTCCCATCTACCTTCAAGATGTTCCAATGAAAGTCAAAATGCTAGTGTGTCACGATGAGGACCTTACAGACCCACTTATCTTGGGTCAAGATTGGATTTATGACCATCAAGTCAATTGAACCTAAGAAGTCAACTTCTTCAAGTTTGGGTACATGAACAATGCATTACATTAGAATTAGAGAATTGCATGCTCACAGATCATGGCACCACATACTCTCTTAGTTCCTCTAAGACTAATCTTCACGAACAAGATGTTGTATGTGTCAAAAGCTTTATGATCCAAAATGACTCAATCATGGAAGGACAGTCACAAAGGCAAGCAGACCCTCCTTCTTTATCAAAGAGTAAAGCATCCATAGTAGTTTAACCTCAGTAGCAAGTGAAACAGTACAAGAGAACCGGTATATCAAATAGACAAAGAGCCTTCAAGAGTAAAGTAGTTCCGAGCATAAAGCAAATTTGGGTACGAAAGGAGAGCAACCACTAGCCATGCCAACACAATTCCCACCCAGGCAAGCCAACCATGGGAAGACAAGAACCAAGCAACCAGGACGAGCTCAACCAAAAGGTCTTGAACAAATTTGGGTATCAAAAAAATTAGCTGCAGCTCAACAAGGGCGATTACATATGTGGGTTCCCAAAGCACTCTTACATGCACAAAGGCCTATGCTTTCCACCATGCAAAAGGTCTCAACAAAGAAGCCAAGGAGAGAAAAGGGTAAGAACCGAGCACAGAGACCAAAAGAAGATAAAATCAACCATTCGGCAAAAGTAAGAAGACAATCATCAAGAATATGGGTTTGGAAGTCAAAAGCATTAGTAGCACCCACAAAACCAAAGAGCCAACCACAAGGATAAAACATTCAAGCAACCAGCCACAGATGAAGAATCCAAAGTTGATCTCTACGCAGTCAAACACGATTCTCAAATGGATCCCTAAAGGGAGGAATGGTCAGTTGTCATTTAACCATTGACTTATCACATCATTTCAAGCTCCACTGGCTACCTCCAACAAAGACTGCATCAACATCCACTAGTCATTGAAAGCCTCGACATGCAACAACCATGTGCCTTTGGCATAACCTTGTCTTTTGAACCATTCAGTTCATGCATTTCCATAATATGCATTAATATAGGGCCATCTTACATGACCGTGCATAGACACAATTGAGAATCCCAGGCACATGTGACATATCTGACATATGTAAAATATTTTATTGATGTTAACACCTTTCTTCTTGTTTTATGCCATTGTTTACAAAAAGAAAAGAGAGAGAGAGAGAGAGAGAGAGAGAAAGAAAGAAAGAAAAAAGAAAAAGAGGAAGTAGAAAAGACAACGAGAGGAGACATGACCATGCACATGAAGAATATCATCGGTGAACCATCAACAAGGACATCCATCAACAAGCAAGACAAGGCAAATGGTCAATCACCATGATGGGAGTACACCACAAAGCATGAAGATCCATGGACCCTTCACCATGGTAAGAATTGCCTACTGTAACAACATTATAACCATGGTAGATTAGGAAACCTCTTCGTCAGCGTACCCTTGAGCACTTCGCTCAAGACCCAATTTCTTGCACCATACTTCTTCCCATGCATTTTCCAAGTACGCATACATAGGGCCACATTACAAGGCAGTGCACAAGGCACATAATGTTTTCAACCCATGCACTAATACACTTACCCATCCTTCATTATGGGTTACGAGTACTTGGCATGGAAGATTTATAGGACATCAAGATTATAACATCAATAGTTATGAAGCAACTCACAGCTGCTCAAAATCAATAGTGACAAACTCTTTTGAGCAATTAGTAGTTTTTGGGATGCTCACTAATACACCATCCCGCTCAAATCCAAGGAAGAAGTGCATACAATGGGACCAAAACTTGCTTAGGCTAGCAAGGGAAAACTAAAGAACCAAACAACCGACCAAGCTACATTTGGAAGATGGACCGCTTTTGTTAATGGACACTACCCCTCAAGTACTACATGGAACTCCTACACCAACAAGGGTCTGTCAGGGATGACAAACTCTAGAGGGGGGAGTGTTGACACTCAAGGTTAAGGACAAAGCATGGAAGCGCATCAAGGAAGTGGATACACAAGAAGAAGTAGCATGTAGGGAGCTCCAAGAAGCACATGTCAAATTTTCAGAAGAAATCCCTATAAAAATAGTGATTTTTATCACTAAAAACCATTGTAAATAGAATTTTTCATTTTTGCAACTCCATTTTGTTCAAGCGGAGGAGTCGTCAAGCTTGAGGAGTATTAGAACTATCATCCTACCAATATTCATAGTTTTTAGACTCCGTTTGGACCCCCAAATAAGCCCTGGAACCTATTTTTTAACTAGGTCGGACACTAGGTCTCCACAAGGCCAAAACCACTCAAAAAACTATAAAAAGGGCTGGAGAGCTCATTTTTGGGGTTATCTTGTTGTAGATTTGAGCTTTTCTAAGATATTTCTTTTGTAATCAAAGATCTTCCATTGTTCCACTCTTTGCTCTTACCTTGTGTGCGTGTGTGTGTATGTGTGTGCCTGCTTGTGTGCTTTCACTCACGCACTTGTGCACTTCACTTGCCGTCTTCATACCAGTCCTCACGTCTCCGTAGATTGACATTTATGAGGTGAATCTCCTCACGTTGGTACTTACCATTGTGCTAGAGTGACATATATGCATGTGTGTATGTGTGCATGTGTGATATATACATGTGTGTGTATGCATGTTTATATGCATGTATGTACATATGCTTGTGTATGCATATGTATGTATGCATGTGTGTGTGTGATGTATGTGCATGAGTGTGTGTATGCATGCATGTTTGCATATAAGTATTTATGCATGTGTGTATGCATATGCATGTGTGTATGCATATGCATGTGTGTATGTATGCATGTGTGTAAGTATGTACGTGTGTGTGTGATATGTATGTATGTATGTGCATGTGTGTATGCATGTGTGAATATGTATATATACATATGTGTGTGCATATGTGTATTCATGTATGTATGCATGTGTGTGTATGTGTGTGCATGTATTAGTATATGCATGCGTATATGCACATATATAAATGCATGTGTGTGATGTATGCATCTATGTGTATGTGTATGTATGCATGTGTGTGCTGTGTATTTATGTATGTGCATGTGTGTGACATATGCATGTGTGTATGCATGCATGTGAGTATCATGTGCATGCGCATTCATGCATTTGTGTATGTATGCATTTGTGTGTGTGATGTGTATGTATGTATGTGAATGTGTGTGCATGCATGTGTGTCTGATGTGTATTTATGTATGTGCTTGTGTATGGGATATATGCATGTATGAATGATTGCATGTGTATGTATGCATGTGTATATGCTTATGCATGTGTATGCATATGCATATTTGTATGTATGCACATGTTGATAGAGCAAAACATGCTCTGACGCCACTGATGGAACAAATGAGGGTGAGCGTGGTGTGATGATGCGGAAGTGTAAATGAGCTCACAACTTCACAAGGATCTTTGAATATTGAATTTTAATTGCAAAGAACTCTTTTACTTAACCATGTTACCATACATTCTCAAATCCACACATTTCATGCATCATTCTCCTCAAACAACTTGCATGTCAAAACTTCACATAGGGTCATGTTTAGCATGCATTCATATACATACAAAAAGTATAAAATACATCACTCATCAATGAACCATCAACGACACTCCACAAAACCTAGCCCAAGTGAAAGTATTCCATTTGCTTTCCTAGATTAAGAGAAATCACTTTCTCAGTTGTTTACTTTAATTTCACCACATTTCAGTTTTGACAAATACCCTTGACTTTAAACAATCATAAAATCCAAACCACAAATGCTATTTGCATGATTTAACTTGGAAATAGAAGCACAGCCATAGCACTCTACGATTCAATAGATTTCACTCAATTTGTATCATTACATCAAATTTGAGGGCCTCTGCACGTCACCCTTCTCTAACTTTATTTCCAGCACCTGGGAACAATGCTCAATACCCTTACTTTGAACACTCAAAAAATTCAAAGCAAACATGAGATTTGAATGATTTAACTTTCAATTGAAATAAAAATTAATGCACTTTAATATACAATAAAGATTACCCAATTTTGATGATTTTAGAGCCTTTGCAAATTACCCTTTTGTAAATAAGAGCCTTGAAAACAATGTTCAGTACCTCTACGTTCAATACTCATAAAATTCAAAACAGACCTGAGAATCAAGTGATTTAACTTAGAACTGAAAGTGCATTATATGCACATTAATATCCAATAAAGATTACTCAATGTGTACATCTAAATTAGATTTGAGAGCCTCTGCAAATTACTCTTGGAGCCCTAGAAACAATGCTCAATACCTCTACTTCCAACACTCATAAAATTCAAACCAAACATGAGAATTGGGTGAAACTTCGAATTGATAGAACATGCAATGTATTTTAATATACGACAAACATTACCCAATTTCGGTATCTACATCAGATTTGAGAGCCTCTGCAAATTACCCTTATGTAAGTGGAAGCCCTAGAAACAATGCTCAGTACCTCAACTTAGAACACTCATACAATTCAAACCCAACACGCGAATTCAGTGATTTACTTGCTACTAAAAAAATATTCAATGTAATGTAATTATCAGGAAAGATTGCCCAATTTGGATCTATACATCAGATTTGAGAGCTTCTGCAAGTTACCCTTCTGTAAGTGGGAGTCTTGGAAACTATGCTTAGTAATTGTACTTTGTACGCTCATAAAATTCACAGCAAGAATTATAATTTAGAAATTCCATGTGGAATTAAAATCATATATATTGGAATTCCCAAAACCACAATTAGAGTTCAATACTCCTTCAATAAACAATGAGAGAGAGAGATAATGTAGCTAATAAAACACTCATAGAATTCAAATTAAAACTGAGAATTGAGTGATTTAACTTTCCACTGAAAGAATATTCAATGTACTTTAATATCCTTGAAATATTAGCCAATTTGGATCTCTACATCAAATTTGAGAGCTTCTGCAAGTTACCCTTCTGTAAATGGGAGTCCTAGAAACTATGCTTAGTAACTCTACTTTGCATGCTCATAAAATTTACACCAAGAATAATAATTGAGAAATTACACTTGGAACTAAAAGCACATATATTGCAATTCCAAAAACCACAATTAGATTTCAATACTCCTTTAGTAAACAATGAGAGAGAGAGAGATTATGTAACTAGCATAAAGCTTAATGAACAAAATTCTACAATGAGAATATGAATCACATATCACTCTGTATTGTGTGGGAGGATAGTGAATGCTTCTCTACACAATGTGAAGAGTGCTTTCACTCATCACAATGACAAGGAGGACAATATGGATACTCCTATTGCTAAGGGGAGCTCAAGAAGGTAGTGGGCTACTTCTCTCTTTGTATAGAGTGTGAAGAGTGGCTCTTCAATGAGCTGAAAAGGTAGAGTAGATGAGAGAGAGAGAATCTCTCAATCAAGTGAGTGATTTTCTCCTTTCTTCTTAGTATGATCAACCCAAATGTAGGCACTTTCAATTAGGTAGCTCAATCCTTGATTTTCTCCATCAACTTTGCATGCACAAGCATACTAAAGGCTTTCAAAAAAGTTCATGTAAGAGTTTTAGTCATTACACTTTTCTTTAGCTTTGATCTTAAACTAAGCTCAATTTAAATGAGTTTAGAGGTTGTTCTTATGCTCTATTCAAGAAGAAACTAAAAAACAAGAGATGCAACCAACTAATGAGATGCAAGACTTGAAGTTAAGCTTCACAATTGAAGCTTGTACATTTTCAACACGTGTGTGTAATGTGTATGTATGTATGTATGTGCATGTGTGTATGCATGTGTGAGTGTATGTGTATATACATGTGTGTGCATGCATGTATGTATATATGTATGCATATGTGCATGTATGTATGCATGTGTGTATATGTGTGCATGTATCTATCTATGCATGCCTATATTCAATCGCGACACTCCCAAGTATCGTGACACCTCGAAGTATCGCGACACTTTGAAGTATCGCGACACTCCGACCTATCGCGACACTTCCACCTATCGCGACACCTCGACCCGACCTATCGCGATACACAGGCTTAACGCAAAATTTTTTAGGATAACTTGATTGATTAAAATTGGGGTACTTTTTGGGGCTTAATCTTGGACACATTGGGAGGATATAAGAGCCTTAGGAGTGGGCAAAAGACCTAGAAACCAGGGAGGAATTTCCTGAACCCTGAGAGCCTGTTTGGACCCCTAAGTGCCTGAATGGTCATAACTTCACCATACGAACTCCGATTGATGAGATTTTGATCTCGTTGGAAAGCTTGTTGAAAATCCTACGTGGACCTTGATTGGTTTTTTGTAGAATCATACGTGGAGTTTTAGAACATGTATTTTCAAGTTGGCCTTTAGGTGAGACTAGGTGGTCCTAAGATTGAGGGGGTACAGTGAGTTACTCCAGGGGGGACTGCAAATATTGATGTGTGTCTTTCAATTACTTGTGGTAATAGAGCTATACTGACTGGTGAGCTTTTGCAGGAACATTGTGTGCACTCAAGGCAATCCAAAGCAAGCTAGCAAGGGTGAGTACCAAGCTTGGGAGAAGGCTTCATGGGCTTGTGCAGCAATCTGAGCAACCAGAGGATTAAGGTTGGAAGTTCTCTCAGCCCTCCTTTGTCAATTCCTAGCCTAGGCTAAGTACGACTTAGGTGTGGTAATTAATTAGGGCAACGTTAGGCACGAATCAAGTCCAAGAGAATTAATCAACCAAGTGCAAGAATTAAGTAGGTCTTAAGTGCAAAAACCCTAAGGGACAAAAGGTAAACTGGAGTCGATCACTTATCAAGTGCGAAATTCACTTAAGTACTCCTGACGACGCGATTTCAGACAAGATCATAAACATAATATTCAACTCAAAAGAACAAAGTGATTGGTGCAAATTAACCTGCAACGAGAGTGTGCTTGGGTCCAAGGGGGTAGATAAATCAGGCATATGAACCTTAGATCAGGCAGACACTTAGGCCGAGACAGACAAAGCCTCAGATCTTCTGAAGCTAGTGTCAATCACACTACCAGGTCTTGGGCCCAGCAGTTGAGTGATTACCCATACACTCCCAGATCAGAAACAAGTGATTCTGAGATGTCCTATCACATGGAGAGACCAGTAGGTAGTTCAGGGGTGGCTTATCTAGAAAAGCCAGAGGGACCTTACAAGACTCAATTGGAATACATCAGGACGAATCGTCTAGGTGCTCGCATCTACGAAGATGGACTGAGAAGATCTGTGGTCCAGATTAAGAACCCCGATCAACCCCATGGACTAGAACACCCGGTAGTGAAGTTTGAGAATGGAGCATACCTAGATAAAGAAGGGACTATATATGTAGTCACCACTCTTCCTGATAGAACTGATGAGTTTGGAAATGTGATTGCAGAAACCGATATGGGTGATATAGAGCAAGGAAATTTAGAGAAAGAGCCAAGAACTCCCCGCGGTAAATCAGTCTTGACCAGAATCATGACTCCAGAATGGATTCCACAAGATAATAAAAGCATAGATTTGCTTTTAAATCGAGAAACCGATGAGGCCTTTTGGAGGTATAAGCCTACCTTGCCTCATGAAGTAGGTGCTCTCACAATCTATGAGTTTAAAGACCCTGATAGTCCAGGCAAAGTAACCTACCTAGACAATACATCAGAGAGGATCTTCGTGGTCACCGAGCATGGCAGACATGCCTACACATGGAAGGGTGAATTTGTTTTTCCCCAACCTCATACTAATGTGTCATACAGTCACCAAGGAGCTGGGACCTCCCAAGCTCATGGAGCGCAAAGAGATAGAAGTAGAGACAAACCTGAGGTAAGTTTTGCCAACTCCCTGGGAAGAGAAAGAACGGGAACGGAAAGGAATAGAGTGGAACCTGAGGGACATAGAACCCCATGGAATCAAAGGAATGATGACAATTTCCCTTTGCCAAGACCGAGAGAACACACTAGAACCCTAAGACCAACTCAACTGGTAAAGTCCATGAAGAATTACTTCGATGGCACTGGAGACCCTTATGACCATGTGGCAGAATTTAGGCAAGTCTTGAAAGCGGAACAGATAGAGGACCTATTCACACAATATAATGCTTTTGTTCTAACCCTTAGGAACACTTCCCTTTCGTGGTTTCAACCACTGAACGAGAGGCATTTTAGAAACATAGACCAGCTCTTAGAGGCATTTATCATTGAGTTTTCTAAGAGTGGAATCAGGCACAACACTTCCTCACTAATTCATAGCTTCAAGCAAACACCTCAAGAGACGGTCAGACTTGCTGGAAGACGGTTTAGGCAATACCTAGAGAGATGCCCGGTGCCAGAGTCACCCACACCAGCCAAGCAAGTGGCCTTGTTCTTAGATGGATTGTTGAGCACCAAGCTCAGGTCATATGTGTATCTGAAGGACCCCAGAACGATAGAAGAGTGTGTGCGCATGTGCATAGACATTGAGGATAATTTAGGCGAGGAGTTAGAACTGTCAAAAATCTATAAGGATTCTGATAGCTCTAGTAGCCTCACGTCTGGTCAATCCACATCCATTGAGGAACTTGCAGAGAAGGTAGCTCAAAAACTAGGTGTCTCTAGCAAACAAATTTCGAGATTTGCCCTAGTTAAGCGGTGTTACACTTGTGGCGGTGACCATATGGCAAATGTATGTCCCATTATGGCCCAACCCCACGCGAATCCTAGTAGCCAGTACTGCACCATAGAGCGAAGGTACACCAACCACACTGCACAAGACTGCCCATATAACAAACAAACTGTTAGGCAAAATTACCCTCAGCCATATCCACAACAGGGTAGATACCAGAATCAGTACCCACCACAACAATACAACATACCACAGCAAACTTATCAGCCACCCTATCAAGGGCAGTAGAGACCTCAACCAGTCCTGGTACAGCAACCCCCTGCTCCAACCAATGTGATCCCAGTGAAATATGCATCTGCTGAAGAAAATCCGAACAGAGCCATAGTCCCAATCACCCCATTGCTATCAGACAGTGATCCAAGTGACCATAGTTTTGACTCCACACATATTGATAGCCCACAGGCTTACTACATGCAGTCACCCGAGCATAACGAGTCATACTATTATGAGGACCCAAGTGAAAATAGTGGGGAGCTTGAGTATGCTAATGTCTTGTACACAAACCCCAACTCTAGACCTCAACCTAGGCAAGTACGACCCCCATTCCCTAGAGGACCATGCTTCAGATGTCAAGGAGATCACCTTATACGTGATTGTCCACTGCCTGCCTCTACACAACCCCAACCAGTGACAATTCAGGGTTTCTATCAAGGCTGCGGAAAAGAGCATCTCCTACGAGATTGCCCAAAGAACCCTAATAACATGCCTAAAATCACTCCTATCAATGTTGTTGGGTTAGTTGTAGACTCCACAGGGAGTGTGACTTCCACTGCACCTGTGCAAGTGATCACAAGAGCCCAAGCACTACAGCAAAACCAAGGTGTTGGTCAAGAAAAGAGCCCCGAGGTGAGTGAAACAGAGAGCATAACCAAAAAGAGGACTAGAGCCTGGAAGGATAGTCGTGAAAGAATGAAAAGGCAATGGGCAAAAAAGATGAGCGAACTTGAAGAAAGATTGAGAGAAACCAAAGCAAAGATAAGTGAACTCGCATCTCAAAACCACTCTCACACCACCCCTCCACCACCTCTCCCTTTAACCGCCAATCCATCTTCTTCCATTCCCCAACCTTTCCATACACCACCCTTAACCCACCCACCACCCAAAGTAGGATCCGTCCTAGCCGATCCCACTCCCGAGGACCTAAACATGATGCTTAGAGCATATCAGGCCAGAATCCAAGAAGGGCCAAACGTAACTGATCATGAAAAGTGTTACCCTAGAGCAGAACTAGAGCTAGAACGAACCAAAATTTGTGCTAAGATGGTGGAATTGGCTCAGACTATGTTTGAAGCCAGTCGCCTCTTTAACATCTCTAGTTCAGCTAAGACGCAATTACACTTTGATGGACTGCTAGAACGAATAGAGAGGCTAATTGCACAATCAGAAAAGGAACCCGCCTCTCAAAATAAGGGCAAGGCAAGTGAGAAAGGGAGCCTACCTCCCCAGGAAGCCTACGTGCCTAACTCTACGGAGCCAGACACATCATCTTCTATGAATCGGTTCACACCAGAATTCCTACGAGAGATTCAAGAAGACAAATGGGCTAAAGAAAGTGAAGTCCCTCCTCCCATTGAACTTGTGGATGATGCACACGAGCAATTCCCATAGGACATCCCATCCATTTATGAGGAGCATGAGAGCACCCACTCTCAAGAGAGATTAGACTTTGAGTCTAATTCTCTACAAGGATTACCACATTTCACAGGCCCATGGGAAACCAAGTCTACTTGTCTGAGAGCGCCCACAGTCATGATAAGAAATGAAGATTCTATCATACCTAGGAATACAGAGGTAGTAAAGAACACTAAAGTGCAGTGCAATCTCACTTTAGAAGAGCTACTCAAAGTTAAGCCAGAAGTGTGGAAACATGTAGCCAAACAAGTGCCAGACATAGCGAAATCGCGCTCCCAAGTAGGATCCCATAGAACAGTGCCTGAAATACCATTGGATAAGATAGGAGACATGAGTGAAGGAGAAGAAGGAAATACCTATCTCCCAGTTACCCATCAGGGTTACACAACCAAGGCGATTTTGGACTCTGGTGCAGGAGTTGCAATTGCTACAACTTCCCTTTGGAAGCGTTGGGGCAAGCCAGCACTCTGACCAACAAGAATGAAATTGCAGATGGCCGATGGTCATATTGAAAGGCCCTTAGGATTGCTAGAAGGAATAACTCTCACTACATGTGGGGTGGAGTTTGAGCATACTTTTGCTATATGCGACTTTAGCAAAAACCAAGCCTACGAGATGATTTTGGGAAGGCCGTTTATGCGGCAATTGCAAGTAGTCCAGGATTGGGGAACCAATTCCTTGTATTTGCAACATCTAGGTGTTACAACCAAAGTCAATCTTAAGGATTACTCTCATAGAGACGTACCGCCTATTCAATGGAATCCCATCCATAGAGCCAAAGAGGAGACTGAGTCTGTGCATTCCATAGGATCCGGATCCTCATGGATGCATGAAGACACCCACTTATGGATGTGTAAGGTAGCAGTAGAAGAAGAGAAGAGAGAGAAAGCCAGAGAGATAGGTGCAAAAGAAAACCATAGATCAATTCAAGACCCAGCCTATGCACCTGTAGTCTTTCCTGATGAGGAATTTGAACCCCATGGCTGGGCAGAAATCCTAGCAACAATGGACGTAGCCATCAATGAGGAACAATGGACACCCCACTGTGATGAAGATGGCTATGACATTTCAGTCTTCTCCATAGAGCCAATCATGGGAGAGGCAGTGTTAGAAGAGTGTGAACCTAAACCGGATGCATCTGAGGATGCAAGTGACTCTGATCTAGAGTCAATCATTATGGACCCACCCTTTGCATCAGATGAAGAATACTTCTATGAAGTAGAATTTCAACCCCAGAGGCACGGAGAGCTTACAAATGACGTAAGATTAGCCACACATGTGACCCTGAAGGAAGAAGGAAAGAAAAGAAAGAAGAGAGCTGTCACACCAGAAGAGGAAGAATCTTTGTTTGAGGTCCCGGAAAATTTTAAGAAATATGAGATAGATGACAGGAGAGTCATGATCAGAATGCCTAAACGAGAGGCACAATCAGGAGAGGCCTATGATAACAAAGAAACCACCAAAAAAATAGTGGTAGCCCTAGAAGAGGGAGAGGAGAGATGTACTTATATAGGCCATGACCTGACAGAAGAGGAAGAACAAGAGCTAATAGCCTTGCTAAGAGAATACAGAGATGTATTCACTTGGAGTTACAAGGATTTGAAAGGAGCGGACCCTGACATATGCTCACACACTATTCCCATGACCGCAGATGCCAAACCCTCTAAGCAAAAGCCTTACACATACAACGATAACTATGCTGCTAAGATCAAGGAGGAGATAGATAGATTAGTCGAGGCTGGATTCATCTATGAAATTGAGCACACTGAGTGGGTATCCCCCATTGTAGTGGTGCCCAAGAAGAATGGAAAGCTGCGTGTATGCATTAACTTAAAGAAGGTCAATGCAGCCACAATTAGAGATAATTATCCGCTTCCTATCACAGAGCATCTGTTAGAAAGAGTAGCAGGCAAGGAAGTGTACAGCTTCCTAGATGGGTTTTCGGGCTACAATCAAGTAGCCATTGCTCCAGAGGATCAGCATAAGAATGCTTTTGCCACGGAGTGGGGCATATTTGCCTTTCGAGTAATGCCGTTCGAGCTTACTAATGCACCTGCTACCTTTCAAAGATTGATGTGCCACGTGTTTAAAGAGTTCTTGAGGAAGAATTTGGAAGTCTATGTTGATGATCTGTGCGCTCATTCCAACATTAGACAGACCCATATATCTGAACTCAGACAAATCTTTGATAAATGCAAAGAATATCAAGTCTGCCTGAACCCAGAAAAGTGTGTTTTCATGGTCAGGCAGGGCAAAATCCTAGGACACATAGTGTCTAAGAACGGCATATCCACTGACGAAGAGAAACTGAGAGCCATCGCAGAACTACCTAGGCCAAAGAACGTCAAGGAAGTACAAGCTTTCATGGGACATTGTGGTTACTACCGCCGGTTCATTCACATGTATGCTATCATTGCAAAGCCCCTGTACGGACTTCTGACTAACTTTGAGTGGACTGATGAATGTGAGAATTCCTTCCAGGAGCTTAAACGAAGATTATGTTCAGCACCAATCTTGACCACACCAGATTGGAATAAGCCATTCCATGTGCATGTGGATGCCTCCAATTATGCTATTGGATGTGTACTTGCACAACCTACGGGTGAAGGTAATATGGATCTCCCTATTGCCTATGCCAGTAGACAATTGAATGCTGCTGAACGGAACTACACAACCACCGAACGAGAAGGATTAGGCATGGTGTATGCGGTTAAAAAGTTTAGACATTATTTGCTTGCAAATAAGTTCAAATTTTTTACTGATCACCAAGCTCTACTATACCTGGTAAACAAGCCATGTAGTACAGGCAGATTAGTAAGATGGTTTCTCTTACTAATGGAGTATGACTTTGAGGTAGTAGTGAGAAAAGGCAGAACTCACCTGAGAGCAGATCATCTCTCAAGGCGCACATCAGGGGAAGCCCCACAAGGAGTGTCAGATGACTTACCTGATGCTTACTTGTTTAACTTGGAAGTTGTATCGCAGTGGGCTAAGCCATTAGTGCCAGTACTAACCTACGGGCCTAACCACTCAGTAATAGCCACACAGGGTAGAGAGGTAGTAAAAGCCCAAAAGTACCACATCATGGCTGGAAGTATGTACAAGCACACAGATCAAGGGATTTTGGTTTGTTGTGTGGAAGAGGACGAGCACGCGAAGTGGTTGCAATTAGAAAATGTAGGTGCATTAGAGCAACACTACTCAAAACAACGAACCCTACAAACATTGAGGAGACTTGGAGTGTACTGGCCAACTATGGAAGCAGACGTCCATAGAATGTGCAAGGAATGCCCAATTTGTCGCACTAAGCCACCAGTGGAACATGCCACCCTTTATCGCGTGTCTCTAGTGCCAGATTGGAGCGAGCCACTAGTGGCGTTTCTGAAGACGAAAACATTCCCTCAAGATATGACCCTGACGAGACAAAGAAGTCTAGAACAAGAGGCCCTAGATTACTCACGCATTGGTGATAATCTATACAAGCGCGGAAAAGATGGTTACCTGAGACTATGTGTTCATGAGAGTGAATATCTAAAGATCTTGGAAACTGCTCACCAGGGTGTAGCAGGAGGACACTTTGGTCCAGATAGGGTGATCAAAGCAATTCTATTTGCAGGATTTTGGTGGCCGACCCTTCACATGGATGCACATACCTATGTGAAGAGGTGTGACGTCTGTCAGCAAGCTCAGCCTCCTATACGCAAAGATGAGATGCCACTGAAACCCATGATGGGTGGACGAGCATTCTCTAAGTGGGGAATAGACTTCGTTGGTCCTATTAATCCCCCAGCTAAGGGCTCCCATGCTGAGTATATCATTGTTGCCACTGACTATCTAACTAAGTGGGTAGAGGTAAAAGCCACAACAAAGAACGATGCACAAACAACAGCGAAGTTCTTGTTTGAGAATGTGTTCACCAGATATGGATTACCTATAGAGCTAGTCAGTGATAGAGGGACTCACTTCTTGAATGAAGTTATTGAAAATCTGCTCCAAGAATTCTTGGTAGTACATAAGAAGTCTGCCCCCTATCATCCCCAGGCTAATGGCCAGGCTGAGAGTACAAATAAGATCTTATGCAATGTACTGACGAAATTAGTGAATAATAAACGTTCTGATTGGGACAAACAGCTACACCATGCTGTTTGGGCATATCGAGTGGCCTATAAAACGGTACTCCAAGCCACACCCTTTCAGATGGTGTTCGGTCAGAATGCGGTGCTACCCTTGGACTTTTTGATACCAACATTGAAAGTAGCACAAGAGCATGACTGGACAGGCCATGAACTCTCCTCTCGAATCTTTGATCTTGAACGTCTAGGCGAGACACGATTGAGAGCTGCAGCAAGAATCTATGCAGCAAAGAAGAGGCAAAAGGCATATTTTGATACACATGTGAAGGATAAAGGCTTGAAAGCAGGAGACCTAGTCCTAGTCTACACATTGAAGCAGCATGCCCGAAAATTAGAGAAAAGAGGCTATGGACCTATGATTATAAATAGGATTTCAACTACTGGGGCAGTACAACTAGCCACTTTGGAAGGCGATATTCTCCCTAGCTACATAAGCGGATGTAGAGTCAAGTTATACCAAGAACCCCTGACTGAAGAGATGTTAAATCGGCTCAACACTGCCAAGAAATGTAAAGAGGAGGAAAAACGAATTCGAGAAGAAGCACAGGCAGAGGCCTTAGAGCGCATCCGACGAATGAAATTGAGGAGGCAAGGGAGAGATCAGCCTATGATTGACACACGAGAGTCTCCAGGCTATCACATGGCCATGTGTGAGGCTTCAGGTGAACGTGCCCATAGGATAGTGGATCGACGACCTTTTGTGACCCTAGAAGTTGGACAAGGAGACAGTACAAGGACCGTAAGAGCTTTAATTGATTCAGGTGCAGCCACTAGTGCAGTTCGGCTTTCTTATTGCCAGCAGCTGCACTTGGAGGTAAAACCCCTAGAAGCATATCTGATAGGATTAGGAGGTGTTGAAACCCCCTGCATGGGAGAGGTGGAACTTCCCCTCTACATACAAGAGGTCCTCATGCCAGCAAAAGTGCTAGTATGTGAAGACGAGGATCTTACTGAACCTCTGGTATTGGGCCAAGACTGGATCTACGATCACGCAGTCAACCTCAACCTAAGAAGTGGACTTCTTCAGGCTTGGGTAGGCCAAAGCCGTCTTACGATTGAATTAGAAAATCGAGCACTCAAACCAATAGAACAAGCACCAACCCCTGGTCCCTCCAGGAATCCACATAAAGATAATGATGTTGTTCTTGTCCAAACTTCTATGGTGCAGAGGATTGTCAATTTTACCGAAGGTACAGGAGCCAATAAGGAGTTCCCAGCTGATCCAAAGAAGATTCTAAACAAGCAGACCGAACATCACTCGACACGAAGGAGGCCGCTGATCAAGAGGCAGGAGCGCCAACCCGTGCAACACGGAGTACCTCGTGGCGCGAAGCAGATCTGGATACGCAAGGATGGAAAACCCACAACTCTAATAGCAGACTCTCGAGGAGGCCACAAACAAGCCACACCATCACGGACACAAGTGAAGGATTACCCTAGGCAACCTCCTAGGCACACCACGTCTATTTGGGTCCCTAAGCGGTCAACGAAGGCTAGCCCCAATGCTAGACACATATGGGTGCCCAAGGCCTGTTTACGAGCCCAAATAGCTCCAACTCTAGTTATTGGCATAATTCAACATTCACAAGTCCTCTCGACTAACAACGCAGGAACTCTACCTAAATACCACCCTGAACCACACTCAGTCAAACCAAGGAATGTCTAGAAATGGGTGCCCAGAAGGTCCCAACTCCATCACACTCTAGTTCATAAATCTCTACCTGTCTTTAGCTCTAAGAGCTACGAACCCTCTAGCAAAGTTTGGAGACTTAAACCATGTATCAAACCCCCTGACCCAATTTTTGTAAATCCATCCACTCTGACATAGGTGCATTCTGAGTCCATTGCATAACCAAAGTAGGCATCTAGGATGATACTGACCTCTAATCACCACTCACATCTATCACAAGCACTTCACCTCTGACCACTAACCTTCGGGATTGTCATGTTAGTATTGTGAAGGGAACACCATTACATCCTGTTTCCTATGCAACACTAATGTGCCTTTCTTCTTCTAGCAGATAAGCACCCGATTCCCATGGCAGCAGCAGCAGGCACGAGTTCTCAGGCAGGCACCAGCACTCAAATCAATTGGGATACCATGCCTGTGGAGGTTCCACTGACAGCTAGGCCGGAGGAGCTTTTGAACGTAAGAAGAATTCCCATTCCGGATCCACCAAGTGGCCTAACAGAAAGAGTAAAGGGGCATTCTCATTGGTTCAATGAGATGCCAGGAGATTTGGGAGACGCAGATCATATCTGGGAATCCAAGATGGAATGTGGAGGAGTGTGGTGGACCTTTCAGTTCTTCTCATGAGAATTTGAAGCATTGCAAAATGCAGCTCCTCTTCAGGATATTTGGCAGAAAGCGGGATTGCAAGATTACTTTAGTGCAGCTTTGCCTAGATCGGATTTTCTTAGGTGCTACTAACTGATTGCCACATTGAAGCCGACAGGAGATAAAGATCATTCAGGCACATTCTGGGTACCCTCCCTATCGAACCAGGAGGAAATAAAGAGATTTGAGTTAAATACTACTGTAATCAGTGAAGCCCTTCAGATGTATGGCACCCATGTGCCTTCCGATCGCGATCCCTTGATACCAGAGTCAATGAAGAGCAACAGAATCAAGAAGTTGAAGGACATGTGTGCCCTCACCCCTAACATCGCCATACCCCTGCGAATGTGCCTTCAACACTTCGCATTTCCAGCTCAAGTCCGCTTTACCCAACCTCACAAGAAAATATGGTATGGATTATATTTAGCAGAGACTGGAAGCTTGCCAATTAAGATGCATGTATGGATTCTGGATCAATTGTATGAAGCAGGCAAGCGGGGTGTGAGGAAGCATACGTTACATGGCTGTTGTGCGATTACCAGAATTATTTATAGATGTCTTGCATATGACATGCCAATAGCCAGGGCCCTTAAATATTCACAACTGGAGTTTTTCAAGGGGCGGAAGTCAGGGAATCAACCTGCGAAACGAATGCGTGGATCACTCTCCCAGGTCATGATCCCTCACGAGGCCACAGCCGAAGCTCCCCCTAGAGAAGAAGCCCATGTAGCACCTTTCACGGTACATCTCCAAGGAACTCAATCAGGGGGCGTGGTACAGCCCACTCCATCCGCCCCTCCACTACCGACCGATGCCGAGTTTGCATCTATGGCCACCTTAACTGAGGATCCCAATTTTGATTTTGAAAGATTCCTGCAGACGGCGCACTTATCTGATAGTGAAGATTTTCCTGACAATGCCGATCCGGGACCGTCATTCCGAAGAGAGCAGCCACAGGGCGACGCAAGCAGGGTACATTGGGGAGATGAGGCACAACATCCTCATGATCCAAGCACACAAAATCAGGAAGAAGAACGGGGAAATGAACCTGAGGAGAGTGAAGAGGAGGCCCCTGCCTACACGGCACAACTCAAACGGCTATACAAGACAATCAAGCAGGTACAGAGAAGACATAAGATGACAGAAGAGGCGAATAGAGCTCTAGTGAACCAAATGCTTCAAGCCGAGAATGTAGACTCACATTTTGTTGAATCATTGAATCTATTGACGGACACATGTGGGATCGGGGAAGCATTAAGGACAATGGTCTATCGGGAGAACCCTACCTATGATCAACGAAGGATTGATACATGGCCACGGCGAGGAAAAATGATCCAAATGGAAGTCTCTACTGCCTTGCCTACCACAATTTCAGAGGATGTCCGCATGACTAGCCTAAGTCCCACTGACGAACAAGATGTAAATACACAGGTACCATCTCCACCGTCACCTTCCATTCAACCCTCAGAACCCTTCTCCACTAGTCCTTCTGAACAACCGATATCCACCCAACATGAAACCATTGTACACACCTCCGTTTTTACATCCTTCCCTTTACCCACATCCATCACTTCCGCCCAAATTTTTGAACCTCACACGGGTCATCCTGCCACCGATCAAACCATAATAGGTCACCCTTCCTATCTCCCTGCCCTGGGACAACCACTTGCCACTAGCCATACCTTATCCCATCCTTTTCCATTCACCCACACATTTCCCCTCTCCCAAACCCTATCCACCACTTCCCTTGTAACTGCCTCAGGCTCAACCCAAGTCACACACTCGTCATTCTGGACAAACCTTGTAAATATACTCCAACAGGTTGAGAACTATAATAAAAAGTCCCTTTCCCAACCCCACTCCCCCACATTCACTGCCACCACTAACACACCACCTACCGTTCCCGTGTTCACAATTCACACTTCACACACTATCACATCCGATCCCATGGATATTTCACCATCCACAAGAGCACCCACCACCACGTCTGTTCCACTATCATCACATCTCACTTCACTCATAGGCACGTCATCCACTGTTCCCTTTCCCATTTCTCGACCCATTGCATGTTCCACCTCTAAACATGCACCCTCATCATTTAGTAATGCACTAGATACCATGGTTGAAGCGGCCACTCAGCTGAAGCAAGAATATAAGTTATTGGAGGAAAATAACTTAGAGCTGTGCAATCTCTCGGCTCAACTCCAGGCACGAGTGGATGCCTTGGAACTAGGTAATACAGCACTACAACACCAGGTGATTGACCTCCAACAATCGAAGACAGAACTTGAAGCTAAGTATGCAGAGACAGGCAAAGCTATGGACGAACAACTCAGAGAACAAATGGGCCGCAATGCGAGACTTCAACGCAACATGGCCCTACTATGTCGTCATCTAGCACCGGCTCAAGAAGAGAACCGAAGGCTACAACAACAAAACCAGGAGAACCTAGAAGCGGCCATGGAAAACACCCCGAGAGCACCTATAGACCCTGCAAAATTCCAAGCTGTCCCCTCAGAGCATATTCAACAGATTTTAGAAGGTTATGCAACCCTCTTGGAAGCCCATGATCAGTTGGCAGACCAGATAAAGGAATTACAAGGATCCAAAGTACCGACAACACACCCACCCACACCTAAAGAGACGGTCGATGCCGCTACTTCGCCAGAACCTGAACCTTCAACGAACAGTGAGGTACTTGAGCTACGGCAACAGATTGCAGAGTTGAAAATCAAGTTGTTACAATATGAACGACCTCCTTCCCCACCTGAGCAACCCATAGAAGAAGAAGCAGTTATTATTCCAGTGGAGGAAGCATTTGAAGAGAACTATGAGCCTCAACCACTTCTAGGAGGACGAATCACGGAGGAAGGGCAAGATACCTATGAGGAACCCCCATCAGCCTGGATGAAACAAGTAGAAGAAATGGGGAAAACTCATCAGGAACGTGTCTCCACTCAGATGCTAGCAATGAAGGCCATTGAGGAAACCATACTTCAATCTGAGTATTCTAGGCACCTTGCTCCTAGACGACTCATCACGAGCTCAGAATTACAATATAAACCATATTTTGTATTGTTGGCCGACTACAACGCAGAGATCAAAAGAGTCACCAACAAGTGCCCTACTTTCGCCACCCAGTTCGAACCAGAAGATATACCAGAGGCAGCCAGAAAAGGGGCGATATTCCAACCTACTTGGAGGCAAAGATTACTTGAAACATACCCGAAAATGCTTAGAACATGGGATCACGCTCCCATGCTTTGAAGTATAACCCTTGTTATGGGCCAGTACAAAGAAGAAGATCATGGAAAGCCTTCGCCATCAAGGTTCAGAACAATGTAAACTATAGAGAATGGCTCAATTACCCCGCCATTGCACCCCCAACCGGCACCCCCACAGTATCATACATGATAGCAACCATCAGACATTGGATGCCACGCCTCCACCCCATGCCAGATGTAGCTACCCAGATGATGCTCAAGGTATTCGATATGATGCAGGTTGTGCTCAAAACTTTCCGCAATGTATGTCATATTCAACCTCCGATTCCCGGGCTTGTCAATGGTAATTATGACCTGCTATATGATATGAGCACCACCCCGAGCATACGCGTTGCTTATGCATGGCACGCATGCATCAGATATCTCCCTACCTGCTACAAGCAAACTTTTGATGATATGTTCACCACAGGGTTCTGGGAAGCACACTCAGAGGTGTTCGCGCCAAGGCCCACCCATTTGTTACACCTCTTTGCATGCGAACAAACGATGCACTCAGAACTCTACACAACGCCACAGTCGGACATACCGGGCGCAGTCAATTGGGATACCCTTCAGAGAGACCTGATCCGAGGGTTGCGAATCAGAGAACATGATGTGGCAGCTGACATTCTCCAGGACTATATTGACCAAACCGAAGATCAAAGGTCTGTCAGAGGCGACAGACGCTAGGGGGGGGAGAGTGTTGGCAGTATACGGGAAGAAGCAAATACGGGCATACATGCAGATCTAGCACTAAGGCAATCCTTTATTTTTTTCCAAACCCCTACACCATTGAAAAGTGATTCTTATCACTAAAAACCCTTGTAAATATTTTTGTACAAGCCGGGGAGTCCTTGAGCTTGGGGAGCCTTAGAAGTAGTTGCCTGCCAATTTTCATATTTTTTAGATTTCGTTTGAGCCCTCAAATAAACCCTGGAACCTAATTTTTAACTAGGCCGGACACTAGGTCTGGACAGGGCCAAAGCTAGTCAAAAACTATAAATAGAGCTAGAGAGCTCATTTTTGAGGGAGCTTCTTGTAGTTTTGAGCTTGTCTGAGAACTTGGTTGCAATAGAAGTGATTCCATTGCCTTACTCTCTTTGTTCTTGCCGTGTGTGCACGTGTGTGTGTATGTGTGTGCATGCTTGTGTGCTTCTCACTCACGCACTTGTGCCTTCACTTGCTCGAGGTCTTCATACCATCCTCTTGTCTTCCCGGATTGACATTAAAGGAGGTGCTACTCATCATTGAGCTACAACTTGCTCACTTCTAGTGATTTAAGTTGTTACAGATTCATCATATTGTCTATTTTACTACAAAGTTTCACTTTGATTGCCTCAGCAAATCTTGAGATATGTGCAAAACACTACTCACTTGTCTGCATACTATTGGTAGTCAATTAGATATGCCCAAAAGCATTTTATTCAATTGCTAGCAGAGAGGGAGTATTGTTCATTTCTTTGAGCAGGTGTGGTGACCAAAATAGCACGTTTTGGTCCATACTTGAAACTCCTACTCATCTATTTTAATCCAATGATTTGAGGATCATACTCCAAAGTACTTGGGTGATTATTTGTGCTTTTTGGAAGGCTCAAGAGGTCTACTTTGCAGTAAACTCAATTTTGGCTGGTGTGATGCAGGAGTTTGCAGCATCATCTCATCTCTGGAAAGTTCCCACCATCTCCTCCAACAGTGGTATTAGAGCAACATCAAGGTAATATGGGAGATGGATTTCCATCATTCATTGACAAATTGGATAGGGGTAATTATTCAGCATGGTCCCTAAGGATGAAGGCTTACCTCCAAGGAAGAATCTTGTATGGATACATCTCTGGAGATGAAGAAATGCCAATATTCAAAAGCAAACATCAACCTACAAGAGAAGAGCAAGAGAGACTAGTTGCATGGTGTGCAAAGGATGCTCTAGCCAGGTCTTATATACTTAACTCAATATCTGATTTCTTATCACCTCATATTAGGAATTGCAAGACCTGCTAAGAGACTTGGGAAGTACTATCTCCATACTTCTCATCAAATACAAGGGCTAGGAAGAATTAGCTTTGGATGGAATTCACAACCTTGAAGAAGCAACCAAAGAAAAGTGTAGCTGACTATTTGACCAAGATGAAGGATGTAGATTATCAACTTGGGAGTATTGGAGAAGAAATAGAAGAAGAGCAAATAGTAAGGTAGATCATAAATGGCATCAAGGCTGATGACAAAATGGGAGTCCTTCACCACAGCAATGGATCTATATATGGATATGCAGATACCTGACCTCAACACATTGATGGGGAAACTCTTCACATATGAGACAAAGCTCAACAAGAATGGAGATACTTCTAGAGGTAATCAATCTTCTGTCCTTTACATAGATAAAAATAAGAGTAAACATAAAGGCAAAGGTAAGAGGAATGAAGAAGAGGCAAGTACCTCTCAAGTGAATTTCACAGGTAGAGGAAGAGGTACTAGAGGAAGGGGCAGAGGAGGAAAGCAAGGCAGGGGGAGACCATACCACTCTTCACCTTGCAACATTTCTGGCTTGACAAATCATACCACAAATGAGTGCCTTAGGAACACAAAAAATCAGAGAGGAAGAGGCTTCCATAGAGGAGGCTGTGGACAATCAAGAGGCAGGTTCAATAATGGAGGAAAGAACAACCATCACAATTACAACCAAGGATACAACAACAAAAACTATCAAGGAGGCTTCAGAGGAAGAAGAGACTACAACAACTATACAGTTGATCAAGAGGATTTCCTACTACTCATGAATATGACAGTCAAGCAAGGTAAAGATGATGAGTACCTATTCTATATTGATTCTGGTTGCCCCAATCATGTAGCAAGCAATGTAACATTGTTGTCTGATCTTGAAGAACCCAAAGGAAAGCATGAAGTCCAGACATGTGATAACAGTAGGCACTCTGTAGAAAAGATTGGAAATGTTAAAGCATCTGATGGTAACATGAATCTCCTAAGTAGGGTATTATATGTGCAAACAATAACAAAAAACCCTATCAGTGTTGGACAGATTGTTGAGAAGGGTTTACAGGTTAGATTCACAATGCATGGAGCATATGTGGAGGACCCTCAACAAGGCTTCAAGAAGATTGCAAAAGGTGAGAAATCTGGTAGAATTTTTACATTTGAAGTTGAAGATACAAGGATTATTGCTCTCTTCAATTACAAAGATCAAACCTTATCTAAATTGGAGATATGGCATAAGAGACTAGGTCATATAGGTGAAATCATTGAAGCAAATATGCAGGGATCAAAGTGTGCTTGGCATTCCAGATGTATCCAAGAAACACATGATTTACAAATGTGAAGCATGCCAATTTGGCAAATCACATAGGCAACCATTCAACAAAAGAGGACACATGTATGAAGACTACTTGGAGCTTGTGCACACAAATGTGTGGGGTCCTAATAGAGAGCCATCAATCTCAGGGTCAAGTTATTATGTTTTATTCATAGATGACTATAGTAGATGAACAATACTTTAGTTTATGAAGCATAAAGATGAAGTCATCACTTGTCTCAAGAAGTATTGGGCATTGGTTGAGAGTCAAAGAGGTAGAAGTTTGAAAAGACTCAGATCTGATGGAGGTGGTGAGTATTTCTCACATGAGTTTAACTCCTTCTTACAGAACAGAGGCATAAAGAGAGAGATTACAACAAGGTACACTCCTAAATAGAATGAAGTGGCAGAAAGAAGAAATAGATTAATAGTAGAAGCTGCAAGATCAATGTTGAACGAGAAAAAACTTCCAAATTACTTATGGACAGAGGCTGTTTCCACAGCCACTTACCTAATTTATAGGCTTCCATAGAAGTCTCTCGATGGAATGACACCTTATGAGGCATGGAATGGTAGGAGACCTTCCTTAGGTCATTGTAAGATATTTGGGTGCATTGCTTATGCACATATAGCCTCAAAGATTAGGGAAAGCTTGATCCAAAGGTTGAAAGATGCATATTCATTGGCTATGACCAAAAACAAAAAGGATATAGGTTGTATAATCCCACTAACAAAGGATTTACAATTAGTAGGGATATGGTGTTTGATGACAATAACTCTTAGTTTGAGGATGATTGCAAGAAAATAAAGTTACCCTATGATTTCGAATTTGACTCAAGAAGAAATATATCAAAGGATGTCAACTCAGAGGATGAAGAACAAATTGATTGCAAAGCTTGGAATTCCAAGGGCAAGACAAAGTCTAAACAATTGGAAGACATTCCAGAGTCATCCAATCAAGCACTTAGAAGATCTCAAAGGGAGAGCAAGAAACCAATAAGGTATGGCTATGACACATCACTAGTCACCAAGCATTCTATATACATGGCTAAAGATCTTATGTCAGAGGAACCTTCTTCATTTGAAGAAGCCAGTAAGAAGGAATAATGGAAAGAAGCTATGCAAGAAGAAATTGAAGGTTTGGTTCCTCTGTTTTCTTCTTTTTGGTACTATCAACTTTTCTTCTGGTTTTGATCCTTCCTCTTCTTGTGTTCTGGCTTCTATCTGAAGTGACACAATGGCGATGCACCACAGTGCGCTCTCCTTCTTGAGAGCTCCACGACAATATGCTCGGAGTAAAAAACCGAGCACCTGAGGCCGCACACAGTACTCTGCACAGAGACTGTGAAATACGCAGAAAACACAGTACACAGGGAGCATGAAGACAGACTTCTTAGGTCTTACAAATGCGGTCGAACTTACAGTCTCTGACTGACCAGGCCACTATATGTTTTATTAAAGAACATATACAAAGAAGTGTCCGGTGGCCATTTGGCCTTTCACATGGACACTAACAGTAACAATCTCCCACTAAAGGCCAATATGGCCAGAGTAACTATGGGAGAAAAAATAAAGGATGATAAAGAATACCTGAGTGTAAGTATACAAACTATACCTCCCACCTGATGGGCATGTTACACAGTATACAAGTGACTACGTAAGATCAAGAATCAAGTAACCCCCATCAAGTGACAACAGTGTCGAAAGCTATCCTGTGGTAGAGCTTTAGTCAAAGCATCTGCAGCATTATCTCGAGTGTGAACCTTCTCAAGAATAATGTTCTCAGTGGCTTAGCAATCTCTAATGAAGTGATACCTCACCTCAATGTGCTTCGTCTTTGCATGATAGACCGGATTCTTAGCCAAAGCAATGGCACTCTTGACTATCACTCAGCAAGTGAGGTACATGCTGAGGTAAACCCATATCACAAGCAAGACGAGAAAGCCACAATGCTTCCTTACATGCCTCACTTGCTGCAACATACTCTGCTTCTGTGGTGGAAACAACTGTACATTCTTGAAGACGAGATCTCCAAGAGATAGCACCTCCAGCAAAATGAAAAATGTACCCTGATGTAGACTTGCGATTGTCTACACAACCAGCATAGTCAGAATCTGTGTAACCAATAATGGATGCTTTTCCTCTACCTAAGCATAGACACTTGTCCTTAGTGCCACTCAGATATCTCAAAATCATTTTGACCGCTTCCCAATGTTTCTTGCCAGGATTAGACATATATCTGCTCACAACTCCCACTGCAAATGCAATGTCTGGTCTCGTAGCTACCATAGCATATATGAGACTACCAACAGCAGACTGATAGGGAATTTTGGTCATGAATTCCTTTTCCTCATCTGATTTGGGGCAGTCATCCTTGCTCAATTTCACATATGTGGGTAAAGGTGTACTCAATGCCTTTCCACCCTGCATATTGAATCGGTGAAGTACTTTGGATATGTACTCACTTTGAGACAAGTATATGCATCTTTTACTCCTATCACGAGTAATGCGCATGCCAAGAATATGTTTGGCATCCCCCAAATCCTTCATATCAAATGTCTGACTCAACTTCTTTTTGAGAAGGGACAAATCATAAGAGGACTTCCCAGCAATCAACATATCATCAACGTAAAGTATCAAGCATATCAAGCTGCCATCAGAACATCTCTTTGTGTAGAGACAATGATCCTCATTGCTTCGAGAATAGCCTTGGGACTTCATAAAAGCATCAAACTTTTGGTACCATTGTCTAGGACACTGTTTAAGTCCATACAAGCTCTTTTTGAGCTTACAAACTAGACTTTCCTTGTCAGGAACTACATAACCCTCTGGTTGTTCCATATAGATCTCATCTGTAAGATCTCCATGCAAGAAAGCTGTTTTCACATCCATTTGGACTAGCTCTAAGTCCTCCATTGCAACGAATCCAAGCAACATGCGCAAAGTAGTCATCTTGACCACTAGAGAGAAGATTTCCTCAAAATCAACACCATGTTGTTGCTTAAAACCCTTTGCAACAAGTCGTGCTTTATATTTTGGAGAAGCACTATCTGATGTGAATTTCAGCTTATATACCCATTTACATGGTAAAGCTTTCCTGCCCTTTGGCAAAGGTACTAAGTCCCAAGTACCATTCTTGTGAATAGAATCCAACTCACTCTTCATGGCACTCTCCCACTTGACATGATCCTCTGTCTGCATAGCCTCTTTGTAGCAAGAAGGCTCACCGGCATCTGTTAGCATAACAAAATCTAAACCTGGAACATATCTATCAGGTGGATATGAGACACGTGCAGAACGTCTCAATGGTTGCTGAACAGGAACATGTGCAGACTCATCTGAATGGACATTCTCTTGAACATCCCTATGTGCAGCATTTTTATGCATGCTAACCGGAGGACTAGTATCCTCAAACACCACTCTTCTCACTTCAACCTCCTTAATGGGTTGTTTATGCATCTTAGACTCATTAAAAATGACATCACTACTTCTGATCACTGATCGTGTTTCAGGATCCCATAAGCGATATCCAAATTGTCCTTCTCGACCATATCCAAGAAAAATGCATTTCTTTGACTTATGGTCCAACTTTTGTCTAAGATTCTTGGGTATATGAACATATGCTTCACACCCAAAAACTCGAAGATGATCATAATATGGTGGTTTCCCTGTCCATAACTCTTGTGCCACTTTCAGACCTTTGGCAGTACTAGGTGAAAGGTTAATCACATGAACTGCAGTCCATACTGCTTCTGCCCAAAAACCTTGTGAGAGGTTTGCATGATGCAACATAGAGACTACTCTATCTTGAATAGTTCTATTCATCCTCTCAGCTACACCATTCTGTACTGGGGTATAAGGAGTTGTAAACTCTCTACGAATCCCTCTAGACTGACAGAAAAGGCTGAATTCATGCGAGGTATACTCACCCCCATTATCTGAACGTAAAGCCTTAAGCTTAGTTCCTTTTTCAGTCTCAACTGAAGCAAGTCATTTTCTGAAAGTAGGGAATACATCATCTTTTGATTTGATAGGATATACCCAAACTTTTCTAGTAGCATCATCTAAGAAAGTGACAAAGTAAAGAGAACCACCTAAAGACCTAGTGGGCATAGGACCACACACATCTGTATGAACGAGATCTAAAGGCTGAATTGAAGATTCAATGTGCGTTCTATGCACATTTCTGGTTTGCTTTCCATATTGACAATGCTCACAAAATGAAAAATCAGAGAAAGATAACACAGGTAAGTAGCCAGAACGAGAAAGATTTTCCATTCCACTAGGAGATATATGGCCCAAACGACCATGCCAAATACAAGCCATAGGTTGTTCAGTAACAGCTAATAAGTGTTCTTTCTGTGATACAAATAAAGGATAAAGTGAGCCAACTTTGCTTCCTTTTGCAATAACCATATTGCCCTTTGATATACGAAAGGACTGAGCATAGAAGACCACCTTGTAACCAAGGTCATCAAGTTGACCAACTGACATCAAACTGCGTGATAACTGAGGTACATGGCGTACATTATGCATAGTAATTTTTGAACCATCAATGAACTGCACAACCACATCTCCAATCCCCACAACATCACACTGGTAAGAGTCACCAAGTCTCACGGTACCAAGAGACTTTGCTGCATAATTAGAGAACCATTCTCTATGTGGTGTCACATGGAAAGAAGCACCAGAATCTAGTAGCCAGGTGTGGGAAGGAGAATCAGCCATAAGTGCCTCAGATGGCACAGTACTATCAAGTGTCTGATGGAGAATGTTAATCTCCAAAAGAACAACTTACTCTTGTGATTAGAGCACCTCTATACCAAGAGTAAGTCAAACACTCCACTAATTTAGAGGATCAATTGCTAACTATCAAAAATTAACAAATCTGTGAAGAAGATGATACACAGAAAAGTCTGCTGCACTATTTCTTCACATTGACCTATCAAACGTGTAAAGTTTTTGATGAAACTTTGTACGAATCATCTCCTAGAGATTGCGCATCTCCTCCAAGTTGAATTACTTCAAAAGCTTTAGTATAACTTGAGAAATTGACTTCACAAGTTACCTATATCAGAAGCTGTCATTCAGAACAGTCGATTTTACACCTGCAACTTTTAAAACTTGGTTCTCCTTGAATAGAACCCGTTTTCCAAAATGCTTCTAGCCATGAGTAGCTTATCTTTCAACTTAAAGATTAAGCTCTCACTCATGCAAAACTTTAAACTGTGCTGGGAGAAATGACCAAAACATTGACTTCAAAATTTGCGCCTGTTTTAGGAACCTGTGAACACACTTCACATATGAATGTTCCTACACTTAATTCACTCAGCCTGATTACAATCGGAAGCTAAAACTTTGCACAGAGGTCAAGCAACTTCCAACTTAGACTTGTACAAAAGCATTTCACAATTGATCTACTGTAGAAGGAGAACACGCAGAAACATCGGGCGCAAAAATTTTCAATTACTCAGAAGAAATACAGTTGAGTGATGAGAGCTAACTCAACTAACTTTTCCTCTATCTCATGACTTCTAACTTCCTCAATTTTGGCTTCTAACTATTGTCACATATGCTCTCATACTTGCCCCGACTTTTCTCAAAGTATTTATAGATAAATTTGTACATGATTCTTACTAAACAAAAGATCTAAGTCAGCTATGACTATACTAATGTACATATGTGTATACTTCTCTTGTTCTCTGAATGTAATCTTCTTCCACACTTTAGGAATTGATTCTTCCTTCATCATTTGATCTTCCAAGCCTTCAATTGGTGATTGGTCTGTACCAACAACTCCCCCTCAATCATCAATTGAGATTTTCTCTGTCTTCTTGATACTTGCCATGTCTTTGAACCTTTGTAACTTAGGTCCATCCAAACTCTTTGTCATCATATCTGCCACTTGTTCTTTTGTTGGAGTGTACATCACTTCAATCTCTTTATCTAGTACCTTTTCTCTCAAGAAATGATACTGAATCTCTATATGCTTAGTCCTGGCATGAAAAACAGGGTTAGCTGCCAAATACAAAGAACTCATATTGTCTCCAAAAATTATTGGAGTACTATGATCAATCTCAAAACTTTTCATCAAGGTCTTCAACCATATCACTTCCTTTGCAGCTTCTACCATTCCCTTATACTCAGCTTCTGTGGATGATAAAGCAACTGTATGTTGCTTCTTTGAACACCAAGAAACTAGCTTATCTCCAACATAACAGAGATATCCATGAGTAGACCTTCTATCATCTGAGTCACCTGCCCAATCTGCATCACTAAACACTTTGATTCTTGTGTCAGAAGTGAAACCATAATACAAACCTTCACTTAGGGTTCCTTTGATATATCTGAGTACCCTTTGGGCTGCAATCCAATGAGTCTTCTTTGGACAATGCATAAATTGTGACAACACACCTACTGCATATGATAGATCTGGCCTTGTCAAGGTAGCATAGATTAAACTACCTACCAAACTCTGATATTTCTTCATATCATTGAACTCTTCACCTCCATACCTGCTTAATTTATGATTTACCTCCAATGGTGTAGTTGAGGTCCTGCAATCTTCCATGTTAAACTTGACTAGAAGATTCTTCAAGTATCTCTCTTGTGAAACATATACTCCATGTTGAGTATACACAATCTGCATTCCTAGAAAATAAGATAAGTTTCCCAAATCACTTATCTTAAACTCCTTCTCTATTTGTCTTTTGAGTTCATTGATTCCTTGAGCATCTGTTCCTGTAAACAATAATATCATCAACATAAATGCACATGTAAATGTATCCATTTTCACTTGCCTTCACTAGCAAGCTACTATCTGCCTTTGATGCTTGAAATCCACATTCATTCAAGAACTTGACCAATCTGTAATTCCAAGCTCTTGGGGCTTGCTTCAACCCATATAAAGCTCTCTTGAGCTTACACACATAATCTGATCCAATTGATTCCATGAAGCCTTCTGGTTGCTCCATATATACTTCATCTGCAATGTATCCATTTAGAAATGCATTTTTCACATCCAATTGTGATAATTTCCATCCCTTGCAAGTAGCAATAGCAATCAATGTCCTAATTGTAGACATCTTAGCAACAGGACTAAAGGTTTCATCATAATCTACCCCATAAGTTTGGGCATAACCTTTGACCACAAGTCTAGCCTTATATCTAGACACTTTACCATCTGCAAACCTTTTTGTTTTATATACCCACTTACATCCAATGACCTTCTGATTCTTTGGTCTTGGTACTAGTTCCCAAGTTTCATTTTCAAGTAGAGCATCATACTCTTCCTGCATTGCCTTCTCCCAATTCTGTTTACCTTTAGCTTCTTCATAAGTGGTTGGATCTTCTTCTGTTTTCACAATGTAAGCATAATCTTTTGTTGTTAGGAAAGATGTATCATAACTATACCTTATAGGTTCTTTCCTTTCCCTTGTAGATCTTCTGATTTCTGCACTTCTTGAAGTTTCAGCCTCATTTGACTCTGGATCAAATCTTGGCCCTTCTTCTACATGATCCTGCACTCTACTTCTAGAGTCAACTTCATCAACAATTTCTTCACATACTTTTACCTTTGCCTTTCCTTTTCTTTGTATCTCTTCAACACCTGCAAACTCATTTGGTGATCCTGTATACCACATGTTTTGCTCATCAAATGTCACATCTTTAGTAACAAGAAATTGCTTTGTGGATGGACTCCACAACCTGTAACCCATCTGTCTATCATCATATCCAATAAACACATACTTCTCTGCTTTTGGTTCTAGCTTATGTCTTAATTGTGAAGGAACATAAGCATATGCAATACATCCAAATACTTTACAATGATCAAGACTAGGCTTCTTACCCCACCATGCTTCATAAGGGGTTCCTCCATCCAAAGCTTTGCAAGGCAACCTATTCACAAGATATGTTGCAGTGTTAATGGCTTCTGCCCATAAGTAATTTGGACAATTCTTTTCCTTCATCATGGCTCTTGCAAACTCTACAAGAGTCCTATTCCTCCTTTCTGCTACTCCATTCTGTTGAGGGGAGTACCTGCAAGTTACTTCTCTTTTGATACCTGCATTCCACAAATAATCATCAAACTCTTTAGAGAAATACTCTCCCCCTCCATCTGATCTTAACCTCTTGAGCTTTTGCCCTGTGATCCTTTCTGCATAAGCATGAAATTGTTTGAATGTCTTGAAGACTTCTGATTTGTCCTTGATTACATACAAAGTAATCCACCTGGTTGCATCATCAACAAACAACACATAATATCTGGATCCATTTATGCTATAGTCCCTTGAGGGACCCCATACATCTGTATGAACCAATTCAAGCATATTTGAATACTTGTACCCTGATTTGTTATAAGAACTCTTATGTGCTTTACCTAATTGACAAGCTTCTCACACTTGTACACCATATGTTGCCCTTCAATGTTTGGCAATCCAAGCACTATCTGATTCTTTGACATCTCCTTTATAGCTCTCTCATTGAAATGACCTAGCCTTTTATGCCATAGGTCTAATTCAGACACCTTTTGACCTCCATAGGTAAACAATGCATGTCCCACATTACCTTGGACTTTGAGAGTAAACAATCTTCCTTCTTTTTTTCCTGCAATTATGTTTCTATATCCCTGATTTGGATCTTGTACATAAACACCATCATTTGTGAATCTTACCTCATATCCTTTCTCCACAATTTGCCCTACACTTATCAGATTTTTAGGAATAGTAGGAACATAAAGTACCTTGCTCAGAAGTGTACTTCCACTCTTTGTCTTCACTGATCCAATGCTCTCCACTTTATGTTTGGTATTGTCACCTGTCTGAACTGTATGTCCATTCACCCTTGCTTCCATATCAGTCATCAAGGATAGATTCCCACTCAGATGGTTGCTGCACCCTGAGTCAATATAAAACACTCTTTGATCTTCTCCCATTGATTCATGAGTTGCATTCAAGATAAGAGTCATGTCATCCTTCTGATCTGATGCATAATTGTAATAATTATTGTTATAGGACTGAGATTGGAAGTTTCTTCCACCTCCTCTACCATATGATGTCCTACCTCCTCTTCCTCTGAAATTGCCTCTTTGGTTTCTGCCTCCTCTACCTCTTTGACTATAATTCTGATTATTGTTTCCACCATTTTGATTGTTATACCAACAATCATTTGCCAAATGATTTGTTCTGCCACAAATCCAACAAGCTTTAGCATTATCTTTGTTCTTACCTCCTCTTCCTTTACCTCTGAAATTTGTCTTCCCTTTTGTGAAATTAGCTTGATTTGAATTCCCTTCATCATCATTTAATTGCTTTCCCTTGCCATTCTTTTTCTTGTCCTTAGAGTACATAGCTTGACTTGTACTTCTATCATTGTCTCCTTTAAGATCCTGCTCAAAGGTTAGCATGTGTCCTAGCAATTGATTAAGATCAGGAGTAAAGTGATCAAGTGACAATTCTATGGACAATATAAAAGGCTTCCACTTCTCATCTCCTCTCAAACCTGTAAGTATTTGTCTTACCAACTTTTCCTCTTCAATGTCTTCATCCACTGCTCCCAAGCTATCTGCAATATCTTTCATCCTTGCCACATAATCTGAAATTGATTGTGAGCTCTTCTTCTTGAAGGTTGTGAACTCAGCCCATAGTGAGGACTTCCTTGACTTAGTTGTATTTTGGAAATGCTCTTCCAAGGCATTCCAAATATCTGTGGCACTTTCCAAACCTCTGATGTGAGGTAGAAGGTAATCATTTACAGCCATGTAGATGATACTCCTTGCTTGAGCATCCTTTCTCATCCAAGTCTTCAACATTGCAAGCTCTTCCCTAGTAGGAATACTTGGATCTGCAAACTCAGGTTTTTCTTCATCTCCTGTAATAAATGATATAAGATCTTTGCTCATGAGGTGTGCTTCCATCCTCATGGACCATGCTGGATAGTTCTCCCTATCTAGCTTATCAATCTGCAAGCTTTCTCCCATCTTGTGTCCACCTGTGTATTGAAATCTTCAAGCTTTACAAACAATGTATGTACCTTTACTTCGAATTGAACTCCTTTTGCCTTTCTTGATGTCAAATAGTCTTCTCCTCGAGCTTTGACTGCAAGCTTTCACTTCTTAGTCCTTCAAGTGTTGAATTTCTTGAATCTGCAGCAGTCGGGATCCTCCTTTCTTCAAATTGATGTCTCCTGCTCTGATACCACTGATGGAGAATGTTAATCTCCAAAAGAACAACTTACTCTTGTGATTAGAGCACCTCTATACCAAGAGTAAGTCAAACACTCCACTAATTTAGAGGATCAATTGCTAACTATCAAAAATTAACAAATCTGTGAAGAAGATGATACACAGAAAAGTCTGCTGCACTATTTCTTCACATTGACATATCAAACGTGTAAAGTTTTTGATGAAACTTTGTACGAATCATCTTCTAGAGATTGCGCATCTCCTCCAAGTTGAATTACTTCAAAAGCTTTAGTATAACTTGAGAAATTGACTTCACAAGTTACCTATATCAGAAACTGTCATTCAGAACAGTCGATTTTACACCTGCAACTTTTAAAACTTGGTTCTCCTTGAATAGAACCCGTTTTCCAAAATGCTTCTAGCCATGAGTAGCTTATCTTTCAACTTAAAGATTAAGCTCTCACTCATGCAAAACTTTAAACTGTGCTGGGAGAAATGACCAAAACATTGACTTCAAAATTTGCGCCTGTTTTAGGAACCTGTGAACACACTTCACATATGAATGTTCCTACACTTAATTCACTCAGCCTGATTACAATCGGAAGCTAAAACTTTGCACAGAGGTCAAGCAACTTCCAACTTAGACTTGTACAAAAGCATTTCACAATTGATCTACTGTAGAAGGAGAACACGCAGAAACATCGGGCGAAATTTTCAATTACTCAGAAGAAATATAGTTGAGTGATGAGAGCTAACTCAACTAACTTTTCCTCTATCTCATGACTTCTAACTTCCTCAATTTTGGCTTCTAACTATTGTCACATATGCTCTCATACTTGCCCCGACTTTTCTCAAAGTATTTATAGATAAATTTGTACATGATTCTTACTAAACAAAAGATCTAAGTCAGCTATGACTATACTAATGTACATATGTGTATACTTCTCTTGTTCTCTGAATGTAATCTTCTTCCACACTTTAGGAATTGATTCTTCCTTCATCATTTGATCTTCCAAGCCTTCAATTGGTGATTGGTCTGTACCAACAGTGTCAACACATCAGCATCATCAAAAATAGCATTAATTTCTTCAATCTTCACAGTCGAAGTAGATGGTGCAGGTAACTGTTTAACATGCCCATCAACATTCTGTCCTTTACCTTTAGCATTCTTTAATGCATAACAGTCTTTCTTCATGTGTCCTTTCTTATGACAATAATGGCATTCGATATCCCTCTTCCTTGATTTACTTCTACTCTTATTCAGTTGACCATTGTTTTCTTTGTTCTTGCTCCTGCCACGCCAACCATAGATTTTCTACGAATCTCCTCACTCAAGAGTGCTCCACATATGTCATCATAGATGAGTTTACCACCAAGTGCACTGTTGCTAATAGCTGTGCAAAACGTATCCCATGATGATGGCATGGTGCATAACAGCAATACTGCTTTCATTTCATTATCCATGTCCATTTTCTGAGCCTGTAACTGGGAGAATATAGCATCACTCATTTAGATGAGCAGCAACACTATCTGTGTCCTTCATACAAAGGTCATATAATTTTCTCATCAGATACACTTTATTTGATGCCGTCTCTTTTTCATCTGTATTGCATAACTTCTTCCAAAGCTCCTCTGCACTTTCACAGTCTAATACTGTAAAGTAAACATTATCTTCCAGGTGCAAGCGAATGGTAGACCTGGCCATTTCATCTAACTCATCCCAATCATCTTCATCCATGTCAGCAGGCTTCTTTGAAATCCCATTTACTGGCTTCCATTGCCTCCTTTGAATCAGCACATCTTTAATCTGATTCTTCCATAGAGCAAAGTTTGTGCCATCAAATTTTCGGATCTCAAAATGGTCTTTGCCCTGCAAGTTATAGCTCCTCCTCGGAACACTAGCACTAGACCCTGATCCATCGGATGTGCCTGAGACCTCTGATGCCATGATCGTAGAGAACTGAATAGAATGATAATGGAGATAGAAGAGTCCAAACACCAACAAATAAGTGTATTAAGGAGTAAATCGACCACTGTATAGTTGACTAAACCAAAAATCTGGAAAAATTTTGCCAGAGTATCCTCTGCAAAATTAGCATATGACCAGTGTCAAAGTGTCATAAAACTGCAAGTACTGACATGTCTATCTGCATAGTGAATCACTGACTCCACTGCATATAATCAGTTACCCAATAGAAGCCAACTAGGCTTATCGAGCACCTATGAACAACTATCATACATCTCCTATGGCGAGGTTGGGTAAGTCTTCCACCTGCATCACCGAAGAGACCTCGACATCTGGGTGTCTCCCAGTTAAGAAAACCTCACCACAACCCTCTTTATCAAACGTGAAAGGCTTTATGCAAAGAACATAACCGCTATATCAATGACCACATGGACGTACATAAGCGGTATCCACAGAAGCGTACATGGTGTGTATGTGCCCAATATATGCAGTAAAATGACACTAAAAGGCTGAATACACAGCCCAAAAACTAGCCAATAACACATGCAAGTGTCTGTCAACTCTGATGTTTTAGGCTTTAAAAACCTGCATAAATTTGCAGCGACTGCTCCCACCAAAACTGAAAACCCCTCGAGAAACATGTAGTTTTACGAGTGTGGCTGAAAATATAGCCCCAAAGGTTGATATTTATTGTCTGAGAAGTACAAGGAACACTCTTCTTGATGTTCTTGGACCTGTGCGAAAGTACTCCGAAATGGCTCCAAAAACACCCCAAAATTGCTTCAGAAATAGGCTTTGAAAGCAAAAATGAAGCTTTGAGGGACCAAAACTTGTTCAAGGTAATGTCAACCTTAGTCTTTCCCCTTCTTCAAACACCACAAGAGTGTAGCTTAGTGTCAAGAGATTGCCACGGTTAAGCGAGCTCTGGGGGGAACAGTACTGGGATGGGTGACCTCCCGGGAAGTACCGGGAACCTCTATATTCCTTGATCGTTGAGGTCCTCCCTCGCGCGCAGCCAACGGTGACTTCGGTGACTCGAATGACAAGGTATGCCAAGGTCTATGCCAAATCTTTTGCCTCGAACTGCTCTGATACCAGTGAAGTGACACAATGGCGATGCACCACAGTGCGCTCTCCTTCTTGAGAGCTCCACGAAAATATGCTCGGAGTAGAAAACCGAGCACCTGAGGCCGCAGACAGTACTCTGCATAGAGACTGTGAAATACGCAGAAAACACAGTACACAGGGAGCACGAAGACAGACTTCTTAGGTCTTACAAATGCGGTCGAACTTACAGTCTGTGACTGACCAAGCCACTATATGTTTTATTAAAGAACATATACAAAGAAGTGTCCGGTGGCCATTTGGCCTTTCACATGGACACTAACGGTAACACTATCAGATAGAGATACTCTTCTTCTAAATCACAAAAAGGCTCCATGATGATAGACTCTTCATCATTTTCACTATCTTCCTTGGGTTCACTCCTATGAGGTTCACACTCTTCAATGAGAGAACCATACATGATTGGCTCTATTGTGAAGGCTAAAATGTCATAGCCATCTTCATCACAATGTGGGGTCCACTGTTCTCCATTTATAGCTATGTTCATTGTGGCTAGCATTTCTGCCCAATTGTGAGGTTCAAATTCTTCATTTGGGAACACCATGGGTCTATAGACTACGTCTTGAACTGATCTAAGGTGCTTCTCTGTACCTACTTCCTATGCGGCTAATCTTTTCCCTTCTTCAACTGCCACTTTGCACATCTATAAATGAGTGTGTTCATGCATCCAAGATTATCCTAATCCTATGGAATGCACATATTTTGTGTCCTTTGTTGCTCTATGGATGGGGTTCCATTGTATAGGGGACACATCTCTATGTGAGTAATCCTTGAGATTGACATTACTGGTAACTCTCCTAGGTGTTGCAAGTACAAAGAATTGGTTTCCCAATCTTGCACTATCTATAGTTTCAACTATAAATATAGCATCCATGACTATAGATGATGCATTAAATACAAATATTCAATGTGCCACTTAGCCAAGATAGGAGTACCGGATTTCGGAAGCAAGAAATGCTAAGATGCATGATGAGATTAACTGCTTAAAAGAATGCACAACCGAGTTAGAGACTAGTAACAAGGAGTTATAAGAAATGTATGTTTCTCTAAAACAGGCTCACCAAGAACTCGACTCCGAGTTACAAACTGTTGATCCAAATGCTGTAAAGAATATGGAATTCATGTTGCATGTACAGATGGAGAGAAATTCCAAGATTCAAAGAAACATGGACCTCCCAAGGAGACATATGGCAGCCGCGATGGAGGAAAATAAGTGCCTTTAGTAGAAAAATCAAGACAATCTAGAGGAAGCCATGGAAAGTACACCTAGAGCAATCATCAGCCCCTCAAGGTTTCAAGTTGTACCATCAAAGACCATTTTCATTCTCTTGGAAGAACACACTAGCTTCCTTGCCTCCTATGATCAGTTACAAGACGAGCTTAATTAATTATGGAAGAAACAACCATCTGCTAGCACATAAGTACTAGAGGCCATCCTAATTAGTGTCACTCCACACAATATTGAAGCACTGTAGAAACAGATAGAAGAGTTGAAAACCAAGCTATTAGAGTATGAATGGCCACCATCTCCACAAGAGGTGTCTAAACCCAAAGAGCTAGTGGAAATTCGAGTAGAAGAAACATTCAAAGATGCCTATGAACCTCAATCAATCCCAAGTGATTGTGTCACTGACAAAGGCAAGGAGACATATGAAGCATGCATCCCTTAGTGGGCTTTAAAAAAGTCAAAGGAATTGAACATACTCATGATGGTCCTGTAACAATTTAGATACAATCAATGTCACACGTCGAAGCAACAATGCTCATGTCAAAATATTTTCAAAACTTGTCCTGTAGATGCTTGATGACAACTTCTGAACTACAATATATGCCTTATTTTGTGGATTTGGCTGATTACAATGTAGAAATGCAAAGAGTGGTAAAAGAAGAACCAACGTTTGCCACCCAGTTCCAACCAAATGATCTCTTAGAGCGGGCTAACTAGGGCACAATTTTCCAACCCAATTGGAGAGCACGTCTGCTAGAAACCTATCTAGAAATTATGCGAACTTGGCCCATAGTGCCACTGCACATCAGATATAATCCATGTTATGCTCCAGTACCTTCCATACGCCCATGGCCTGCATTTGTTGTAAAAGTCTAAAATAGCCTTGGATGCAAAGACAAGTTAAACCACCCATATTTTGCACCACCCCAGGGGCCTCCCACAATAACTTACATGGCATTCACTATTCGACATTGGACCCCCCGGTTGAACATACCTCATGTCATCGCAAAGATGTGTATGAAAATTTTTGAGCTCATGACTGTTGTCTTTAAGAAATTTTGCAATGTCAAGGCTCTGTATATTTCCACACCAAGTTTTAATGAAGGTAACTTTGATTTGGTTTATGATATGAGCAAAACACCATCGATGAATATTGTATATGCTTGGCATCCACACGTAAATTAATTATCTGCATGCTATAAACAACCTTTTGGGCAGATGTTCTCTATGGGCTTCTGGGAGTACAACTCTGAGATATTCTTGCCACGACCCACCCAGTTATTACATCTTTTTGTAGTAGAACAAGCCCTCCATGCAGAACAATTCTGTATGCCACATCTAGAGGTTCCATGCCCAGTGGATTGGGATTGTTTAGTGACCAACTTAGCATGTGGACTTTGTTGGAACATCAAGCTTACACTATGCTTGAGGTGGATTTGATCTACATCAAAGGCTATCGCAGTGAAAGAATATCCGTTGGAGAGTTCGTTTTCATATACTCATTTATTGTTTTTTTTTTTGAGAGATTTTTGATGGTTCATTTACCGTTGTAAAAGCCTTGAGCTTTACACATGTAAAGGTAGAAAGATAGAGCCCAAATCCCACGAATTTGTGGTGGTTGAAGTTGCATTCAATCAAGCAAATCAAATCACCTAAAAGTAGATCAAACTAGATCTTCACTTTTCCTAGATTGTAGGAAAGTGAATTGATTCCCTCCAACAACCATTCCCACCTTCATTTGAATTCAAATTCAACTTGTAAAAGTCGCGGAACACTCCTAGAGGCTATATAAGGACTTGAAATCACTTGTACATTACATGGAAGCAATATACATACACTTGTGACCATCATTGTCTTGCTCCTTTAATTCTCTACATCATCTTCTTCGCCAAGAGTAATCTTGCAGAGGCTGCTGCTCTCTCTCCAGAGCTCCAAATTGAGTGAAAGATGACTCATTGGAAAGGTATTAGTGTCTAGTTTAGGCCTATAAATTTCAAAGCATTTTGTTCAGTAAATTGGGAGAAATTTTAGCTTTTCTTTCTCGGGGTCAGTCTCTACGTATTCCTGAAAAATAGGAAGTACCACCGGTGAATGTCGCATTTATTCCTATAGTATATTTTGCTTATTCCTTATACTTTTGTGCATTCTATACACTCAACGCTATGTGCATCACTCCCATAAAAGGATTTCTTCTAATTGTAATCATGTTGGTCGCTATGGGCATTTGAAGTTCATTGTCTCTTCCATAGATAGTAAGTTTTTTGAGCTAGTCGACCCGCGAAGCTATCTGTTTTGTATCGACTCATTCTCCTTGATGCTTCAAAGTACACAGTGTGTTTCTTTGCACTTATTGCATGCGTATAAGGTCTATTTGAGTCTCCATAAGCTCAAGGGCTGGTCTTGTGCCGGTTGGCTTGACCAAACTTCATTGCTTCGAAACGCACTTTTCTACCTTCTACAAGCTTCTCCAAGTTCTTTCAGTGGTATCAGAGCTAGATCAAGATGGGTGACGGTTTCCCTCAATGATCGAGAAGCTTGATTGACAAAACTACGCAGCTTGGCAAATCAAAATGGAGGCCTATTTGCAAGGTAGAAATCTTTATGGAATTGTAGCAGGTGATGAAGTTATGCCTATTCCAAGATCCAAAGGAGGACCTACACAAGAGGAGACAGATAAGCTCACACTTTGGTGCGCAAGGGATGCTCAAGCAAGGTTGTACATACTAAACTCTATCTCTGACTTTCTATTACCACATATTAGAGGATGCAAGACATCTCAAGAGACTTGGAATGCCCTCGAGACTTTCTTTTCTGCTAGTACCAAAGCAAGAAAGAATCATCTTTGGAACGAGTTCAACCAAATGAAGAAGACACCCAAACAAACCATCACAGAGTTTGTTATCAAGGTCAAGGAGGTTGCGGATCAGTTAGCATCCATTGGAGAGCTGATTGAAGAAGAGGTCATCATGAGGCAAATTCTCAACGGCATTCGAAGTGATAAGCAATGGCAATCCTTCACGACGGCTTATGATCTCATCATGGATGTGCAAACTCCAGACTTCAACATCTTTCTTGGACAACTCTTCAATCAAGAAGCCAACAATAGCATAAAGGAAGGTAACTCATATCATGGTAATTCAACTAGTGCTCTATATGCATATAAGAAGGATAAGAAGCAGAAAGGCAAGAAGAAGGAAGAAGATGAAGAAGAGACTTTCCAAGAATATATATATATATATATATATATATATATATATATATATATATATATATATATATATATATATATATATATATATATATATATATGTGTGTGTGTGTGTGTGTGTGTGTGTGTGTGTATGTATGTATGTATATAATTATCTTATTTTTTCCTTTATGCATGAAGCAAGGTATAGGAGGAGTGTGTGATTTGTTTGTGCTTTATTTCATTTTTTTTTATTTTCCCAATTATTATTTTTTCCCAATTTTTTTTAATTGCACTTACAGAAGAAAAACCTTGCTTGATTGTGATGGGAACATGAAGAGTTATTGTGGTGTGGAGTGATGAGAGCATATGATGAGTGGTGTAAACTTCTTGTTTCTTCTTGTGATGAAAAGAACTTTTTATATGTTGGATTTTTCTTGATTGATGTGGAGTATTTTTTATTTTATTTTATAGGAAGATGACTGAAGGACTTCCTACAGCAAGGAGGTGGATTTACTAGCATTATCCAGAGGAAATTGGTTCTTGGATAATGAAGATGCTGAACAAGTAGTAGAAGTTGAATTAGATGAAGAGGAGCTTACAGAGAAGGAGCCGATAGAGAAAGAGATAAAGCATTACATCAAGATAGTGGGAAAGCATATCTTCACAGTAAAGAAATTAAATACACAATGTTGTGTCAAGAATTTTTATAAGTTCGAGAGGTCTACAATTGTGTACAAAAAGTGGAAAGCAATTGTTCTACATAAGTTATTGGAAGAGCCAATGTTTTTCATTGATTTTGAGAAGTGCAAACAAGTGATGGCCTCATTGTAAGAACTCAAAAGACACAATTGTGATTCCTATTTTATCTACAAGGTTAAGTGGATGTAAGCTTTGTCAATAGGAATGTAGTCTCTTATGATGATATGGAAAAAGATTTAGGAGTTCAAAGAAAAACCTAATGCAGAATTGGCTACTAGGGCCTTTTTGCAATTGTTGTGTTTTCCACAACTTCCAAGATATACCGTTCCCCATAAACTTTCTACTTTGGTGATGATGAAGAACAAAGATAAAATTAAGCCGTTTAGAGTAGTGGATCTGTCTTTATATATGCATGAGCAATTGAAAGAGGCAAAAAAGCATTGGGATTCAAAAATTTCATGAACGGAGCCTAAGTGCTCACAAAGATCATTTATCATGTGCTTGCTATCAAAGACAAGTTGGAATTAGCTCTAGAAGCTCAAATATTCAGAGAAGCAATTGCTAGAATGAAGAATCTTGGCAAGAAGCAATTGCTAGAATGAAGAATCTTGGCAATAAGACAACAGTGAAAGAAGTAAGTAAAAAGAGTAAAGAAATAGTATTTGAAGTCTGTTGGAGGTAGACATCTACGGAATTATGCGAACAGCACAAGGAAGGAGAAGAAACGTGGAGCACAACACACAATACTGAATGTATTACCACTAGAATGTACAGAGATAAGTAACCCATTAGGGTTATAGGCATATATACAAGATGGGGGGAAAAACCTCCTAAAGAGGGAAAAAAATGCCCCGGCAGTCCTAGTGTGTTCACACACATCACTACCAAAATATATCAACAAATCCCCCGTGGGAGTGATGCGGTGAACAAGGAGTTGGCACTCATGTATAAGGAAGTGCCAAGCTATGTGGAATCAATCCACAAAAGGAAGCAAGCCTAAAGCTTTGCGAAAAGCTTCAAACTTTTCCCTAGGCAGAGCCTTCGTGAAAAGGTCTTCAATGTTCTCCTGTGTGGGCACATATGCCAAGATGATCTCTAGCAAAGAACCTCTCCTTGACATAATGATAATGCACCTCAATGTGCTTAGTGCGAGCATGGAACACAGGGTTCCTCGCAACTGCCAATGTGCTTTGATTGTCACTGAAGATGGTGGTGGTAGAAGATTGACCAACACCCAAATTAGCCATAAGACATCTGAGCCATAGACACTCAACAGTCGCTATGAAAGCCATCCTATCAGCCTCACAACTGGAAGAGGCCACAATAGGCTGCTTCTTGCTCAACCAAGATATACATGAGCTACCAAGCATGAAGCAAAAGCCACTAGTGGACACATGAGTGTTAAAGCAACTAGCCCAGTCACTATCAAAAAAAGAATGCAAATCTAGTGGTAGTGATCCCCCCTTGGGATAAAACAATCCAAGTAGCTGGGTACCACTCAAGTATCGAAAGATGCGTTTAACTGCCTGCCAATGCTTGACACCTGGGTAATGCATAAACCTGCTCATCTGTGATATAGCGAACTGAATATCTGACCGAGTAATGCATAAGTAAATCAAGCATCCAATAGCCTGCTTATAGAGGATAACATCAAATGCATCTCCACCATCATGAAGACTCAATCGTAAACCTGTCTCCATAGGAGTGCCAATAGGCTTACGGTCTTCAAGGCCAAAATGCTACAATAATGTGTCAATATATTTTTTTGAAACAAAGCCATTCCACCATCAACTTGCATAAACTAAATGCCCAAATAATGATGCAAATACCCAAAATCAGACATCTCAAATGAGGCATGCAAATCAGCCTTAAAATCAACAATATTCTTCTCAATAGGACCAGTGAGCAACATGTCATCAACATAGACAACAATGATCAAAAGCACATCATTAGCACGCTCAACATATAAGGTGCTTTCAGTTGGACTGTTCTTAAAACCATGTGCAATCAGATAGGCATGTATCTTTTCATACCAAGCACGTGGTGCTTGCTTTAAACAATATAATGCCCTCTTTAACCTGCAAGCACGTGGCTGAAAAACATACACTTCTTCATGCAAGTCACCATTTAGAAATGCAGTTTTAATGTCCAATTGATGTACATTCCAACCATGATGTGATGCAAGTGCACAAATGCTACGAACAGTAGTCATATGGCATGAAGGTGCAAAGGTCTCATCAAAATCAATGCCTCTTTCTTGCGCATAACCCTTTGCAACAAGCCTAGCCTTATACCTATCAACTATTCCATCAGGATTACACTTCAACTTATAAACCCACTTAGTGCCAATAGCCATCTTGCCTGGAGGCAAGTCACATAAAGGCTAGGTACCATTCTTCATTATAGCATCATATTCAGATTGCATAACAGCCATCCAATTTTTTGAATTTTGTGCTTCATCAAATGAAATAGGCTCATTCTCATCAGAGAGACTAAACATAGCCATAGCATAGCAATTTGATGCAAAAGAGGCACTATGAGAGCCTGAATGAGTACGATATGACAGAGGTGCATCTAATTTGTTATCACGCAAAGTCTACACTAGCCATTTTGGCATAGTTTTTGCTTGCTCAATATCTGCTCTCTCATCAACAAGTGAATCATGTAAATATGCATCAGAAGTGGAATGATATGCATCATCACATGAAACCTACAAAGGCTGAGAAGTTGCCTCATTAGGACTAGCACTAGACTGTCCACCTATAAAAAGAGGCAGCAAAGTATCATACATGTCTTTAGAGCTAACAGATGTCTCCTTCGTACATGAAAGTAAGGGCTGAATAGCATCTTCCACAAAAACAACATCATGGCTAACCAGAATGCGTTTAGTCTATGGATGATAGAGACGATAGCCTTTGCTTTCAGAACTGTACCCAACAAAAATACATTTTACTACTTTTATCATCCAATTTTTTACAATGTTGTTCATGCACTAATGCATATGCCAAACAACCAAAAACATGCAGATGAGCAACAGATGGCTTGCGACCATGCCAAGAATCATATGGATTGAGAGACTGCAGTGATTTAGTGGGACACCTGTTAAGTACATATGTTGCACACATAACAACCTCAAGCCAGAAACTATGTGGTAAAGCCTGACTCTTGACCATACACCTCGCCATCTCCATGAGTGACATGTTCTTTCATTCAGCAACTCCATTTTGTTGAGGTGTATATGGCACTGTACACTGATGTTTTATCCCATGTCAGCCAGAAATGCATTAAAGTCAAAAGACATATATTCCTCCCCTCGATCAGAATGGAGGGTGCCCATTTTACATGCTGATAGAGTTTCAACCAAATCCAAACACTGTTTGAAGCACATAAACACATCAGACTTTGCCTTGCCTTCAATGGATATACCCATGCATGCATGGAAAAATCATCGATGAAAGTCACGAAGTAAAGATAGTTTCCAAAAGAGGGTGTTTGCACAGGACCACAGACATCACTATGAAAAAGCTGCAATTTCTGAGTAGCTCGAACTGAACCATCTTTTGGAAAGGAGGAACGCTATATTTGCCCAAAATATAGCCTTCATATACATGTTTATCAGGTGCCTCAACTTTGGGCAAGGAGGACATCATTTTAGATTTTTGCAGGCATATCAAACTAGCAAAATTCAGATGGCCAAAGCTTTGCATCTGATATAGCCTGAAAATCATGTACTTCATATGTTGAATCATTCACAAATTTTTCATAATCTATGAGCTTATACAACCCACGAGATAAAATGCCAAAAGTGATAATCACATCAGCATTTGATAGATCATGAACTATACATCTGTCATCAACAAATTTCACAACCAAACCAATCTTGGCTAAGGCCGAAACTGATAACAGATTCTTTTTTATCCATGGCACAAATAAAGCATCTGACAATGTAGAATAACTACCATTAATAGTAGTCAAAATGATCTTACCAACTCCCATAATAGGATAAGAGGAGTTGTTGGCGCATGTAACAGTATTCCATGTAGGGGCACGCTCGAATGAAGAGAAGAAAATGTGTTGCGAGGTAATATGTTTGGTCACTCCATTATCAAAGTAACAAAAATCTGAGTCTACTGCAGACATGCACTACTCATGAGAAGATGGGTCAAAATTGCAAACAGTAGTAAACGCCCATTCTTTATCCTGCACAAGATTAGCAGACTCTGTTTTCGGTGTAGAGGCTTGTGCAACAACCATTTCTCCTCTTTATCTTTGCCACTTAGTAGCTAGTTTTGGACAACTCTTAATTACAACATCATTTGCTTTACAATATTTGCAAAACAATTTCTATTTTTCTGATTTCTTCTCATCTTTGTCTTCCTTCTTCGAATGTGTAGAATTAGCAGAGTTTTGCTTACTAGTAGAAGAGCTCCATTTTCCTTTGCCCTTCTGAGTAGCTAGGAAATCTTGATCTGCAACATGCATAATAGACATGTTCTGTCTCGACTGATCTTCCTGAAACAGAACAAAAACTAACTCTTCAAATGTTAAGGCATTTGGATTGCCTTTCATCATCAAATGAAGATTAGAAGCAAAACTCTGATATGAGTCAGGAAGACCATTCAAAACAGTCTACACAAGTGAACTGTTAGGAAGGAGTTCATCAGCAGAAATCAATTGTTCCTTTAAATCCTTGATCTTTGTCGAAAAAATGTCCATAGAATCACCTTCATTCATGTGCTCACTCTCCAACTTTTTTCGGAGGTAAGTAACACGAGCCTCATTCCTAGCCTGGTACAATGTGGTAAGTGTATCCGAAGCATCTTTAGTTATTCTGTAAGAGTGAATGTGAGGGATAATGGCACGTTTGATAGACAAGGCTATCAATGCATGTGCCTGAGCATCGCTACCATCCCAACGAATTTGCTCCATAGTAGGTGCAGTAGAAATCGCAACACGAACAGGGATTTGCAGAACATCACCATCTTTGATGCCATCTACGTCAGCTTCAGTACCTATATTTGCAGTACCTATATTCATAGGTGTCACAGGACGTATTTCAACACCCTGCACAATATTCCATAGTGCTTTTGCGACCAATACGTGAAACATCATATAAGCCCACAATGGGTAATTCATACCATCCAACTTATCCTCAACAACCAACATACGAAATACATCACTGCTTTCAGCCATGGCCACTGACTAAAATACCTTGATGCAGAAAAATGATTGTATCTGAAAAAGTTGAACAGAACTACCCAAACAAGTTCTACTAGACCTGTAGCAGACTTCAAGATGCTTATACTGGCGAACTAAATCCTGTATATATCTTTGGCACAAAAAGACAAAATAGCCTACTTAAGCATTGCGATAGTGCATTTGGAGGCCGAAACGAGCCCAGATCGCGATTTCGACACCACATAACGAAGCTGTTTTGATCTCTGAAACACCCTGAGTATGCTCACCAAATTTTGTACGATTCTGAGACTGTGATCGAAGGGGTGTCCACAATGCCCTAGATGAAGCGGCGACCTGCTCTGATACCAATTGTTGGAGTTAGATGTCTGCAGAAGCACATGAACAACACAAGGAAGGAGAAGAAGCTTGGAGAAGAACACACAATACTGAATGTATTACCACTAGAATGTACAAAGATAAGTAACCTATTAACCAGAAAAGAACTAGCATTGTTGGCATATTTTTAGGAACTTCAAGGATCTCTAGAGAAAAGAATTATAGCAGGAGCAGTAATGAAAAAGATAAGGAAAGAACCAAAACTAAAAAGGAAAATAAGAGGGACCAAGAAGAAGTTAGAAGCAAAATAAGACACATCTATAGAAGATATAGCAGGAGGATCTATTTTAATCCATAGAATAGAAGCAAACATTGAAGAAGAAAAAGTAACAGAATCAATGGTAGTAGCTCAAACTAAAGCAAGATTTGTAATAGAAATTGATAGTGATGTGGAAGGTTTTTTGTTAAGAAGCTTGAATTTGTCATAACCAAATGCTCCTAGCAAAAAAGTGGGAGTACATATCAAAAGCACAGAAGGAATGGTCAAAGTAATGGAACCAAGAAAGTAAAATGAAGATATAAATGATAATATGGAGAGCCAAAATGAAGAAGGTTTGACCATGGTAGAAGACCATGATCAGGGAGCAAGTGAACATAATGAAAACACAGAGAGCATGATCAGAGTAGTAGAAGCTGATACAACTAAAGATAAACAAATGGAAGAGGAAGAAAAGAAAAGAAGTCAAGTAGAACATAGAAGAAGACATCGAGGATATTCTAGATGATATTCACAAGGAAACAGAAATTAATGATGTAGAAATGAAAGATATTTCAGATCATGAGGAGAAAAAAGAAAAAACAGACCTAGAAAAGAATCAAGAAAATCAAGAGAATGATAAGGAAGAATATGAAGAGCATCAAGAGTATTAGAAACAAGAAGAAGATCATCAAGAAGAACAACATTCATAAGAGTCAGAGAAGGAAAATGAAGAAGAAGATGGAGAAAAACTGATAGAAATAAAGGAACAAGAGAAATCTCTAGAGTTACTAGATTTCTTAGAAACATGAGAGGAATCCATGAAATTGTATTGAATGAGATTGAGAGATTTGGACATCTAGTAGAATCAACATTCTATCATGTATAAAAATAGAGGAAAAATTTATCAAAGATGATTGAATCATTGCATATCATATAAGAGAGAATAACAGGTTAGAACAATTAAATGAGCAAAAAAGAATAACAAAATATTTTCAGATGAAGGCCATTAAATAGGAAACAGAGATAGTGCAAAGTAAGAACAAAATCACTTTCTTAGAAGACAAGTGTGAAAAATAGACAAAGATAATAAAGAAGATGGAAAGTGATATGAGGCACTTGGAATCAAAGAATAAAATTCTCTAGACATCATACCAAGTCTTGAGCAAAGGTAATGAAGAAACAATAAGAGTGGTTATGGAGGAAGGTCACTAAAACATAGAGGGAAATAAACCACGAGAGAAATCATTAGAAGTTCAAAGCGTAGAATTGAATTCTATGAAGCAAGAATTAGAAAAACTAAAAGATGCTAACGATGTGGAACATCAAGCAAGCAAACATGGTCCTAATGTTATGCGGGGATTCAACCATTCAAACGAGAAAATTGAAAAGGAAAGAGATGACTAGCAACAACAAAGAGCAGAATTGTTAAAATAAATAGAATTATGGAAAGCCAAGTTAGACACCCAACTAAAAGAAGTCAAAAGTGAAGAGGTAAAACCAATCTTAGAAGAAAGATCACCATCTCCCATCCAAGAACATATTGTAAGAGAACATACGATAGATGAGATGGAGGATGAGGAATTAGATGATTTCATCGAACAATTGCTCCTTGACAAAGAAGCTAGAATGAGATATATATAAAAAATCATAATCAATATGAAAATAAAATAGTACAATTTTCTTTCGAGCAAAAACTAAATCTTGCACATCATCATTGGGTAAAAGATGGGTTAAGAATTCCATTCTGCATAGTTATAGAAATCATAATAAATTTTAACAGCCATCAGTCACTGTTAACATTGTTGCATCCTTCAAATTATGGCGACAGCCACATTACAACCTATAGCACGTCAAGATGATGAAACATATCAGATATAAAATAGAAAAGTTATTACCAAAAGTGCTCGTACATGAATTCCATTGTATATTATTTTATTACTTGGAAAGCCTTTATTTATACAAGGTTGAAGCACCCATTCGTATGGGTCTCACACCTTTTCATAGCATCCCTTCGGAGGGCCTTAATTGAACCTTAAGGAATCTATTTTTAGGTGCAACAAACCAACCAACCACAAGGTAAAATATGTTCCCCTAACACTAGGACACATGGTGGACCCAAACCCACATAGTGCTTACCAATGTCATAAGTGTATTACATGATTCTACCCTATGGAACATTGCTTCACCAACCAAAGTGCATGGTCAAACCATGGTATGGAAGATGAACCAAAGACCATAAGTATTCACCCATACTATGTAAGAAAAAAGCAAAGTACAATGTTTGGGATGGTAGCCAAGATATACAAGGTACTCTCTTCTTACACATTAAGCCGCACATCCTATATGTGAATGAAAATGCAAGGAATTTATTACAAGGTTTCCATCTTTATATATTAATTACATCATAGCCATATGACTCCCTACAATACATCATTATATTCAATGTGTAAAATCCAAGAGGCAAGAATCATCCATCATAGCTTTATCATCTTCAAACTTCTCTTCTTTACTTCATATTCTTCTCCTCACAAGTGTTATCGTTAGTGTCCATGTGAAAGGCCAAATGGCCACCGGACACTTCTTTGTATATGTTCTTTAATAAAACATATAGTGGCTTGGTCAATCACAGACTGTAAGTTCGACCGCATTTGTAAGACCTAAGAAGTCTGTCTTCGTGCTTCCTGTGTACTTTGTTTTCTGCGTATTCTACAGCCTCTGTGCGGAGTACTGTGTGCGACCTCAGGTGCTCGGTTTTCTACTCCGAGCATATCGTTGCGGAGCTCTGAAGAAGGAGAGCGCATTGTGGTGCATCGCCATCAAAACACTTCACTGGTATCAGAGCAGTTCGAGGCAAAATCTTTGTTCCTTTTGTGCAAGCAAAGCGAGCACCCCCCCCAGGCTTTAGGCTTTCGACTAAGGCGGCGACCAAGGCATAGACCTTGGCATACCTTGTCATCTGAGTCACCGAAGTCACCGTTGGCGCCGTTGGCTGCGCGCGAGGGAGGACCTCAACGATCAAGGAATATAGAGGTTCCGATACTTCCCGGGAGGTCACCCATTCCAGTACTGTTCCCCCCAGAGCTCGCTTAACCGTGGCAATCTCTTGCCACTAAGCTACACTCTTGTGGTGTTTGAAGAAGGGGAAAGACTAAGGTTGACATTACCTTGAACAAGTTTTGGTCCCTCAAAGCTTCATTTTTGCTTTCAAAGCCTATTTCTGAAGCAATTTAGGGGTGTTTTTGGAGCCATTTTGGAGTACTTTCGCACATAGTTCTCTTCGCACAGGTCCAAGAACATCAAGAAGAGTGTTCTTTGTACTTCTCAGACAATAAATATCAACCTTTGGGGCTGTATTTTTTTAGCCACACTCGTAAAACTACAGGTTTCTCGAGGGGTTTTCAGTTTTGGTGGGAGCAGTCGCTGCAAATTTATGCAGGTTTTTAAAGCCTAAAACATCAGAGTTGACAGACACTTGCAGGTGTTATTGGCTAGTTTTTGGGCTATGTATTCAGCCTTTTAGTGTCATTTTATTGCATATATTGAGCACATACACACCATGTACGCTTCTGTGGATACCGCTTATGTACGTCCATGTGGTCATTGATATAACGGTTATGTTCTTTGCATAAAGCCTTTTACGTTTGATAAAGAGGGTCGTGGTGAGGTTTTCTTAACTGGGAGACACCCAGATGTCGGGGTCTCCTCGGTGATGCAGGTTGAAGACTTACCCAGCCTCGCCATAGGAGATGTATGATAGCTGTTCATAGGTGCTCGATAAGCCTAGTTGGCTTCTATTGGGTAACTGATTATATGCAGTGGAGTCAGTGATTCACTATGCAGGTAGACATGTCAGTACTTGCAGTTTTACGATACTTTGACACTAGTCATATGCTAATTTTACAGAGGATACTCTGGCAAAATTTTTCCAGATTTCTGGTTTAGTCAACTATACAGTGGTCGATTTACTCCTTGATACACTTATTTGTTGGTGTTTGGACTCTTCTAGCTCCATTATCATTCTATTCAGTTCTCTACGATCATGGCATCAGAGGTCTCAGGCACATCCGGTGGATCAGGGTCTAATGCTAGTGTTCCGAGGAGGAGCTATAACTTGCAGGGCAAAGACCATTTTGAGATCCGAAAATTTGATGGCACAAACTTTGCTCTATGGAAGAATCAGATTAAAGATGTGCTGATTCAAAGGAGGCAATGGAAGCCAGTAAATGGGATTTCAAAGAAGCCTGCTGACATGGATGAAGATGATTGGGATGAGTTAGATGAAATGGCTAGGTCTACCATTCGCTTGCACCTGGCAGATAATGTTTACTTTACAGTATTAGACTGTGAAAGTGCAGAGGAGCTTTGGAAGAAGTTATGCAATACATATGAAAAAGAGACGGCATCAAATAAAGTGTATCTGATGAGAAAATTATATGACTTTCGTATGAAGGACACAGATAGTGTTGCTGCTCATCTAAATGAGTTTGATGCTATATTCTCCCAGTTACAGGCTCAGAAAATGGATATGGATAATGAAATGAAAACAGTATTGATGTTATGCACCCTGCCATCATCATGGGATACGTTTTGCACAGCTATTAGCAACAGTGCACATGGTGGTAAACTTGTCTATGATGACATATGTGGAGCACTCTTGAGTGAGGAGATTCGTAGAAAATCTATGGTTGGCACTCAGAGTGGGGATGCATATAATGTTCGTGATTCTTACCAAGGAAAGAATCAACAACGTGGCAGGAGCAAGAACAAGGAAAAGAATGATCAACGGAATAAGAGTAGAAGTAAATCAAGGAAGAGGGATATCGAATGCCATTATTGTCATAAGAAAGGACACATGAAGAAAGACTGTTATGCATTAAAGAATGCTAAAGGTAAAGGACAGAATGTTGATGGGCATGTTAAACAGTTACCTGCACCATCTACTTCGACTGTGAAGATTGAAGAAATTAATGCTATTTTTGATGATGCTAATGTGTTGACACTTCATAGTACTGTGCCATCTGAGGCACTTATGGCTGATTCTCTTTCCCACACCTAGCTGCTAGATTTTGGTGCTTCTTTCCATGTGACACCACATAGAGAATGGTTCTCTAATTATGCAGCAAAGTCTATTGGTACCGTGAGACTTGGTGACTCTTACCAGTGTGATGTTGTGGGGATTGGAGATGTGGTTGTGCAGTTCATTGATGGTTCAAAATTTACTATGCATAATGTACGGCATGTACCTCAGTTATCACGCAGTTTGATGTCAGTTGGTCAACTTGATGACCTTGGTTACAAGGTGGTCTTCTATGCTTAGTCCTTTCGTATATCAAAGGGCAATATAGTTATTGCAAAAGGAAGCAAAGTTGGCTCACTTTATCCTTTATTTGTATCACAGAAAGAACACTTGTTAGCTGTTACTGAACAGCCTATGGCTTGTATTTGGCATGGTCGTTTGGGCCATATATCTCGTAGTGGAATGGAAAATCTTTCTCGTTCTGGCTACTTACCTGTGTTATCTTTCTCTGATTTTTCATTTTGTGAGCATTGTCAATATGGAAAGCAAACCAGAAATGTGCGTAGAACGCACATTGACTCTTCAATTCAGCCTTTAGATCTCGTTCATACAGATGTGTGTGGTCCTATGCCCACTAGGTCCTTAGGTGGTTCTCTTTACTTTGTCACTTTCATAGATGATGCTACTAGAAAAGTCTGGGTATATCCTATCAAATCAAAGGATGATGTATTCCCTACTTTCAGAAAATGGCTTGCTTCAGTTGAGACTGAAAAAGGAACTAAGCTTAAGGCTTTACGTTCTGATAATGGGGGTGAGTATACCTCACATGAATTCAGCCTTTTTTGTCAGCCTAGAGGGATTCGTAGAGAGTTTACAGCTCCTTATACCCCAGTACAGAATGGTGTAGCTGAGAGGATGAATAGAACTATTCAAGATAGAGTAGTCTCTATGTTGCATCATGCAAACCTCTCACAAGGTTTTTGGGCAGAAGCAGTATTGACTGCAGTTCATGTGATTAACCTTTCACCTAGTACTGCCAAAGGTATGAAAGTGGCACAAGAGTTATGGACAGGGAAACCACCATATTATGATCATCTTCGAGTTTTTGGGTGTGAAGCATATGTTCATATACCCAAGAATCTTAGACAAAAGTTGGACCATAAGTCAAAGAAATGCATTTTTCTTGGATATGGTCGAGAAGGACAATTTGGATATCGCTTATGGGATCCTGAAACACGGTCAGTGATCAGAAGTAGTGATGTCATTTTTAATGAGTCTAAGATGCATAAACAACCCATTAAGGAGGTTGAAGTGAGAAGAGTGGTGTTTGAGGATACTAGTCCTCCGGTTAGCATGCATAAAAATGCTGCACATAGGGATGTTCAAGAGAATGTCCATTCAGATCACTCTGCACATGTTCCTGTTCAACAACCATTGACACGTTCTGCACGTGTCTCATATCCACCTGATAGATATGTTCCAGGTTTAGATTTTGTTATGCTAACAGATGCCGGTGAGCCTTCTTGCTACAAAGAGGCTATGCAGACAGAGGATCATGTCAAGTGGGAGCGTGCCATGAAGAGTGAGTTGGATTCTATTCACAAGAATGGTACTTTGGACTTAGTACCTTTGCCAAAGGGCAGAAAAGCTTTACCATGTAAATGGGTATATAAGTTGAAATTCACATCAGATAGTGCTTCTCCAAAATATAAAGCACGACTTGTTGCAAAGGGTTTTAAGCAACAACATGGTGTTGATTTTGAGGAAATCTTCTCTCCAGTGGTCAAGATGACTGCTTTGCGCATGTTGCTTGGATTCGTTGCAATGGAGGACTTAGAGCTAGTCCAAATGGATGTGAAAACAGCTTTCTTGCATGGAGATCTTACAGATGAGATCTATATGGAACAACCAGAGGGTTATGTAGTTCCTGGCAAGGAAAGTCTAGTTTGTAAGCTCAAGAAGAGCTTGTATGGACTTAAACAGTCTCCTAGACAATGGTACCAAAAGTTTGATGCTTTTATGAAGTCCCAAGGCTATTCTCGGAGCAATGAGGATCATTGTCTCTACACAAAGAGATGTTCTGATGGCAGCTTGATATGCTTGATACTTTACGTCGATGATATGTTGATTGTTGGGAAGTCCTCTTATGATTTATCACTTCTCAAAAAGAAGTTGAGTCAGACATTTGATATGAAGGATTTGGGGGATGCCAAACATATTCTTGGCATGCGCATTACTCGTGATAGGAGTAAAAGATGCATATACTTGTCTCAAAGTGAGTACATATCCAAAGTACTTCACCGATTCAATATGCAGGGTGGAAAGGCATTGAGTACACCTTTACCCACATATGTGAAATTGAGCAAGGATGACTTCCCCAAATTAGATGAGGAAAAGGAATTCATGACCAAAATTCCCTATCAGTCTGCTGTTGGTAGTCTCATGTATGCTATGGTAGCTACGAGACCAGACATTGCATTTGTAGTGGGAGTTGTGAGCAGATCTATGTCTAATCCTGGCAAGAAACATTGGGAAGCGGTCAAAATGATTTTGAGATATCTGAGTGGCACTAAGGACAAGTGTCTATGCTTAGGTAGAGGGAAAGCATCCATTATTGGTTACACATATTCTAACTATGCTGGTTGTGTAGACAATCGTAAGTCTACATCAGGGTACATTTTTCATTTTGCTGGAGGTGCTATCTCTTGGAGATCTCGTCTTCAAGAATGTACAGCTGTTTCCACCACAAAAGCAGAGTATGTTGCAGCAAGTGAGGCATGTAAGGAAGCATTGTGGCTTTCTCGTCTTGCTTGTGATATGGGTTTACCTCAGCATGTACCTCACTTGCTCAGTGATAGTCAGAGTGCCATTGCTTTGGCTAAGAATCCGGTCTATCATGCAAAGACCAAGCACATTGAGGTGAGGTATCACTTCATTAGAGATTGCTTAGCCATTGAGAGGATTATTCTTGAGAAGGTTCACACTCGAGATAATGCTGCAGATGCTTTGACTAAAGCTCTACCACAGGATAGCTTTCGACACTGTTGTCACTTGATGGGGGTTACTTGATTCTTGATCTTACGTAGTCACTTGTATACTGTGTAACATGCCCATCAGGTGGGAGGTATAGTTTGTATACTTACACTCAGGTATTCTTTATCATTCTTTATTTTTTCTCCCATAGTTACTCTGGCTATATTGGCCTTTAGTGGGAGATTGTTACCGTTAGTGTCCATGTGAAAGGCCAAATGACCATCGGACACTTCTTTGTATATGTTCTTTAATAAAACATATAGTGGCCTGGTCAGTCACAGACTGTAAGTTCGACCGCATTTGTAAGACCTAAGAAGTCTGTCTTCGGGTCACATTACCCTTACATCCCCAAAAATCTCCCACTTAAGGGTCAATGTGACCATAAGTGGTAGCATATACAAAGAATGATGTAGGACTATACACTAATGTACAAGATGAGTCCGGATCTCAACCCATACAAATCAGCCTACACCAATTGCCTCGAACAAGGTGTATCCATCCACCTCAAATTGCTCTAGAGTCATATCAATAAGATTCGAGCTCACATCTGATTGATGCAAGAACTGATGAAGTTCTTGCAAAGCTCCCACTTGCTCTATGTCTATGTCAATCATCGAATGACTGACAACTCCAAGTGCAAATGCTCCAATAGCAACTACAATTTTTGGTCTCGAGCATAACAACTCGTACATTAGACTCCCGAATGCTGACAAAACATGTGCTATCCTAGCTAACCTAAGTATGTCAACCATGCCTGTATCCAAAGCATCCAAAGCACCATCGTCAAAGACCAACATATCTTGACATATCTGTATCAACATCTAGCATGCAAATCCAAGAATGACTACATGATCGTTGACTCATCAACATCTAAATCAATCATCCTCTCAACCAAGGATATTATAGTTGTGCACCTTGAGAGCTAGTATGATCTTGCATACACTATGTGTATCATCATGCTCCACATGAACTAAATGCACAACATCAATACCAAGGTCGAATGATGATCACACTCTAACTGACTATCATCATAATGCTCTAGATGAGCATCCACATAATGCTCTAAAAGCATCCAACTCATCATCCAAAGTGTGCCCCATAAGAGCATCCACATGATCAATAGAATCATGCTCTATATAAGCATCATGAGTATCCAAAACATGCTCTACATATGCATCCATCTGAGCATCTGAATCCTGTCATACATGTGCATCAAGAATGTCAATAGACCTATCTTTAGGTAGATAAAATGAGACATGATGAGTCTCATATTGCACATAAGGCTGAAATCCCACTGAGACGAGACTATCTCTCACATGGAGTATCTGCAGTGGATACATGTGCCCAACCTTGGCACCTTTGACAAGCACAAGTTGTCCCAACTACAACTAAAAATGATGCTCACCAAGGAATGCATAACATCTGCTCTCCTATAATTGGCTAGTTGAAAACAATCTCATAGGGATTGAAGGCACATAACGTACATGTATGAGTATAAGTGATGCTCAACTAGGTAGTATAAGGCATACATCTCTTACACCCTCAGTGTCATATATCATACCATCAGGCAAGTGCACACATCCACGTTTCTCACCTGAGAATCGATAAAACCACTCGCAATGTGGAGTAATATGAAAACTGGCTAATGCATCAAGCAACCAAGCCATATGTGTGCTATCCAATGAACAAGAGGAATCTTGAGATGAACCATAGGAGAAAGTGATATCACCATCACTGGCATAATCAATCGCCATAGACTCTCGTGAAACCACTATGCACATACATGTGTAACCCTGCATGAACCAATTTATGCCACATCTGAGGTTTCCATATCAGAAGTCAGTGCCATCAAACCGAGAAGACACCATGCAGGCATAGAAATAATACTCTATCCTCAATAGGATCACATTGCAATCCAAAAGACTAGCAATGTAACAAGACACTAGAAATAATACTCTATCCTCAATAGGATCATACCTGCATATCCATATGCATAACTCACATCATATATGTCTCATATTTCTAGTGTCTTATTACATTGCAATCCAAAAGACTAGCAATGTAACAAGACACTAGAAATAATACTTTATCCTCAATAGGATCACACCTGCATATCCATATGCATAACTCACATCACATATGTCTCATTGGGGAAGAAAAACCATGTGAACCATCTGCCACATAACCATGTATCTAGCATGCACATAAAACCATGAGCATAAGCCTGCTCACTAAGTCTCTAGAATGACTTAGTAGATATAAAAGAATCCTGGCAAAAATTCAATAGAGTATCCCTTGTAAACTGAGCAATCAAACAAGATAACCAATAACAAAAGAATAATGAGTAAGTTATCACCACCTGTCACTAATCCAACCAAAGATAATGGCAAATACATATGCCAAAATTTGATGGCAATACATGCCAATACAATAGCGATACACCTCCCACTCAAGAATGAATCCTACAAGATGGTCCAACCTATCATGAATAACTTGTGACCAAGTCCAAGTAAATGGAGATAAGAAATGATCCAAAGCTATCACACAAGCATAAAGGATCTACTAGGATAATCTTCTAGTATAAAAGATGACAAAGTTTTGGAAGCATCTCCTTTGTAAAATGGACTCTAGAACCGAAAACCATGTGGGAATCACCAAATACATATGCCAAGAATCACACTAGCAAATAGATATCAAATCAATGACCACATGCTAATAGAATAGCCAATCAAGTATCATGGACACAAAGAAAACCATCTTAAACCTTAGATTCCATGTCAATTTCCTATATCTCATGTTTGGTTAAGATTTTGGAGAAAGTAATGCTACCATTGCGGCATGAATGTGCCAAAACCCCAAGATCGACTACCTATTTGTTGTTTTCTAATACCCAAAGGTCTTGTTTCCAATTGATGATATCATCGATGACATCATCAACTCGTAAGCACCCTTGGAAAAACTATATAAGGAGGGGTTGGCCACATTCATTCTCAACCTTGCCAATGCTAGTCTTGGGAGCTCTAGGGGTCATGATCCTGTGGCAGCCGATCTTGGGATTTTGGCACATTCAGGACGCAATGATAGCATTACTTTCTCCAAAATCTTAACCAAACATGAGATATAGGAAATTGACATGGAATCTAAGATTTAAGATGGTTTTCTTTGTGTCCATGACATCAAGGTCACAAATAAATGTGCAAGGGAGGCTCCAATCTGGATCATGTACCTATATAAAAAGTAGAATACGGATACTAAATAAAGATCAAATCAATCTCTCATAATTTATGTTCAACTGGCAAGTAAATCCATAACCAAGTGGCATAAGCAAGATAGAAACCATAATGCCACTATACATCCACTGACAATGCTATGATCGAATTCATAATGACATAAACCTCAAAAAAGGTATACCACAATGTCATCTCACATGCTAAACACGTGACAAGATCATGCTCTACTCTCATAAGGAGGAGCTACCACAGTGATCATATATGGACAATGCCGTCAAGCTCTAAAAATAAGATCTTGCATACCAAAAAATCTCTCTCGAAGAAGTTCCAAAGCAAATTGAACCTCCAAAGCAACTAGGGTTCTTGTGGTGAAAATGTGATGCTCTGTATTTTGTTGTTTCAGAGATGATAACCTCTGAATTTGAACTTTTGATCTATAGCAAACTTTAAGAACTATTTATTGATTACGTAACCACATATAGAAGGCCTCTGGTGCGTAGCTCAAGATATAAACAAAACAATCATCTGCTGTCAAAATCACCTTCACCTACAACATTGCTGCCATGTATTTTGCAATTTCGATGATCTAGCACTCAGAATCTAGATCTGTAGTCTTCTACAAAGTTGTAGCCTCTTTTCCAAGCTGTTGTCCAAGTGATTGTAGATTTGTCTTCTATATCTGTCTGCGTTTTTTGCGTTTTTTGATTTTTCAGCACTCTAGAACTCCAAATCAGGTTTTGCACCATTCTGCGAAGATGTGACTCTTTATCTCAGCTAGGCACAAAACTTTAAAAGGCATCAATCCGAGCTCCCTAGCTCGAGTTATGGTCAAAATAATGAGCTGCTATCATGAAGTGTCGACCTGCACTTTCACCTCTTGTGACCTAAGCTTCCATCAAAGCTTCTTGCACACAAGCCTTCAGCATGCTCTGATACCAATGAAGGGCTTTGGTGTGCAGAACAAGAGGAGCAAAGAGGAGATGGAGAGAGAGAAAGAGAGGAGAGGAGAGACGTGCACAGATGCATGGGAACCTCAAAACCCACATAATGTTCTTTCTTGAGGCAATGCACTATATATGATGTAAATATATATGAATATAAGGATAAGGTCACATTACCCTTATATCCCCAACAATGTAGTGTGAAAAATGACAACCAAAATCAACATCATCTGCCTTTTCTTGGTCACAAATATAAACAATAGCAAAAACAAAAGATAATGGGGAGGTACCAAATGAAGAGCTGAGCACCATAAAATAGAGCATCATAGTGAGAAAGCACCGTAAGAATGTATGGTTAATACATCGGATTTATTATACAGTTATAAACCATAAAAGACCAAAATTTATTTAGTGATTTATTATTATTATTGTTTATTATTGTTTATTATTGTTATTATTGTCATTTGTTATGTGACAAGGCATTCTGAATAGAAGTGTTCATGAGACAAAGCACCGAAACCCGAAAAAATACACTAGAGAGTAGGAAATTGGAAGGGTGAGCTTGACCATAGGCTCAAATGAAGCATGCGAGCTGAAAATGATCAGGGAACGTGCTTCCTAAAATGTTTTTGGGGAAGATGGAACTCCGAAAAAACATCCTAATCTGATCGAAAAAACACCATAATCTGACCCAAAAAACACAGTAGCCCAAGCAAAAAAAACCCATAAAAAGACCAAAGAAAGAGAAAAATGAAAAAACCCTCCTACATCTCACCTGTTTGCACCAGGATCATCGTTGATCCTGCTATTTTTGGGTCGTGATTCGGTTCTCATTTTCCATCAAGACTACCGATTCTTCCTTACCTTTACAATCCGCATGGGCAGCTATATACCACTCTATATCCTTCTGTTTCATCTTGGCGAACATCTCTAACACTGTACATGGTGAGTCTGTAGAAGCAGCAACATGGCATTGTGGAGAACTTACTACTCCACGAAACAAATCTTTTGGCTGCATAACCCTCGAAGTCTCAATAGGCCCACAGGATTGATGGTCATATTTTGAAGAATACGACAATCGACCCTTACTGCCATGATTTGCAGTCGAAACCAGATGCAAAGCTGTGTCTAGCACTTGTTGAACATCCTCGGTTGTAATGGGGATGAACAATCCATCCGCAAAAATGGCACGATATGGAATGCAGCGCTAGTAAGTCTAGAGAAGCTCTAGAAAGTTGATGAAGCTGTCGTGATGGAGGAACACTTGGAAAACGTCGTGCACTATCGAAGCTTCTTCCATCTTGTCAAAGCTACCCAACACAATATCAACAAAAAAAAAAGGCCTCTATGCAATCAAGGGATTGGGGGAGATGCATCCATTTGGGCATGCCAAGTGTTAACAACCATCGCTCACTATTAATATTATTTCATGCTTCAGATTATGGCGATGGCCGCGCTACAACCTGCAGCACGTCAAGAAGAAGACACATATCAGATATAAAACAGACAAGTCGTTATCGAAAGTGCCCATACATGAATTCCAATTATATTATTTTATTAATTGGAAAGCCTTTATTTATACAAGGTTGAAGCACCCGTTTGTATGGGTCTCACACCCTTTCATAGCACCCCTTCGGAGGGCCTTAATTGAATCTTAGTGAATCTATTTTTAGGTGCAACAAACCAACCAACCACAAGGTAAAATATGCTCCCCTAACATAAACCATCAAACTATAGAGTCAAAACCAAGCCAATGAGTTCTTGGACTATGTTGAAGGAAATAACAAAAGAATTATTTGAAAAGGCTAACCCTTCATGGAGAAATAGTTGGTTGGACAAAAACAAAGAATGCAGAAAAATATGGATGGAAGCACCACTTTAGCTAAAAATCAGTCCTGCTTTCTATCCAATTGCAAGAAGAAGGGACTAGCCAAAGTTTTGGTGGATGAGAAAAAATGGAGCCATACCTTCCAAATGGCTTAATTTTCCAGAGATAGTAGGCCCTAAGAAGGGAACTTGGCCACAAAAGAATTGTATGCTTACAACTTGCAAGGCAATGGCCAAAGATCTGAAGGATGTCAATGATCCTTGTTGTATATTAACAGTTAGGGTTTTGAAGTTAAGCATAGCTTGTATAGGAACCTTTATAGATACTGATATTAGAACCCTAAATTATATAGGCTTGAATTCACCTACAAACGCACTTCTCTTTGATCTAAGCGAGACCCCATATAGAATATGTATGATGGCGTATTATACTAGAATCATATTCATGGGTAGCCACTATGTATACATTTTTGAGGGTGTCTTTGATTATGGATTCTTCGAAAGAGATTCAAATATTTTTGTCATAATATCTCTAGTAATGAAAGCTAGACTAACAACATATGAAGCGGCCTATATAGAATCTATAAACAAAGATATTATAGATAAACTTGCAACGACAATACAGTGGAGAAAACCACTTTTTGAAATGGTCAATGATTTGAATGTTACAAAGCGAAAGAGTTGTGACCTGGTGGCTCAAGTATACCAAAGAAAAAGGAAATAGTAATCAGATCCATCAACCAATTTTGTCAAGGATGACAAAGGGCAAGGTGAGGGAGAATGTTGGAAAGCACTTTTTTGTAAAGGAAAAAATGGAAAACATTGTATTATAGTAGAATAGAATATCCCAAATTTTGTGAAAATGAGCAAGATTCTTCCTCATGGATAATTGTAACTTATTTTTTTGTAGAATTTTTAGAACTCTCAAGGTAGTAGATTTTTAAGTGGTACTTTGAAGGACTTATTTTAAGTGTGAAAAGGGACACTTAAAAAGGTATATAAGT